>VZSR01000520.1:30551236-30581778 GCA_013398615.1 Brachypodius melanocephalos
TGCAGACACATGGAGAGAGGAGCCCATGCTGGAGCAGGTTTCCTGATAGACCAGCCTGTCCTTGAAGGCCTGCAGCACATGGAAGAGTGAACCATGTTGCAGCAGTTCATGGAGAACTGTTGCCTGTGAGATGGACTCAGGTTGGACGAGTTCGTGGAGAAGTGTTTCCCATTGGAGGGACCCCGTGGTGGAGGAAGGGAAGGACTTCTTTCCTTCAGCAGCAGCAGAAACAGCATGTGATGAACTGACCATAACCCCCATTCCCTCTCTCATTGTGCCACTGGGTTAGTAGGTAGAGCTGGGAAGGAGGAATGTGTGTGGAGAAAGTGTTTTTAAGGTCTTATTTTACTTCTCATTATCCTGCTATGGTTTTATTAGTAATAAATTCAATTAATATCCCCAATTCTAGCCTAATTTGCCCATGACAGTATTTGGAGAGTGATCTCTCCCTGCTCTTGTCCCACCCCATGAGCCTTACATTATATTTTTCTCTCCCTGTCTATTACACCTTTAAGCCGAAACTATCTTCTAGATTTCTCATCAAATGTCACAAGACATTTTCTATTGCTTTACAGAACATGTTCTCTGCACAGAGGTACTGAGATAGACTCTTCCACAAGGTCTCCTTAGAGATGATAGACAGGAACTAGTTAAGCAGAATGAGAAGGGAGTAAGAAAATGTGCTGTTCAGTCCATGTCATCTCCTTATACTGCAGAGTAGGTGAGTGTTGGTGGCTTGAAGTGCTGAGAGATCCCAGATGAGTCCTTTATCCACATACACTTTGAGTTTTAACATAGTATGTATTACAGAAAAATTCAGTGAACTGTGATTTGAAAACCTTTGGGCTTGGCAGTAAGAAAATGCAACTGGTCTGTTTCCCATTTAAAATTGTGCTTTTACAGTTCCTCATTGCTCATTAAGAATACAGAATTGTTTCAATCCACAGTCTTATGCAGCAAGTGTTGCACATCTCACTTTATGGAGAGCAGATCTGCTTAAGCAAACACAGCTTTGTTTTTTGACAAGATAGGCTGATAAGAGGAGCTGTGTTGACATCTACCTGCACATCTCAAAAGCATTCAACTTCATATCACATGACATTGCAATTAAAAAATTAGAACTATGCAAAATTAATGTAGCACATAATACATAGATTGTAATTGTCTGATGGATTTCAAAAAAAGAAATTGTAAATGAGGAATCATCATCCACAGAGGATATTTCCAGCAGGGTTCCATGGGAATCTTTTTCAGTCTAATACAATTCAAAGGTTTTATTGATGGTTTAGAACTGAGGAAATCAGTGGCTGTAAAATGGGAAGAAGATGCAGCATTAGTAGGAGTAAACAGTGGTGAAGTTGGATCAGTTTGACAGATCAATCTAGTTAATTTGGAAAGTGGGTCTTATTTAACCAGCACAAGGGCAAGGTTTGTGTGTTTGGGAACAAGGACAATAGGCTACACATGCAGAGCTCCTTCCAGAGAAACAGTGACCCTGAAAGGAGTTAGAAGTCAGGATGGATAATTGACTGAACAAGAGCTCTCAGTGTGATGCTGTTGCTGAAAACTAATTTGACCTCAGATGAATAAGCAGAAAATTGCTGAATAGGAACGGGAAAGCAGAGAGTATGACCCTAACAGTGATGGGGTATTTTGGAGTCTGGATAAAACCATTAAATGCATCCATCATTTGGGAGTTCAGCCTGAATCATGGGGGTGAAAACACTGCACAAGACAGCCCTCTAAACATGGCATGCTGAAGTGAAGACACTTTGTGTATCAAATAAGCTGAGTTGCAAGGAACCCATCAGGTCCTTCCTTCCATCCCTCCCTCTCTTCTTCCCTCCCTTAAATATTTAAATAATCTCTATTTGATGTTTAGATTTAGGGTGAAGCCCACCCCCATGTGGAGAGCCTGACAGTGAGATGGCTGTGTTATTATGTGTTGCAGAGACCTGGAGAATTTATTTCTCTCCTGTTGAAAAGAAGATTTGAATAACCATAGCAACAGTAAAACCTGCTGTGAATCTTACAGCATGAAGTGTTGCTGATATCTGCTTCTGGGGATCAAGGTCCTTGTCCCAGCTCTGCCAGGTTGATTCTGGAGAGATCAATGTAAAAACAAGAGAAGAGTTTCTGACAGGTATCTTTTAACACAATTTTCTTCTGTTCTCCTGTTCTCTGACTGTTCATGCACTGGCTGTGGATTTTTTTTATGACTTATTTAAAAGAAATCAGTGTGAAGTGTTTAATTTTTAATGTTGGTTACTCAAAGCAAACCTCACAAATGCTTGAAGAAGTATGTGTATTTTGTAGAGAGTGAAAAAGGACATCCAGCTAATGTAAAACAGCTTGCCTGGCTTAATTAGATCCACTTCAGGGAGTTCAGTGGGAATATTACTGACCTGGTGAGGAAAAGAAAAATGACATGTACGCTAAGGTTAGCATTATGTACTCTTTTAGTTTACAAGAAGCATAAAAAAGTTTTGGCATAGCATCAATCTTTTTTGACTGCGAGGTACGTTGAAGTCTCCTCATTGGCTTTGATCTGTGAGTGTCTACCTGAACAGCCAGTGGGACTTGGGTGCCATGTGGTAGCTTAAGTCTGAACTAACTGTATATTTTGATGATTATTCTTATTATTTTAGCTCTCCAGCCACCTTGTTTCAGTCTCACCCTCACAGGTGAGAGTAAGGTCCACACTAAGTTACAGGCTTGTGAATTCAAATGATGCCTATTTCTTGTCTTGTGCCTTCAGCTCACTTTCTTTGGTGTAAAATGTACTTGACTGAATTCAAGAATTGTTACTTGGTTGTGTTCTAGCAGATTTTTTTTTTTTTTTTTAGTTTTAAAATGTCTAATTCTATATTCTGTATAGACTGAAGTCTTGTGACAGGTGCTGCCTGCCTGCCCTCCAAACCAGCAATACCATGTCATCACATTCCTTTGGCAGTACTTTGTTAGCCGAGGTTGTGTTGAGCATATATATGTGCAGCCTCTGCTTCTGGCCCTACTTGCCTTTGCTTGATTCAGTACATTGTCAGTGCAAGCTCAGGTCTGCCAGCAAAGCCCTGGCAGAGGTGCCAGAGCAAACGCTGAGAACTGAAAATACATAGCTATGATTATTAATGTATTAGAAACCATCCCACTGGCAAAGAAAGCTTTCACAACAACATTTCAGTAAGTTGTTGAAAAGTCTTCTTGTTTGCCTGACTCCCATAAAAACAAAATAAAACCTGCTAACCCCTCGTGAAGGATAGGTACTCCCTCTAGCAAGCTGTTGCTCAAGTGCTTCTGTACACAGCAATAGGATGATGGGTAAAAGTATCCAAATGGCCAGTACAGATGGATTTGGATGTAGAAAAGGCTTCTGTACCATGAAATGTGGAGCACTGGTGTGCATTACAACATGGAAGGACATGCCTGACAGTACAATAGGCAATGGGCACAAACTGAAACACAGGAGGTTCCATCTGAACATCAGGAAATACTTTTTTACAGTGAGGTGATGGAGCATTAACAGAGAATGCACAGTTTTGGGGCAACCAGCCCAAAGTGGCCCTGCCTGAGCAGCAGTGGGGTTGAACCAGATGACCTCTAGAGATCCCTTCCTTTCCAACACAGGATCACCATTCCATGATCCTGTGTTGATAAACCCTTTGTTTATCAACAACTTGTAGATCAACCTGTAGTTGATGACATTGTCAGAAAAAAAATCTGAGTCTGGCTTCTGGTATCTACAAGCCTGTAATTTCTATAAAAGGCAGAGACAAAACTCTTTCTTGCTGTATTTCAACTTCCAAGCTTCTTGGCCTCTCTATAGCTATATGAATATTTCCTTTACTATGATACTCTAAAGCTCATCAGAGGGCTGTGTAAAGTGTCTGAAGATCTGCAGATTACAGGCATTATGGGAGTCCTTGTTCTGTATTATGCTGTACCAAGAGTTTTCATGCTGGTGAGACTGGTATGTGGGCATTAACTTAGAGCCAGGAAAGCATTTCTATTCAGCTTGTGGCATCTATTTCCATGTAAAACAAGCAAACAAACAAAAAGTGCCAGTATGACAGAGCAGAAAAGCCTGTTTGCCACAAAGCTTTTGAAAATAAGCACTATTCCTATGCTGAGACGTTTAATTGGAGTTTTATCTGCCCAACTCTTCCATAGGTTTTAAAAGGCATATGTGTATACTTGCTTATGCCCCTCGACTTCATCACCTCGTAGTGACACAGAGAGGAGTGGCTGGGGATCCAGCCCATCTCTGCTTTCTGCAGGCTGAGGCGCTGGTGAGGGCTCCAGCTGCCACCAGAGAGCACTGTCACTATGCGTTTGCAGGGCTGCTGCTGCTGGCACCGGCTTTCCCTTCGGGCTGGCAGCGGCAGGAAGGCTCTTAAAGGAGACCCGGAGTAGGAAGACTCTGTGCCATCTTTACCTCTGTTCTGCCCCGTGAATCCACGCTGACAGGGGCTTTCAGGAGAGGAGCAGCTATGCTTTGGCCAAGGGCAGCCGGCTGCTGGCACAGTCTTGTGTGCTGGGCTTGAACCCAGGGTGAACAGCCCCAAAACAGGGGGTTCTGATACCCTACTCCCTCTTGTCTACAAAGTGTTTTTACTCAAACCAACTTAATTTACTTCAAAATCTTCCTTATCTGTGATTAACTCAAAATCTTGTTGTATCTCTTTCAGACCTGAAGAAGGGCTTGTGTGTTCCTAATAACTTATTTATGTTTTTTTCCCCTTTATTTTGCACACAAATATTGCCTCACTTGCATTCTGCAGAAAACCTACCGATGCTTCGAGTCCTTGAACAACTCAGAAGCACAGCACTACTGGGGTTTTCAGTGATCATTCATGTGGTTTGCGTGCACCTTATCTGCCTGAAACCAATGCACCATGCAAGCCTAATAATTACTTTGAAATTGGATGTGTCCTTTTTTAAGAATAGCAAAGAACTCTGCAGATGGTTCAGCTACCTGACCCTGAAGTAAACATTCCTGCAGGTGTGAAGACAGCATTTAGTTTGCCTTCTAGGGAGGCTGCCAGACCAAATTATAGTCAGAGTTATCCCAGTTACTGTGAGATATTCACTCCTAAATGAAAGTAGTTGAGGCCCCAGGAATATTGCATCGAAGCATTGTTCTTTTGTCCATTTTCTGGAGTCTTTCTAGTTACAGGCAGTGTCAAAGGGCTTCCCCCATCTCCTCAGGAGTGGCTAGCAAGGTGCTGCCGTGCCAGGATTCCTCAGTTCTCCTTCCTGGGGTAAAAATGTACATGGGAATGTGATAAAGGGGTGATCTGGCTCACTGTATCTTCCTTTTTCTGCAGTAACTTGGGTGCTGTTTCTGAGCAGTGGTGCTTCAGCTTCTCAAAGCAGTGACCTGATGCCTTGTGGAGATGAGCTGCAGTCAAGGCTGCTGTTTCAGATCTGATGCATCTCTTTTAGCTTAGATAGCATAGCATCACAATAGGAGGTGCAGTTCATGTGGATGGAAACATCCAAGATACAGTCATCAGGGAAGAGCATGAGGTGGTATCCTAATGCTGCTGCTCATTCTGTGCTGTATAGGCTAAAATAGGCAGCCTGTGGTGAGATGATAGCCCTGGGTCAGACGGAAGATAATTATTCTTTAAATAAATCCTATGAGTTGAGGCAGTACTCTTTTGTTTCCTAGAGCCCTCCCTTTCACGTAACTCCAGGGCCAAATCCCACTTAATTTATAGCCTCTGACAAGATCTTAGAGCAAGAATGATAGCATGGTTGCAGAGCACAGGCTATCATTTAGTGTATAAAGTGCCAATTTTCTGACAAAGTGTATAATCTAATATAGTGTTGTACAGTGTCTGTGTTTGATAGGAAACCTCTGTAAGTCACCTCAGATTAAGAAGAGAAGAGTTTAAACTCTTATATGGGTAATGACAAGGAGGAAAGCAAACAATTCAGGCACAGATATCCATTCTCTCCCCCAACAGAGATTTAACAAGACAGGAAAATACAATCTGCCTGAAATCTGACATACGTTTTTTATGCTGTCTGATATCAATGCTTAGTTCCTGTTTGCTTCTCCCACTCCAGGGCTGAGAGAGCTTTACAAGCAGGCACATGTTCACATATTCCCCCAAAGTGTTTTGAGAGAAATTCTTTCTGTTTTGCAGTGTCCCTTGATGTCAGGATTGAAAATGGCTTTATTCAAATCAGTGAAAGTCTTAAGATTTTACTGTGAAGGTATAATGAGGTGGATTTCTCCTACTGGCTAAGCCAGGGATCTGTCTCTTGAGGACTTGCCGGGCTCTAAAAACAAGAAGGCGTATTAAAAAAAGACATTAAAAATTATTACAGATTGATTGTGGGCTGAGTCCCAAACTTGAAAAAACAGCTTAAAATCCCACTGCAGGATTTGAGGACTTAAAAAAATTTGGGTGATCAGGGCATGGAGGAGAGATTGAGATTTTCGCAGATTAGTTTACTCATTTGAGGGTCTGAATCATTGGCACAGGGTATTTGGTGGCCTGTCATTAGTGGTGTCCCCCCAAGGTTCAATACTGAGCACTGTACTGTTTAACTTGTTCATTAGTGACTTGAATGAGGCAAGCAAGTTTGCTGACAGCACACAGCTGGGAGGAGTGGGTGGTACCCTGGAGTGCTGTGCAGCCCTTCAGAAGAACCTCAACAGGTTGAGTCAATGAGCAGAGAAGAACTGTCTGAAATTCCACAAAGGCAAATGCAGGGTCCTGCACCTGGGGAAGAATAACCCCATGCACTTGTACAGGCTGGAAGCCAGCTTGCTGGGAAGCAGCCCTGGGGAGAAGGACCTGGGCGTGCTTGTGGGCAACAAGCTGTTCATGATCCAGCAGTGAGCCCTCCTTGTGGCCTATTGCATGGGTCACCGAGCACTGGAACAGATTGCCTGTAGAGATTGTGGAGTCTCCCTCACTGGAGCTGTCAAATTTATTTTGTTTATCAAATTTATTTATTTTGTCCAAGCCCTCTGGATAAAATCCTGTGCCATGTGCTCTGGGATGATTCTGCTTGAGCAGAGACGTTGGACCAGATGACCCACTGTGGTCCCTTCCAACCTGACCCATTCCTGTGTTTCTGTGAAACATATTGCAAGTTTAAGTTGGGAGCCTTAATTTTCTATATAGTCATTAGAACCCAGAGCACCTTCTGAAGAAGGCAGAAAGCCCAAAAAAACCAAGACTGGATTAAGTGTAGCTGATGCGGACTAGAAACTGGAACAGGCACTAACTAACTCAAGTGTTCAAAATAAATTTGACAGTTAGGTTGGCGAAAAGCTCCTTTCCATTGTGATGTTTATGTGTAATGTCATGAAGTTCAGCCTGGAAGATGTCTAAAAATGTGATCCTTCCACAGTTATTTGCCAGGTTTGGTAGAGCATGCATTGAATTTCTGTGCCATTACACATAGCAAACAATATGTGTAACTTCAAAGGAAAATGACCATCTATTTCCCTGAGGAGGCAAGCTAATAATGTTTTGGTATCAGTACATTTCTCTGGGATCTCAGACTAAAATAAGTTATTCCTTGTCATAATAAGTTAGCCAAGCTAGAGAAGCTGAGTGTAAGGTAGGTGAGGGACAATCTGAGTACATTGTTTTGTAGTTGGAGAATGTTTACCTGTTTACACAGGTAAACTTAAGATGAGTTTCAAATAAGGGCACTAAAATTTTATGGTTCAAGTTTTGGGTGTTCCGCTTCACAGAATTCAGTGCCAGATTGACAGGACTGTTGATCATGTCTACTACAGCTGAAGTTAAAGGTATTCTCTCCAGAAATGCAGTGGCCATTTTATCAGCTGAAATTGGTTGCATCTGAAACTGGAATTGACCTGTGTAAACCAAGCCCACAGGTTTTTATTTTAAAGTGGGATGCTAAGATAGAGTAATCAAAATCACTGAAAAACGCCTATTTTACTTACTGGCAGAGCTGTTTTCTCTAGCAATACTAAAGATAAATGTTTGAACAAACAATTTCACAGTAAACCAGACTGAGATCCCCTGGATTTCCATCCCTTGCGACTTTATGGAAGTATCTTTAATTTACTCTTCAAATGAGAAAACCCTTTCAAGATAGTCTAGAAAATTGAATCTTGCATCCATATTTTCCAAATTCAGTCTTTCAATAGTTCTACATTAAGCTGCCAAAGTACCAACATATATGATAGGTCTCCATTGAAATAAGAGGTTTTAGTCTTCCTCACAAAGCCAATGAAAATATTCCCTATGTTATTCTATAATGGTAGATAATTTAGAATAAAAACAGATGAGTTTACTGTGGAAGGTCCTATTTAGGAAAGAACGAGAGCTGACTCTTAGGGGAGTATACCAGCACCAATTTCAAGAATCGCATGTAAGCTGCCAAAATGAAGGGGTCTTAGCTCTCACTTTCTGGCTTACCATTAAGACTTGAAGATGAATGATGAATCTTAAGACCAGGACACCACATTTTATGCAATGGAGTTACCAGGCAAGAGTCAGTTTCTCTCTTTTGGAAGCAAAATCATATTGAAAATTCCTCGTTGATAAACAGTTGGCAAGCCAAAAGAATATTTTTTGTCGACATGATTTTTTTTTTAACAATTATTACAGTAGAAGGAGTTACAAAATCTCTGCCATGAACTGAGACCTTTTTCAAAAGCATTAAAATTTTCATACTAAATTATCTCAAGATCAAGCCAGTTCCACTGAGAATTATCTTTGAGTTGCAGAGTCTCATGACTGATGGAAGATATACCCTTTCTCATTCTAAAGGGATGAAGGTAAATTTATGTCCTTTAATTAATGTCTGTCTAATTCATATTTCACTTTATTCTGTCACAGCCTTTCTTTGCTACTGGGTGCAAAATACAGATCCAGATTTCTGGTCCCTCAAAAGGAGAGGGCAAATGGGATACAGATTCAGTTTTTCAGGAAAACATGCAAAATGAGAGATACTAAAATAAGTTTTTGAACCCTCCACTAATGCAGAAGCATTGCAATGGAGAAGAATCTCAATGAGAAGATGTTTTTGAGGTAATGAGAGACACAATAAGAAACACAGTTCCTGTTTTCCCTGCTTCTTTCTTTTTGATTACTTGGGCTGTGAAATCAGTTGACAGGAGTTAATTCCTATGGATTAAAGGAAATTCTGCTTCTGCCTTGCCTTCAGTCCAAGGTTAAAGGGATAATAGGGCACTATTTTTCACTGTCCGATCTGTAGCCTATATCTACAGATGATCTCCTGTGGGGGGTTGTATGAGGATCAGTACTAGGTGGAAGCCACTTGCATTTTTTTGCAATCTTCTAGCAGGAAATATTAAATTCTTGACAATTTCAAATATAAAGATTTAGGAGATAAAAGTTCAACTAAACTAAATCAGAGGCTATTGTCTAGAAAACTGAATACATGCAGCAGTTACAGAATCAGGCTCTGTTCCCAGGAAAGTAGTGACACAGGAAAAGACATGAGTTTAGACCTGAAAAGCAATGTGACATGAGACTACCAGAACACTCCTATAGGGAAAATAAAACCAAACAGCAAAAATGCTCCATCCCCAGAAATTTAAGAAGGAGTAACAAGTAGGATTAAAGAGGGATTTACTCTGTACACACTGTTGTGAGAGCTAATACTAGAATATTGAGTCTAGACAAAGTGTCTACATTTTAAGGACAGCATTGAGAACATAATTGAAGTGCTAGAGAAAAATGTTATACTATGGGCCTTAAGAGGTTTTCCTAAAGGAGTGACTTGATTGCAGCATGTAAGTGCCTTCCTGAGAAGAAAATGCCTGGTAGTATATAGTTCTTTAATCTAGTGGAGAAAAACATAATGAGTCAGAAAGTATAAACTAAAGCTGGGGGGAAAAAATCGAATAAAATAACGTATAAACAAAAGATCTGAGGAGTAAGAAAACTTAACCAAGAACAGTGGTAGATTCTCTGTTCCCTGATGCCTCAAAAGCAAGGCTGTATTCCTTCCTGGATGTTTCTTTAGCAAATTGTGATTTAGTTAAAAGAAAATCTGTTGGAATCCACTCCAGTCCAGCTCAATTTAAAACCAGAAGAAACAAGGTATATTTACTTAACTGTAAACTAAGCACCTTAGGAACAGCAGAACAGCCAGGACTCAGTCAAAGGTTCTGTTTTGGTAAAAACACAAAACAGTTGTCACATGTTTTATCTCAAAATCCCTGTATGTTTTCTTAACTAGTAATGAAAAAGAATAAATCCCTAAAGGGTTAAATAATCTAGAGATGTTTCCAGTTCCCATATTCAAAGCTTTCTGGTTGCAGCAAACATGATGAAACAGGACTGGTTTGAATTTGTTGATTTTAGATTCTACCCAGCTGCATCCACTGCAATTAAGCAAACTCATTTGAATGACTGGTCCAGCATTGTTTCTGACTTGTGGTTGGGGTAAATCACTGGTATCCAGTGCTGATAATTCTTAACAACATACCCTCTGTTGAGTAATGGACATAGATCTGGTTGCTCCAAAAACTTTCACTGTCCTTCCCATTCTCTATACTTCAGATTCTCGTGTTCTGGTGGATCATCAAACCATTTTCTTAAGAGATTTGCAATGCTTTCCTTTTTTTGCAAGTGGTTCATCTCTAACATTTAACGTCTCTAACAAGTGGTAGTAATTTCTTTATAGCTTCAGCTTGTATCATGAAGAAAAAACAGAGATGTGTACTTTTAAAGGTATAGAAAACAGACTGAATGAGGAAGATACTCTAAAATGTTCTCATTTATCACTTTCTAAAGAAAAGTGGGTTGTCTGCTGGGGGATGTGGTTTTTTTATCCTGAGGACTAACCAGCAATTCCCACTGCAATTTATATGTTCCTTGATTTGATTACTGAGATAAGACAAAACTCCTGCATTTGGCTTTGAACAAGACTATTGCTGTACTTTTCATGGAAAACACTGGATTTTTGTAATTGGATTTTCAGCTTGCCTCTACTTGTACAAAACTCTGTCTGTAGCAGTGCCTTGCCTGTTTTCTCTAATCTCAGAGAGAACTGGAAGTTCAACCACTCAGCACACCTTCAAGATGTGCCTTTACTGTTCTAGTGCTCCTGAAAAACCAGGCCAGCTGGCTAATTAATTAAGGATGAGACACTTGGTGATGTGCACCTGGAAATCATTAGATGCCTGGAGGTTACATGTCCATGAGTCCTCCCTTGGAATTTGGATGTTATCTGTTGAATGGGTTTTTTTCTTGGGTATCTACTGGTAAGGTTCAAAGAAAGTGATCTGAGAAGCTGAAAAATAATTATTTGCTTCTGGCCAGGTGCAATTAGTTGTATTTATTGGTAATAGGAATGCAGATTAAAAGTTGACTGGAAATGAAAGTGAATAGAGCAGCCTGGGTCATTGTGTGTGGTTAAATTTATTCTGCAAAATAACTTCTCCTGTGGAAATTAAAGAAATAGTAATGAAATTGAGTTGATTATTGAGGTTTTTTCTTGTAGTTCTCTCAAAAAATGGAGGGAAAAGGTCTGTGTGCCATGATACTTCATACCACTCACTCTCTGTTATGGCCTCATAACAGAGACAAAGAGTGAGTTGCTCCAAGGCTGTCAGTTTTTGAACTTTCTTTTCTACTCTTTTTCTTATGCATGGCAAACATATGTTTTCCCACAATGTAAGGTCAGATATGTTGCCTCTTCACAATTTGTGGCTGGAAAATTATGATGCTAACACACAGATAATTCAATAAAACTCTTCTTCTGGTCTGAAAATGCTTAATCTTTGAAATAAACATTCCGATAAGAAGTTATCTGATTTGGTGAAAATTGTAATGAGAAGTTTTTCAGGTCTCAAATATTTGTAACCAGCAATAAGGATAAAAGGAAGCAACTTTAGGATAATATGGCAGTCTGGTATACAGGAAGAATGATCATCTTATTTGTATTTTTTTTTTAGACAGCAGGTTTTTTTCATTTACTAATAATGTTTTCCTGCTGTACTTAACTAATAGGAATCTGTCGTGGAGTCAGAGATTTCTGAGCTGCATTCCACAGAGCAAGAAATTAGGCAGGAAATTTTAAAGACATTAGTGAATAATCAGTCATGGAGGTCAACATGGCCCCTTCCCTTCTGTTCTGCTATAGTCCAGCACAGTTCAATGGACTGAAACATTTTGTTGGATTAACTAATCTGTGTAGGATCTTAAATATATTACTTAGTGCAGCTGAACAAGCTCCTAAAAGACAGCTGAGCCATGGTAAATCTTGTTTTTAGCCTGTGTCAGATCTGAGATAGTTCATCTTTTCCTACCATAAAATTAGTGGTAATACAATACAAACATATGCTTCTATGGAGAAAAGCTTATTTTAGAGGCAGATTATAGTAAATCTTTTTCTTTTCTTTTCTTTTCTTTTCTTTTCTTTTCTTTTCTTTTCTTTTCTTTTCTCTTTTCTTTTCATGATTTAAACAACATTTTTTGCCCTTTTTTTTCAGAACTGTCTGTAGAGGTCTCCTGTTAGTTTCTGCTACCATCTGTTCTTCTGTTTCAACAGCACAAAACATCAAATAGACTCTTTTTTTAAACCATTGCCAATTTTACTGAAAGGAGTACGTAAAAAATCAGAACAGAATAACTGAGAAATTTACAAGAGGAAGAGTTGCAAAATTATGGAAAAGCTGTTATGTTTGTTGACAACTTTAAATTAAAGCTCAGATATGCCTTTCCAAGTAGGTGGTGGTCGCTGCTATTCCCCCCCTTCAGCTGACACTCTGGGTCTGACTTGACTAGAGTCAAGAAAACACATTCCTTGGATCCAGAGGAAGACCAAGAGATAGGAAGTAACTGAACATATATAAAATCAGATTCTTTTGGGTGACACTAAAACAAATGATATTACCTTCTATATTTTTAATAAGCCAAGAGAAGAAAGGTATGGATCATGAAATGCAAAGGCTTTAGTACCAGAGACAACTAGACTATTTGGTTTTCTTGCTGCTGTTTACTTTTGCCCTTCTGGAATAAAGAAGGAATGAGACAGGCATGTGACACGCAGACAAATACAAATTGCAGCCACAACAATTTGGTTGCATTCATTTTCTTTAACAGTCTAACTTTAATGTCTGCACTAATAATGGTAGTTATTGTTTAGTAAAAAAAAAAAAGAAAGGCTTACTGCCAGGAAGGCACAAATAATGAGAGGTTGTACCCAAGGAAGATATTTAACATTAATATGTTCAAAGAGGAAAACTACATGGGAGGTCACTGGGGAGGTCTGAACTTGGGATACTATCTATCTATCTGTGTCACATTGGATAATGTACATGCCCTACACTGAGGGAGATTAAGGTTTATGATCTCACAAGAAAATAACTGTATAAAAAAATGCTATTCAAAGGGCCAGGGAATTTCATATTAAAAAAAGAAAAAATTAATATTAAAGCCAAACTGTGTATGTAGTAACGGGATAAAAAGTAAAAGCCTGATTACAGTGACATCACTCAGAAGATGATAATAAAATGTGACAGCTTTGATGGATTTTAAAGGCAAAGATATTGGAGTGAGGATGGTCAAAAACACACAGTTTCTCAATTTTTGTGGGATTAAAGAGAAAAAGAATTCCAACTCCGGACTCCTTCCTATAAGAATTTTACAACTCTGCTTGTTTTTGCAGTGATTTGTATAAGACAAGAATGAAAAAAGGCTAGGTGAACTTAGTTGTGTGCGTGAAGATCAAGTCCAGTGAGAAGTCGCTGTGCTGGTTAGAAAGCAGTCCTTAATGACAAGATTTACTGTGAAATAGTTGTGAAATAATTTCCCCAAAGGAAGCAGAGCCATTGCTTACCCTGTTTAAAACAGGGCTTTCAGATGTACTAGGAACTCTTGTGTAGAGAGCAGTCCTGCTGGGGCCAAGGTAGCCATGTGGTGTGGCAACCCTAATGCACCTTCCCTGTTCCTAGTGTCTGCTAACCTACCCCAGCCCTTTGTGTAGCCCACTTGGTTTGGGAAAAAGTTTTGAGTACATTTTCTTTTGTCCTAACTTGTCTGGCCGCTTTTCATGATCTTGAATTTCATTGCCTGAAAGCAGCTTCATTTTGACAATTGTGATTCATAGATTTCTTTAGTATCCTCATGTTCAATTGTTAATGCATCAAGAGAATATATAGCTTCTAACACAGCTGGAAAAGAATAGTCCAATACTATTTTAGTCTCTTAACATTCCATGGACATTGTGAGAAATTATGTAAAGAGCCCTAGGATTCTTATTTCTGTTGCCAACAGCCTACAAGACAGTTTAGACTGGAACTGGGAAAGTTATGATTTGTGATGCCACACTATGCCAAAAGAGGTGGGAAACAGCATTCACTGGCACCTGCACTTGGTCCAGAAATTGAAGAGAAAGAGACTGGGTCATTATGTGCAAGCCATTTGTATTACAAGCCTCAAGTAGCTGCTTGTGCTTCAGCTTAGGTTTGGAAGAAAGAAATGAACCCCCAGAAAGCTGAATGCTGTTAGAGGAGACAGTTAGATTTCCTCTCTTCTTATGTTCTGAATGGGATCTGCTTAATAGTGTGCCTGCTTATTCCACTCAGTGCAAAACCGTAAATGTCATCAGGGCTTTCATACAAGGAATCTATCCCCTGCACAACAATGGAGGAAGCAAAAAATGTGCTCTGTGACACAGTGATGAGTATATTAGAAAACACCGGGATAGAGAGCCTGTTAAGTGCAGCCCCAGTCAAAGCAGGGCCACAGATTCATGGTGGTGGGTTATCTCACTCACACTGCTTCCTGCCATTCAGGAATACTCAGGCAACTGGATGTCTGAAGAAAAACTGCTTCTAAGATGATCACTGGTATTGGGTTGTGAACCAGCCCAGCCCAAGCCCAGCTGCAAGGATCCCAGCCAAGCTGAGTACTGCTGACCACAGCCAAGCCCAATGGTCTGGAAAGTGAGAGATGCAGCATGGGTGATCTGGCCTTTTGGGGGTTTATCCATCGTTGTTTCTCATTGTCTTAGGTCTGGGGTTGGGCAATGCCAGCCTGGAGAGCACTCACCATCTTGTCTTTGTCTCAGGAGACCACGTGTCACTAGCTATGGAGAGCATCTGCTGTCTTGTCTTTGTCTCGGGAATGACTGCGTGTCACTGCTGAGCTGCAGGAACATTGCCATCTTGTTTTTGTACCAGTGGTCAGGCAGAAGTAAGTTGAGGTGATGGCCCCCTTTTGTGTGTAAAGCACCTTCTCTTTTTTCACGCTTTTATTATTAATATTGTTGCTGTTAGTGTGCGTTCCTTATTCTCCATTGCTGTTTGCTCTCAGTAAATTTTTATCTCAATCTGTAGTTTTCTGCCTTTGTCCCTCTCACCAGAGAGAGGTGGAGGGGAAGGGAGTGTCTTACCTGAGGCTTACTTCCCAGCTGGTTTTAAACCACCACAAGATCACCAGCTGAAGTACATGGAGTGTGTCAAGGATGTTCTTGTGTGCTTAATGATCCTAGGGTTTATTGTGTTGGCATTTTCTCCTCAGTTTGTATTAGCAGTTTGAAGATAAATTTTAGTGCTTTTTATTGGTAGAGTATTGAGTCTTGGCTGCAAGAATGAGGGTCACTATAGCCAGAAGCTGTGAAAGTCAATTTTGACTTAACATCAACCCTGCTCTGGGACTCTGCTGTTCCAGACACACATTTGTAGCTGATTGACTGGAGGGTTGTGAGGCAATTATAAGAACACTTAAATACTTGGCCAAAGCTGCCAAACTCTCATTACTTTCCATCAAAACCAGAAACCCCAGGTGGGATGCCATGAGCTTGCAGGCAGGTGCCTTGTCTCACGTGTATCTCCATGCACAGTATCTGCAGTCCTGTACTTTTGTACAAGGCAAAAGCTTGCTAAATACAATGTTGATTTTCTTTTATTGCTGGAATTGCTACTAACACTTACTGACAGTAACATTTTCAAGCTTGTTGAGAGGCTAGCATTCAGTGTTACCTGTTTTTTCTCTCTTGACCATACACAGTGATTATCCAGGGGTGTCTTCAAGAATCATGTTTGGACAAAGAAAGCTGGCAGATATGATAATGAATTGGCAAATGTTTGGCATGTGGCACATGCCCTCTATGGCTAACAGCTGGTTGAGATCCTTCCTGAACATGGAAGCAGCACATGCATATTTGTTTAAAGTTTGCTGCTACAAAAGAATTTGGGTAGACACAATGTAGAAGAGGGATAAATTGGAAATTTCTGAGTAAGCATGAGCTCTTCAGTTAGTGGTGTATTTTCTCTTGTGAGACGAGAACATGTTTGTGTTTAGAAAATCAATTATTAACTGAACAACACTTTTATGACAACCTTTACCACATTCATGAGGTATACATGACTAAATAATTTACCTGATACATGAAACAGTGCCTTCCCCTCCCTCTGCCATCATGCCCATTATGTATCTGTGTTGCACTATTTGTGCAGCATTCGTGGAGTTTGGAAAGGACGAGGCAGGACAGGTCCGGGGTCAGCATGCAAGAATTCTCTTTATTCAAATTTTCTGACTCCATTTATATACACTGTACATAAGTGGCCAAGTATTGGCCAAAAGCAGATCATCCCATCGCTCGGATTGGTGATCATTCCAATCACTCAAATGTTCTCTCATTACAAAGGAATGGAAACATTTTCTTATTTACATGAAAAGGCTTGGGAACTCAGCTCAGAGTTCCAAAACATCGGAAGGCTTTAGCTTTAATATCAGAATGCAAGTCTAAGACATGGAAAAGCAGAGTGACATATCTGTCTCCCACAGATACTTAACTAGGACTTTCACCATGAAGTGAACTCTGATGTCTTTGTGAATCGAGATAATGAGAATGGACTAAGGCATTAATATATTCAAGACAGATGATAATTTCTTGCTGCTTTATAAGAGGCAAAGCATCTATTGTCAGAGTAGGAGACACTGATCCTCTGACAGTGCTGTTTTATCCCAAATGACTGAGATATTTCCATCTGATGATGTTTTACATTAGACTGACAGTTTCCCTGTGTCTTACATCTATTTTATTTCCTTGAGAAAGTAGTGTTCATTCTCAGAGTACTGTATTTGCTTCCATAATGGTATTGGTTCCCCCAAACAGAGTTTGACCTTAAAATAGTTCATCCCTCTTGTCAGGCTTGGTAGTGGCCCAAGAATATGGTTCTTACTTGTGCACAGTGTCTGTAAAAACAAACAAAAAAGAAATATTGTGTAAAAATTGTGGATTAGGAAGATGTACTGGCTTTACTCATTTAGAAGTCTCAAGTATTAAAGCCTGGGTCATGCACATTCATCTGCTAATGTGCTGCATGTATCTCTGAATGCCTTACTTACGCTTTGAACAGTGCAAACCTCTCTCATTGAGATACTTCATTTTGGCACCTTAGTTGTCTGCAAAAAGACTCTGCAAGCAGACTTAAAAGTATAAAGTAAATATTTAGTAGATAACACACCTGAGAGAGAGAGGATTTAGAGAACCACAAGGCAAAATGCTGGCAGGCTCATCACCATCTGACAAAGTACCCCAAGAGCCTTTCCTGACAAGGCAGGCATGGGTCAGGAGGGGAAGGATTGATTTCTGCCCTCAAGCCAATCCTCTATGATGATGAAATGCCATTTTCCTGGTATTTCCTTAGAATTCTGTACTTTTCCACTTTCTTGTTTTTTTTGCTTGAATTTCTGAGCTACCTGCTGTCCCTGGCTCAGGGGTAATTTGTAATTTTCCCTTTCTTATCTTTAGGGTCTCTTTTCTGAAGACTTTCTCACAACATTTTCCAGAGGTGATTTCCTGAGAACTGCATGCCAAGATGACAAAACTGTGTCTGATCAGAGTTGGGTCTTTAATCCTTGGAGAGCAAAGCTCCTTGCCACAGGCTGAAAGTTTGTATATGTTTGAGATAAGGTGGGATAACTTCTTGCAAGAGGAGCCCGTTGAGAATCATTGTGTTCACAAAGATGCTATTTGGCTTCAGAGGTCTCAGTCTCACATTATAAAAAGCTTGCAAGAGGCACAGAGGAAATCACATTGCTGCATTCTTATACTCCTCTCTAGGTATTAGCAGAGAGTGACCTTTCATCTGATGTAGCATGACTGCTCTTATAAATTCGTGTATAGTTATGATTGCTCTGGATGGAATAGGGACTGATTTTGAATGTCCATTGCTGAAAAAGCACTCCTATTTTCTATTGATCTGCATGAGAATGCTGTGGTTTAGGGAGACAGCAGTTAATGGCCTCTCTTTCCTTCTGTTTTCACTGCATTGCTGAGGAAGTAATCAATTCAGGTGTTCTTCTTCATGTTCATGGATATTTGGGAGGTGAGAGGGTGATCCTTAACATGTGGTTTCTCTAAACTCACCATGAACACAGGCTGGACCCATCTCTTTTCCTCTGCACACCTGGCACTCTCATTCATTCTCCCAGATTGAACATGGAGGGAAAATAGAAATTGTAAGGGACAATGTGGGAGACTATTTTGTGGAAAGCACCTGGTTATGAGTGAAGTATAGCCTACGCATGGAATGAGATAATTCTGAAAGAATGTATGATGCTGATCTTGATTTTGTAATCCATAAAAATCTGTTCTAGCATTTCCCCACCTCCCTTTCCTTCCCTTGGGAAGACTTCCATTTTCTCCACTGTCACAGATGTTTCCCACACACCAATAGAACTCTTTGTAGAGATCCCTTGAGATCCTAGGATAAACCTTTAAAACAATGACGAAATAACCACAAACAGAACTGTGAACTCTGTTACTTATAACATCCTGCTCTTTAGTTATCTGCACCCTGGTTACAATTCAGTAGAAAGAGAAGAAATAATTCCAAAAAGTACTAACAGATTCATGTTGAACTATGTCTTCGAATAGTTCATGGCTTGACTGTAAAGTTTTACATTTCCAGTCTCAATAAAAGTGTTAATACTTCCGTTTCTCTTTTCTGAGATTCACTGCACTAGTGACAATCCTAACTATTGCCAATAGAGTAGGTTTTCCAAAGTCTACACAATGTGATTGGAAGAAGGGAATGCAGAAAAATGAGGTAAGGTTTGACACTGTAAGTAAAATACCTAGAGAGCTCAGGTAAGCATGCAAAGAAAGTTCATCAGCACTTATGTTTGCCACTGTTTTCACTTTGATGACAAGTTGGCAATCCTACTATTTAGTTAATTTTCAGTGATGACACAAGGTACCCCCAGGCTAGTAGCTCTAGCACATATCTACTGGCCCCGCATTGACCTCCCTGTGCCTTAAGGGGTGTTTAAACTGCACAGAATTCTGTCAGCAAGGGTGGATCTCCCCACCACCATGCTTTCTCTGTTCCCTCTCTGTGAATTCCCAGGAGCTGTGTCAGCTGGGGCAGAAAATTCAGGGGAAAATGGGAGTCTTCATCTGCAGAGACTCTTCCCATGCCTTTAATAGTTCCTTGA
Source organism: Brachypodius melanocephalos (assembly GCA_013398615.1). Classification (NCBI taxonomy): domain Eukaryota; kingdom Metazoa; phylum Chordata; class Aves; order Passeriformes; family Pycnonotidae; genus Brachypodius; species Brachypodius melanocephalos. Next base: position 30,570,661 of record VZSR01000520.1, read on the forward strand.
GACAGAGGAAAATGACTTGTGATTGTAGAAGTGTTTAGATTATCTTGAAGTTATGATCTGGAACTCTGAAAAGCCATGAGAGAAAAGCATGCTCTCCTGGTGACCAGAAGACAGCCTTGGTTCTCAGCACAAAATATATCTGGCTGCCAATGGAGACAGTAGCTGTTGTTTTCAGGGTTCTTGTGAGTGCTTGCAAATGGGTTGTGATGTTCTAGTATGTAAAATGGAGCAGATGACAGGGCCCATGTCTGATGGTGCATTGTTTTCCTCTCATTAGGCTTAGTTCCAGAGTGACATTTCTTTACATCACCAGAAAAATGTGAGGATATGTACTTCAATCAGTTTGTGAGCTGTTCAGATTCTGTGGTGAAGCAAATCTGAAATAGCATAATCAGTGCCTTTTGTGACTAACATGGTAGCATGTATCAGAATCACAGTATTCCTGCATAAGCAGAAAAATATTTTACAGCCCAGTGTTGCATATATGGACATTTGCACATTTTGTGGCTGTGGGGAAACATCTGGAAAGATATCTGCTGAGATATAACTGAGAGTCTTGTGCTTCTCAGTGCTTTGCAGCAAGAGGACTGTATGTTATCTTCCATCGTTTGACCAGCTTACTTGGAAAAAAAAAAAAGGGGGGGGGAGAATGGAATGGAATGGAATGGAATGGAATGGAATGGAATGGAATAAAACAGAATAGAACAGAACAAATCAGAAGAGGATATTTCTGTTGTAAGGGATCCTCTATTAGGCTTTTGCTACCATGTCGTTACTATTGGCAGGTGACAGAGTTTATGTGCAAGCCAAAGTGTGATGCTACTGTTCCATGTAGGGGACCACCTACCAATTTCACAGCTGAGCTAAAAATATAACAGAAAGCAGGCTTTTGCTCTGACACCTTTTACAGATGTCTATTGCTAGAACACCTGGAAAGCAACTTTCTTTCAAGTGCTTATGCTCATCTTTTTCAGATGGAAACCAGAAGGGTTGAAAATCACATCTGAGCTTTGTGCTTGAAAGTGACTGGGAAGTTTGAAGTCACCTGTCTTGGATGGAGCTCATTAGCATTTCACTTGGATAACAGTTAGTGTTTTTCAAGGAGCCTTGTTAGTACTTCAGGGTTCATGGGTCCAAAGAGAGTTAAGCTCCCTTTCTTAGAGCTGTGTTGTTTCTGCCGTGTTTTTCTGCCTCACTGGACTGGATGTTGTGCAATTAAAAGGCATACACTAAGCAGATGTGTTGAGAAGGATGACCACTTTTTCCTTGCTTAGAGCCAGATTCTTGGTGTTTAAAACAGGAAAATCAGTGGCCTTAGTTTAGAAATGAAAGACTGGATACATGGGTTTGAAGATATCTGTATTTTAGATTCATAGACTGAGCACTTAACTGTTGTTGACACAGGGCTCTTCTTTTCCAGTGTGAACTTGTTGAGCTTGGTGTAATGTGGGACTTTGGAGTATGAGGAGGTTTGCAGATGCATGTCGTATGTGACATCTGAGGTCACTGTGTGTAATAGTCTCCATTGGTATGTTTGGCCCAGGATATGCTTTCCTGCTTCCCACTGCTGTGTTGATCTTACATTTTATAGCTTGATTTGTCTGTCCTAGATTTCCACCTTCCATTATGGGACTTTTTCTCTCCCTTTATAGTATTTCAAACTTTTTTCAGTTCTGCAAACAGTTTGTTCCCCCCTCTGTCCTTCAAATAAAGTTTTCTTTGGCAATCTCTGTTAGGATAAATTCAATAACTATTTAACTCAGAAGGATCCCTGAGGAGGAAGCCAAGAGTCAAATGCTACAATTATTCACATTTTGGTGAGAGGAATCAGACTTCTCAGGAATCATTTCAAACAAAGCTCTAACAGTTTATTCCTGCTGGGTGGAAGCAGGAAGTGTGCTGGAGGGAACCTGACAGCCTCCTGAGCACCATCAGGAAGCATAAAATGGATGGGCAAGCAAAGGAAGAGAGAGAGGCATTAACAAAGAAAAATGTCTCATTTCCTCCCTGAAACTAATTGGAAAAATATGTTACTGGTTGTGGCAGTGGTAATTTCTCAAGGTGGCAGTATCTGAAACCTGTCCAGGCATAGGGCTGGTCACAGGTTGGACCTTTACCTGAAATAACTGTGATTAGTGCAAACTACAGTTGTTTCTTTACAGTATAAATGGACACACACACATATATATGTATATATTATACATATAAACGTACCAACATATACATATGTAAGGATTTTTTTTCTGAGGATCTTGATTTCTAGTAATTCTTGACTATACACATATTTACAAAATGCAACATAGCAGAAAACATTTTTTTTAAATTAAATTGTACTTTTATTTTCTGCCTGTTTTCTGTTCTCATCCCCACTTGAGGATGGCTTACTCCATGAAAACATAGGGAGGGATGGAGGGAGAATAGAAGTGATGTAATCATATTGGTCACAATATTTTAGAATAAAAATGGAATCATTTATAAATGCTGATGCACGTTGTGGGCAAAAAATGGGAAGAGAAAGTTTTCCTTTAACACATCAAGGAATGTTGATATCACCCACCCTCTGTAATCTTAATGCAATTTTGATAAACCGATTTATGTTTCCTTTATGAGCAGGGCCAGCCCAAATTCAGATGTTGCTCACCTGTGCTACTCTAATTCCAGTGTTTGGTTGACATCCTTTAACAGCCTCTGTGCCATCAGAAGTGCTTAGTGTAACTCCTCTCTGTCACAGCCACTGGCCCTGAGGTATCACCTTTCCCAGGCCAGGGAAGAGGCACAAGGCAAGAGTCAGCTTGTGAATGCTGGGACTGAAAGGGCATTTCCTATGAACTGGAGAATTTCCTGCTCGTGGGTGTTTCATAAAGCCGCTTTATGCTACTCAGCATCACAGATGTCTTGCACAGGGTGGGAGGGAGAGCTGAAGAGATGCAGGGCATGCACATTCTTGACTGTATGGTATCTGAAGAAAACAGTCTTCAAATTCTTAGGTCTAATTTCTTGTAACAGCTTAATTCGAAAATATTTTGTTTCACATCTCTTCAATTCTATTTTTGTGCAGCTGATGCTAAAAGCAAAATGTACAGCCCAAATGTAATGCAGAAGTTCTCTTATGAATAAAGGGGTTGGCACCTCTGTCTCAGCAATCTGACTCAAAATATTCAGCCTCTCTGGATGTACTGAATTATATTGTGTCATAATTTTCTTGGCCCTTCACCCTCCTGAGACAGACAAATGAAACTGTCTGTAGTTTGCTATGTATACATGTCTTTTAAGCAAAACATTTTAATAAGGATATAGAGTGAAATTGTTAAATGAAAACATGAGTAGTGGGCCATGCCATATACATGGGAATGTTAAAATGTGGAGAGAATCTAAAATTACAGGTCTGGAGGTTTTACAGAGGCAGCAGCGTACTGAAAATTCACAAAGCACCTACCTGTATTCATAGCATGATTTTGCTTTTATTAAAAAAGGAAAAGAGATTTCAAGAAGAGATCAAAAAGCAAGTCTTTGTTGCAAATTTCCCAAATGCACTTAGAAGCCAGCACCCTTTTAACACCTCTGCCCACACCCCCTTTCAAAATTCAACATATGTGCAAATTAGAGAATACCTTGCAATAATGAATCACCTCCCACTTTCCTCACTTTCTACTGGTAAATGTGAGCACATGACACTCAGTGTAGAGCATGCAAATACACAAAAAGATGAATGAATTCTACAGGCATTCATAGACAAGCATTATTGTATGATATTCTATAAAGTCAATATGAAAGAAAACCCAGAAAGAAAGTATGGATAGCTCAGCAGCTGGGGAGTTAGCAAACTGAAACAATGAGATTTCACTTCTACACTCCAGTGGCTATTTCACACCATCTAGAACAGATTTGGAGGTGGAGATAAAGCCAGTGATTAGGGTATTATCTTGGAAGAGTGTAGAAACTGTGTTCAAATCTTTACTTGAAACCATCAGACCACTGCCAGCTATGGCTTCTACTTTGAATCTGAATACCAGAGATTAATAATTTGTAAGCTATGGAACAATTTCTCTGTTGTGCTCATGTTAAGGGCAAACTTCAAGGCTCTAAATCAGATGAATTGTCTTAGTGGTTGCAGTCTCCTCCCATATGATATCTCTTTCCCCTATTTCTCTGAATGGATGATGTCCTTTGTGTTCTCAGTTTTGCATATTGTTTATACAGCTGTGTATTTTATATTTGCTGAGACATGAAGACATTGAGTTAGTGTCTTGCATTCCCTAGGATTCACTAGCCATGTCTTTGCTTCTACAGATGGCAACAATGAGGTCACTGTGATGTGCCCCGGTTCAGCCACCCAGCAAACAGCCAGTTTGGGTGTGATGTGGGAAAGCTATCATGGATATTTGGAAGAGCTTGATCTCTACAGATTCTTGGGCAAGCTGTACAGTTGTTCTCTGTAGGGTGCAGAATTACTCTTTGGTCACCAAAGCAGTTGCCTGGATGGTAAATGGCAGGGATTAAGATGGACAGAGAGGTGGAGAGATCTTTGAGAGGGTCGGAGATGTTTGCCTTCACAGTTTCTTCTTCCTATTTCTTTCTGTTACATGGTGAATCATCCACCTGAACCATGCTCTCTCACAGAGACATCACCTCTGCTCTGTGCTGATCCATGCTGATCCACTGTTAGCCTGAAAACACTTTGTATATGAAAGAATATATTAAAAAAGGAAAAAGGAAATGAAAAGGAAAAAAGACACTTTAGGATGGATAAAGGAGGGGATACATCTGTACTATTATTTGTTTGGGGTTTTTTAATCTCTTAGGAAATTTTTTCAGTTACTTGGTTATACATTTCAGTGTTAATTCTACCAGAAAGTTCCTACAAGCCCAGGTTTCCTAGGCAGCCTCCAGGCTGGGGGATTCTGTCTGGGTATCCTGTATAACACTTGCTAGTGGCCCTGCCTGCTACAGGCAGCATACATGCACAGAATGACTCTGCTTCTGTTTACGGGCAACATTTAAAGTGTGGGAGATATGGAGAATGGACATTATTCAAGCATATACAACATTTGTTGTGAATTTAATTTTCTCTCAACTATTACACAGCAGAGCAGTGGAAAATATGAGGCCCTTCCCTGGGGTGGCTGTTGCTCTGATGTAAATGAAACATAACTTATACATTTAAACAACAAAAATAAAATCATATTATTTCTGTGTGCTAAAGAAAAAAGAAGGGAGAACAGTGATTATAGTGGTGAAGAAGGTTGTTTTATTTTTTGCTGATGAAGGTTAGGGTGGATAAAATAAGTTTGTTTTTTTGTTTTTGGTTTTATTTTTTTTCTCAGATTACTCATAACTTTTTGCTTTTCTTTCCTTACCCTACCAAAATCCAGCACATGTAGAAGATGCTTCTGTCTTGCACAAAACTGAATTCAAATGTAGCTGGCGAGACACGCATCACTTAGCTGACTGTGAAAAGTAGCAGAGCCTCTAAGATCCTGTCAGCATTTAAGAGGGCAGTGTGCTAAAAGAAAAATCAAATTCTCAGATTCACTATGACCCATAAACTGCCTGCCAGCAATGAAATGCCCAGTGGAAGTCAGCAGAGTGCACTTGTGTGTGTGTGTGTGTGTGCTGGAAGTCAGAAACACCACACACAGAGTGGAGGACGTTCTCCTCTCAGAAGCAGTCACTAACTGCAGAGGGGAAGGTCAGAGCCTTGGCTGCAGCCCTCCAGCACGTCCTTCCTGCACAGCTGGCACAGGCAGGCACCCCCATGGGAGGCAAAGAGAGCACTCATACCAGTGTGTACATCTTTGGATAGCACTCACAGACACTGTCCTGTGCCCAGGGGTTACTGCATGACCACAGCTGGGAACTGAGCAGGGGAGACCTGCACAGCACTGGAGTCTGGTCCCACTGTCAAACCCCTCAAGTTCACTGCTCCTGGTCAGTCAGATGTATGTTACAACAGCATGCCACGCAGAGCCTGTGTATAGAATACTTTCAGGAGTGAACATTCATTTTCCATACCCCATTATTCTCTGTCCAGAGTTTCTTAGAGCAAAGGGTGGGATGGGAGATCCCATCTCCAGCACTGATAGGGTGGCTCAGCAGTCAGCAGATAAAATACTTTCCCTGGCCCCTGTATAATTATCTGTGTCTTGAGTCCTGGCCAGTATGACTCATCTATATTTCAGTAAGAGGACAGGCTGGAGCTGGGAATGGCAGAATTAATTTATCACATTTTAATAGAGAGGCAGTTCAGGAAGGGAGGGACTAATGAGATACTTTACAGAGAAATTAGTAGGGTTCTGTTGTAGGGTTGTCTTCCATGAGGCAGCTGCAGTAATGACAGATGGCATCAGGCATGGCCTCCTGATACCTGCCTGTTTTCTTCCTTCTCTCCTGGGGGCCTGCCCTCCAGTGCATCATTTCCTATGATTATTTCTGCATTATTGGAGTGATGAAGGTGTCCAGCTCATGCATCTTCCTGACCTCGGGGTATAAAGCAACTGGATGTGTGTTGTACATCTTAAGCAATGAAGGGTTCATAGGTGAGACTGCTGAGACACCTCCCACCTCTGAGGGCATAGGAGGAAGAGCTCATTTTTGCTTGTTTTTGCCTTGATTATGAAGAAGCAGGCCCAGGAGTCCCAGCAGCTCTGCTGACTCAACATTCAGGACTCATTTGCAATGACTCAAAGGTCATTAATGAATATTTGGTTCAGCAATGCACTTAGAGAGGTAGGATGTTTTTCCCCCCTCCATTCAGGGAAGCATGTGAGAACATGCATAGCTTAAGTAGGTGATTAAGGCTTGTTGCCTTTAAAAATACAAGTAGATTCTCCTGTTCTGGATTGAATCAGGTCAAAAGACTGGATTTCTTACAGTGTTAGTCTTTACCTCATTTAGGTATATTCAGACATTTTCACCTAGAAATGTTTTTTGTGGTTTTGCTTTCGCATTTTTGTCTCCAAACATTTTCTGAAATTTGCTTCAAATTAAAAACAATGGAATGGAAAAAAGAATTCTTGTAACTATTGTAAACAGTAAATTCAGTTCAAACCTCACAGGTTTCAGGTATGGCACTCAAGTCTGATCCAGAAATTCCTGAAAGACAGTCAAACTCATCCTTAGTTGTGCTGCAGCTTGCTTGCCTAAACAAATGCCAAGTTTTCTCTTTGGTTTCAATATTTATCTCCCATGTGCTCAGCTTATATCATAGTGTATTACAGGGTCACAGTTCATATCTCTTTCCTACCCATCAGGCATCATGCAGAGCTCTGCAGTGGTTAAGGTAAACAGATTTTTGTGTCTGTTAAGACAGAGTAAACAACTGGTGTCAAAATGAACCAATCATCTCCAAAGTTATTAGCTTCAACTCTGTATCAATCATTCCATATTGCTGGATAATAATCCCTAATTATGAGCTGCTGCTGATGTTAACACTCTTTCCATTTAAATGCAGATATTTTCTGACCTTTTGCTTCCTGAGGAAGAACTCTTTCTTTTCAAAGTGAAAGGAGGGGGACAGCCTGTCTTTGTAAGCATTTCAGGGCCATTTTCACCCCAGCAAAAGGTCTCAGGCAGACCTGGGAATAGCAAGTATTTTGACAATGCTGGACAATGCTCTGGACTGGTTGGTCAGAGCACGATTCCTCCAGTAAATTTGCATTGCAGACACATCCCTGCTGGTATGGTGCACAGTGATGATGTTGCAGTAACTTGCTGGCTATCAGTACAAGCCAGAGCCTGGGCAGTCAGCATGTCAAGGGGGTCATTGTGGTGGAGTGGAGGAAAGGCCAAACATCTTTTGACTCAGGTCTTCAAGTAGATGGGACTCAGCTTGAGTTTTAAATGCAATCAAAAATTTCTTAAATATAGAACTTGGTACAATCCAGTGACCGTGTATTTGGGATTATCAGGTTTGCATTTTCTATATTCTTATCTTTTTGTCTGTTGTCTCCTTCCTGCATTATCCTTGATCATAGTTTCCTCCTATTCACAAGGGGGATGAAATATACACTTTTATTATCTTCACACACACACACACACACACACACACACAAAACCCCCACATATGTGCATATATGCATTTTTTAATATGTCCCATGAAAGAGAAGATTACTGTCTTTGTCTCACTTTGATTGATGTGTTTTATTTGATGTTTTTTTTCCAAAAGTACTCAAAAATGTATTAATTCCAAAGAGGTAACTTTTCTTTCTAGAGATGCTGAAAAAAACAGGGCATTCTCATTATGTAAGGTGCTGACTTCTTTCTCTTCAGACTTAAATCCTTTTAAAATCGACATTGTTTTCAAGGAAAAAGTACAACAGAAAATCTTTTTCTGCTAATGGTTTTTGGCAATGTAGGAGGAAGAACAGGAAAGGTAGTTCAGTTGCCACGGCCACTTGTCACCAGGAGATCTCGTCACCAGGATGCTGACTGTGGCCATGCCCTACAATGACATAACAACAGCTACCTGTTTAGTGGGAATAGTACTGGGAATATATGATGTGCTGCAGGAGCTTCATCACTAAATCATTGTGGCAATGTCTTTACCATGTGCCACATTCATCACTGATGTGGTGATGGTGGGATTTCTGCTTTTGCAGACATTGAGTTTGCCCATAGAAGATACAAAGATAGGATTTTGAATTTTAGACACCATTATTTCTTCGGTGAAGCATCCACAAACTTCTGGTTTTTGTATTTTGACTGTATATATGTGAGTTTATATATATAGTTTTGTAGAATTTATATTCTTGTCTTTGTGTAAGGTGAGCTTCAGAAAATCTGCACTCCTCTACAAATATTGTCCCTTGAAAAACAAATCTTTAGAAAGTATGTAAAAAATCAGTTCAGAAGGAAATAATTTGGGTCAAAGTGGTGACTTATAGGTGAATGGAAACACGTTATTCTAGGAAATACTTAATCTTGTTTTATTTACATGAAGTTCAACTTGCAATGCTGTTAAATCAGGAGAATTAAAAATATTTTCAGTTAGCTTCTTGAAGACAATAATTTAACTTTTCACTTTGTTTTAATAAGCAAATGAGAAAACTTTTGATAGACTAGACTGTTTCTTTTCTCTTCATGGGCATTTGCTAGCTCTGGGCTCCACACACAAATACATTAGCATCTCCTAAGCAGTCACCTGAAATATAGGACTGGGTAGGTTAATGAAAGAAGTACATTTCTTCACTGTTATCTTTGAAAAAGTAATTAAATACACCTGATTGTTTACACATTTTCTGAAAGTGATTCCATCAGTAAATTTACTTTATTTCTTTGCCATGTTTTTCTTTGCCAGTTTAATTTCTGATATAACAATCTTGTGAGTTATAAGGAAATAGCATACTTTTGGAAAAGAATTATCATGTTCCTCAATTGGTATCATTACTTCAGTTGAAAAAGGAATAAAGAGTTTTCAACTTTACCACTTATCTTCAACTTAGAAGTCTATGAAATCCATTTGAAATAATGGCTTGCTGTAAAAAACCCTGCAGATAAGTGGACAAAATGTTACAGAATTCCTGGTTAGAAATTTGTTCAGATATATAGATGATTTTTGCAAGGCTTTTTATCATTATTATTATTTCTTTTCATTGTTAGATTAGAAACTGCGGTTTGTGTTGTATTTTGATTTTCATTAATGATGTGGAAATTCCATAATGCCATGTTTATTTTCTTAGAAAAACTTAATGCTACTTACTGTCTTCGAATGGACTGAAAGACTCCTAAGACACTTTTTTTTTTTTTTTTTTTTTTTGTCTAAATAAACACTGTAAAGAGCAATCAATTAATATAACTTGGAAAACAAATTAAAACCAATTTTTAAAACATGACCTAGAGTTTGGGTCAGTTTCTATATAGACTGACTTACATATCAGGTAAGTTCTTATTTTATCCAGTTCTTATGGAGTCTACAAAAACAGTAACTTTCATGATTGGAATCTTTTCTCCAATGTACATTGTTGCTTTGTGAGTTACACTTCGTTTTGACTGTGAAGATACATATATGTGTGAGAGATGAAGTTTTGTGCACCTAAGCTTGGCTTGCATCTCAGAACGTTTGACATTGAACTGGAACATGGAAGACATGTACCATGCTATTGAAAGTGATGTAAACCCTGATGTTAAACAGAAAAACAAACTTGCTTAATTGTGCAAAAACAAAGGCCAAGATAATCTCTAGTTTAAGGAAATTCAATACATTCCACTCAATAAATGGATTCAACAAAAGTCAGCTTCTGCAAGAAAACACTGAGAAGATGATGAGGCTTAAAAACCCATCTTCTTTTCTATCATCCTTGTTTGCTTTCAGTATGCAAGATGTGAAGGGTTGCACCATCCATGAAAATGTTTCCAATGTCTTCAGTGGACTGTTCAAACTGCTTGGAGACTAAAGAACTGGAGAGAAAGCTCCCTTCTCTGGTTTAATTTTAAAAAGATGTAGTTCAGATGAGTTTTTCTGAGACGGTAAAGGTTTAAAAAATTCTCCCTAGATGAATTAAATGCTTATAAGTAGTATTCGTACTTGGAATGCAGCAATTGTCCCTGAAATTACTTTGATGAATATTGAATTGTATCTATTTTTACTTCATTGCTCAAAGCTTTTACAGCCCTGTTCAGTGTTTGTTCTTCTTATAGTGGTCTTTTGAAATACTGAGATTTTGTATGTCGCACCATGGCACAGGGTAGAACAATATAATTATTACATAGGGTTTAAGTTTGTGTACTGACATGCTCAGCAGAAAGCACACCCACACTTTTACACCTGCCTGTCACCAATGGTAATTGCTTCTCTTCCTTTCTCTGTTGGACCAATCTGTTGTTCAATAACACTGGCTATTTTTGTCTGAGAAAAAACAATGCTTACTTTATTTTTTTTTGCATGGTAGGAAGGGAATTTTATTTTCAATAAAAAGTTTAACTTGTCTGGCTTCCTCATCCTGATTTTTAGAGAAATAGAGGCTAGAGAGAGTTAAAGGAATAAAGTAGATATTTATTAAAAGGCCTTAAAAGGATACACCTTGAGTAGTACAAGAGCCTGGTCAGGGCTACACCCAAGATGGACCCAAAATGGACAAATGGTCACGAGGTTTCACACTTTTATAAGTTTTGGTCCATTTA
>VZSR01000520.1:30581878-30704557 GCA_013398615.1 Brachypodius melanocephalos
ACAGAATCTGAAAAATATGAAAGCTAAAACTTAAGGCATCAATCCAGAGCCTGAGCTTCCAGCATCTTCCATTCTGAGACAAATTTACCACTTCAGACTGGCTCAAGGGGTCAGGCTCGCCAGATTCCCGCTGCAGAGGTGAGCATGAAAGATCCCTGACTTCTGAGTTTGGTGTCTATTTCTGGATGCTCCTCCCAGAGTTTGTGCCCACATGGTTCCCAGTCTTTTCCCTAGGTCCAGCAGCATTGGAAATGGAGGTGAACTTAGACTATGCCCCAGTGAGAGTCTGGGACTTTCTGGAAAATTGCAACACTAAATGTTTTAGTTGCTTGTGGCAATTGCTTGTTGGTTTTTACTTCCCATTCTCTCATTTTGGAGGCTAGAATGTTCATTCTGAAATGGGTAAATTATTTTTACAAGTTCAAATTTTCCTGAGTGGCACCTCTGACTTTCAGTTACCTTCAGTCCTTGTCATATCATGTTTATTTAGATATATATGCTAGGTGATAGCTCTAATCTGTCATTCCTTGAATCATTCCAAGCTGTTTAAGCTAAGCCTGATTTCAATATCTGGTTTCAATATCTGATATTCAGTATTCTGTAAAACTGCTAGGCATGATTGCTTGTTGTGAGCCAGGTCTTTGGTTTTAGTGGTGACAGCAAAACACCTTAATGAGTGGGTTGTGCCACTTCTGCTTTTGCAAGTTACTTTACTAAGACATTTCCTCAGCAGGTCAACCAGATTCTTATGATTCATTGTTGTTTGAATCATCATTTTAATACCATATTTTCTTTTCCAACAACTCAGGAAAGGGTTTTGAAGTAAACATCTTCCTGATGCCTTTGCCTGTGAAGACAAATGCATTTTTTCTGCAATGTCTTTATTTTCTTTGAATTATCCCTCTATTTCTGAGAATTCAAAATTCTCTCCTTCTAAAAAGACAGAATAATAAGAACTGAACAATACTGTTGTTTAAGTTTTCCTTCTTATTTAATTGCTTTTTAATTTCCCTGTGCCATTTATTTCAGTCTTCCATCTATAAGTCTACCTCTTGGTAAACAAAATATCACATTTGTACTGCAGGCTGCCTCTCAAAGATAGGAAAAATAAGAAGAGAAATTTTTAACTAAATAAAAACTCCAATCAAAAATCAAGATTGATTCTCCTGTTTCTTTTTATGTAGGACTGTAAACATCTTTTAATAATGATGACTGAACTCTCCAGTCATTTTGAATTCTTACACAGATATATTTATCTAGAGGCTTTGGCAATTTCCTTGCAAGAGAAGGTTTCTTTTTCCTTCTTGTGCTTGCATACAGCTAGGAAAATTGTCAGGCTAGATGTAATGTGAATAAGGGGAATAAACCTAAGAATATATGGGACTGTGAGAACAAAAGCCAGCAAGCAGGAAGAAACCAGCTTTTGCCCTCTACCTTCAGCAGTATAAATAAGAAGAATTCAGAGTAGGAAGACACAAATACCAGGTATCAAAATCATTAATAATGCAGTTGCCATACAATATATTACTTGTAAATTCCATTTAAAGAGCATGTCACACCATTTAGTACAATCCATTAATCAATAGCTTACAGAGAAAGAAACCATCTGTCTTGGTCTGTTCCTCAAATCTAAACTTCTAAACAAGCAGAGATTTGTTCAAGTTAAGTATTAACTGTTCCAAAGCGAGGGAAGAAGCAAGATCATCCAAAAGAGAGCAAAGGTGGTTGTTTACTTTCAGCATAGGTTGATTTCAGTGTGAAATTAATAATCTGATTTAACTTTTCACTGCTTATTACCATGAATATTTTGCTGATCCCTGTTGAAATGCAATCTTTTTACTCACAAAATGAAATTAAAATATAACTCAAAGATACTTCCTAAGAGTGAGCAGTGTTAAATGGTTATCTTGGAAACATACTGTAACAGACATCAGTGTGGAATGATCTGACACTACACTTGGCTTTCATCAGAGTCTAATGACAGTTTTATTAGAGACTGGGATAAATTTCTTGCAGTGCACCTAATAAGAGAAAGATAGGTTTTCCTGACCTAATTGGCTAAGTGTTCTCAGTGCTGAAGTGCATCTGTTATAATCTTTACATTTTTGAACTTGCACTCTGCCATATGAGCTTGGTTATCTTTGTGCTTGTTTGTGGACCCCTGAGAAACTGATCTACAGAAAATTGGAGACTGACTGCAAAACACCTGCTGGAGCTGCAGATTTGTAGGGTGTCATGTCTGAGGCAAGGTGATCGCATGCAGAACAAGTGCTGTGAGCAGCCATGTGGACAGGCTGCTGTTTAAGACTTAACAAGATGATAAAAGCCATACATTTGTCCTGCCCTCAACTGGCTGTGGGATGCTGTGGACATGGTGACTTCAGGGTTCAGTCCCTCTGATGGTCCTGAATCTTGCGAGGCGCCATTGGTTCTCTTTGTCTCATACTGTGATCATGAGTCCATTCATGAGTCCCATGTGAGAATATAGCTGAACCAGCAGAATACTTATATTAACATGTGAGGAACCTGACCCTCCACTTTAAACCCAAAATTAGGATTTCCCTTAGCTACTGAAATAGGAAGACATTTACAAAGGACTTGTCTTGTTCTTTCTGCTTCTCTGTATATCCCTGATTACAAGATTGATTGGGACAGAGAAAGATCAGATGTGTGTGGTACTCCTGATATGGATGCAGTCACTTTGGTTGAAGCCCGTCCCAAAAAGGATATATCTCCAAATCTCTGATGAGACTCCCACTGATCTGGTCTCCCAAATAGCTCTGAAGTAACATGAACTTAGTAGTCTGAAGAAAAAACAGCCTAGGCATTTAGCTGGATCTTGGACTTTGGTCTGGAAGCAGACTGAGATACAGAAACCTGGGCCATGGTATTTGCTGTTATTTGCTATACACCTTTCACAAGGAAAAGGCTTGCATTTGAACTATCTTGTGTCTTTTCCTTCATCTACTTTGAATCCTCTTCTAGCCCAAAAGCAGAGTGGGCTGAGTCAGAGAGGGTCAAGCATTTGCTCCTTTACTCTTGCCCTTTCCCACTTCATTGGATGACTCCTGGCATTTTGTTGAGAAAGCTGCATGGCATTTTAACTTCTTATTGATTAAAAAGGGGAAAAAAGAAAAAAGAAAATAAAGAATCCATACAGTGAGGTCTATGTATAGATATTACTGTGCATCAGCACAGGGAGTACAATTAACCTTAGAGAGCAGTAGCAGTAAAAAGGAGCAGAACAAACTGAAATAATAAAGCTGGCTCTGCACTCTACCATGGTGTCATGGACAAATTGTGCTGAAAAGCATTAACACTGCAGAGCTTTCTGGTGAGGAGGGTTAATTATCTCTCTGTGGAACATTCATTACAGCACCTGGGAGTACATGGAACTCACTGGGCTGTAAGTTCATTGAGAGGTTCATGATCCTTTGTAGCAAACCCAGAGTCATTCTGGCATGAAACCTTTTCACTTTGCTCCCTGTGCATCCAAGCTCTGCCTCCTACATGTTGCCGTGCTGATGCTTTTTCTCTGCTTATTCCTGTGATTATGACTTTGGACTTTTGCCGTGTTTGTGCAATATGTAGCACAATGGGACCCTGATGTTCATGTGAAGCCTCTGGGTGGGAGTGTGATACAAATAATGATGATCCTGAACAGCCAGGACATTTCCACTGTGCTGTCTTTCAGATTGTGTCATTTCTTCACACCCATCTGGCCATACTCAAGTGTGAGCTTAAGCTTCTTTTCTTAACCTTTGCACCCTAATTTGCTTTCTCCATTTCACCCCAGTCCTTGCTCTTTGAATTGCTCCATAACGCTGGCTTAATTGTCTCCTTTTCTTTTCTTTTCTTTTCTTTTCTTTTCTTTTCTTTTCTTTTCTTTTCTTTTCTTTTCTTTTCTTTTCTTTTCTTTTCTTTTCTTTTCTTTTCTTTTCTTTTCTTTTCTTTTCTTTTCTTTTCTTTTCTTTTCTTTTCTTTTCTTTTCTTTTCTTTTCTTTTCTTTTCTTTTCTTTTCTTTTCTTTTCTTTTCTTTTCTTTCTTTTTTTTTCTTTTTTTGTCACAAATACTGTCTGTGCATTCATTTGCTCATTTGTGCTTTGACACAGTAATTCAAACCATCAGCAGAGACTTCACCATTACAGCCTTCTCTGTTCCATGTTCACTCTGTGCCTATAGGAATTCCCATTTATAGAGACTGTTAGGGAACTGGGCAAAATATACATAAAAGAGCTTAAAGACAGACTGGCATTGTACAAGTAAAGCCATAGCTATAGGGTATTTCTCACTTTTCCTACAACACTTCCATTTTATCTCTGTAGCAGAAGGGGCTGCCTTGCTCTCCTGGATACTTTAAATGTGTTTGGGGCTGCACTGAAAAAATGACCATTATTCAAAACAAGCTCCATCTTTGCTTTCTTAGTCTTTGTTCAGACAAGTTTTTCATCCTTCCTAAATTATACAGCAGATTGACTGCTGATGACAAGCATTCCTGTGTTTGTGACAGACAAATTCTGTTAGAGCAGTCTCTGAGGGTTGAGAGATGTAGCTTTGTATTCTTTGAGATAGTAGGCAAAATTTAATCTATTTATTCTACCTGCTGGTATTATTAAAAAAAATTACCCACCCCAAATGAAACATAAAAATGAGAAACCAGTATTTCTTTATTTAAAATGAATCCTTACAACCTGGAATTTGTGATCCAGCCAGCTGCTTATCAGAAAGTCAAGTAGATCAAAGTTGCTTGAGTAGGAAAGGCAAAAGAAATATCCAATATGTGAATCTTCCCATAGTTAGTGGCAAACCCACTCATCTGAGTGGCAAAAAGCTTGTAACTCTTGAGAAGCCCTGCAGTTTAATTCAGAGGCACTCAAGGAATTTGTTTTCTTCCAAAGTTAAGTCTCAACTGGCTGGGTATTTTGACAAGCATGTCTGAACTTAGGCATGTAAATCCCAGTTAATCTTTCTCTGCGTGTGAGGTCCCTGCACTTCCCCCCTGAAGTCAAGAGCGAGAAAATTGAGACACAATAGGGAGAGGACTGGCAACCGTGTGAGGACAAAGATAAGATCTGCTGTGTCAGTGGGAACTAGATTAGACAGGATTTAAAGCACTAACTACTGAGGACAGAAAGGATAGGTTTTTGTCAAAAGTCCGGGAGGCTGTATGAAAAGCGAGATGTGAAAGATTGTGAGTAAGAAGAGACTAAGGATTACTAGGTGGAGCAGACAGTGGTAAGGAACAGAAAAACAGTCAAATGAGAGATGAGGTACAGAAAGGGTCGGAACTCAGCTGTGACTTGAAGGTAGCAGGAAAAATAGAAACTCAATAAATATGGAGAAAGACATTCACTGATGGCATTCCAAGGGAATTGCTTAATATCAAAGGCCACATGGTGTGCCATTACCTCGTAAATAAGGACAGTAATCCAGCCTGAGATTGCAGACAGTGGTCCATGTAAGGGAAAATTGTGAGCAATGGTAAACAACTTCAGAAATGTCCCTTTGGTCACTGCTAAAGGTTCAATGGGCATAGGGGAAATGTTCAAAAGGATTAATCCATAGAGTGGGAAAGAAAAATGCAATGGGAAAATGAAAAGGATGGAGGAAAGTGGACCGAAAAGAAACAAGTATTTTTCTCCACATTTTTTGGAGCATCCAGGTAAATAGGACTGGTGCTGTTGATGTCTTCCTTCAGAGGTGGGCCAGCCACATAGCAGCTGTGGTTGTGAAGGCCTAGTGATTGTGAAGAAGGCCCAGTGATGCCCAAAATTAAAATTTTTGCCCTAATTCTTTTCTTGTGTGAAAATAATGGAGTCTGATCCTCATACAGTTTTACTCATAATGGTGAAAGTAAATTGGATCTCAGTCTATCTATTTTCCCCCAGTTTGTCATCCAAACTGGCCCTATACATAACCCAGAAAATGGAAGAGATGCCTGGCACAGCAAAAACTTGGCTTTTGTTTTGCATTTTTAAAAGAGTAATGGCAGTGTCTTCTTCTTCAGCTAACAATTGTTCTAGTTTCCTCTCCAATCCAAAACTTTATGTAGCTGCAAAGTAGGTCAAAGAGTGTGCTAAAAAACCCAAAACATTTTTAGAAAAGCTTGTTACCTGGCAAATTTCCTGAACTTTTAGCAACTTTAGCGCCTAGTCCCCTTTGCTGAATGATTGATTTAAAATGGAATGTTAAATCTTTATCAGGAAGCCCCAGCAGTAAATGCAGAATTTATGCTTGGATGCAAAAACTATCAAAGAGATATTGAATGTTAACGATGGTTTAATGTATTATTACTGTTATCTGACACAGTTTAATTGTATAAATCACTTCAAAATACCTTCCAATGCACTTGATTTTGTAAGATTTTCATGTGGACATGAGGGAGGCAAGTTATCAAAAAAGGAAAGCAGTGGCATGGCTGGAATACTTTGGGTTATGATGATGAAGTTTTTTGTTATTGGTCTTCAAAATCCGGACTAAATATTTTTCCTTCTCTTGTTTCATCACATCACTTTTCTACATCCCCAAGTTTGAGGATGTGATTGTGTTAACACTTGTAACCCTGTCACAATGCCTTCAAAACAAGAGGAACCGCCGCGAATGAGGAGTTATGGACTATGCCAACATTTGCACTGCAGTACTTAAACCTAAATCAACCAAACAAAAACATCCTCCTCCCCCAATCCCAGTTTGCATTTCAAGGCCAGGTTGAATGGAGCTCTGAGCAATGTGGTCTAGTGAAAACTGTCCTCCCCTTGGCAGAGGAATTGGAACTAGATGATCTTTAAAGTTCTTTCTAACCCAAGCCATTCTTTGATTCTGTGATTCGATGAACCCATCAATTAGCCAGTTCTGCTCTGTGTTGCAGTAGACTAAAAGTCTGTGCCTAGGCAACTGGGGCATTCTGATGAAGAAAATCACAAGTTTTTATGTAATGTCTAGCTGGGCTCATATTTTCAACTTGTGTAGAAAAGGTGTCTTGAAAGTGTACAAAAAGCAAGAGAACTTGTAAGTTGCAGGTAAGGTCCCCGCCTTTGAACTGAAGTCTGACTACTTGGCTAGTGACTTTATATCTAGTTTTCAGAAAAACACCACACTGTGTGAGTTCTCAAATTTTTATTTGTAATGTAGAGTTAATGTAACATTTTTAGCACATTGCTAAGTTGTGAAAAACATTTTTCATTGCTGTAATGATGATGATGATGGCAGTATTTTTAAGGGAGAAATCAATTAAGTCTTTATAGCATTTGATTTTATTTTTTAATGTTCTTTTTCAGGCAAAAAGATGCCACTTTCATTATTTGGAATGACTTCATTTCAACTGGCGTGAAATTTCAGCAGAAAACTAAGAAAGAGAGGTTCAATGCTCTTCTTCTCCTGCTCCAACTGAAACAACGTCACAAGGATACACCAAGTGAATGTAGGTAGTGCAACTAGAAATTTCCGGAGGCAGTATGCTCATTTCAATTTTTTTTTCTTGTACGATCTAAACTGTGGCTAAAAGTGCATGTAAGATCCACTTTGCTTTTTCCATAAATGTGAAAATTGCATACTTAATGTTTTTAAAATCGTGGTATTTAGATCAGTTGAATGGCTTTTCCTTCATTTGTCACAACCATAATTAGTTTATTGACTAGAATAATGTCATTGGTGAATGCCCTATAATTTCTTTTAATTAGAAGAAAACTCTTTGGTTAATAATGAGAATAATTAATTTCCTTTAAAGAGAGAACTAGAAAGGAACAAGTTGCTTGATCATGAATTGTGAAAAGTTAAATAGTATTAACATCAGGCTCTAAAGTGAAAGTGAATGCTATCTTCCTCCTCAGTTTTCAAGATTACTTTCTTTTGTCTATAAATCATTTATGCCAGCTTTGTGGGAATAACATCATTAAGACAGCTTGCATTTTGGGTAAGAAACATACTGAAAGCATTCATTCAGCCTGATCAGAGAAATCAATAGGAGTAGAAGGTGCTTAGGAAATAAACTGCACCTCTTATCTGTCATTTTGGCATCTGAAACTCCATCAGTGTAGCAAATTGGTTAAAAGCTAAAGTTCTGGTTCAAAGCTATTTAAAACGTTGCCACAGATTCAAAAGGATTTTGGACTGGGCTTTGAGACCAGCACCCTTATTTAAGCTACAGTGATGCTCAGGATTCAGAGTGATTCAATCTACAGAACATGTCTGGAGTCACAAGGCTGTACTGGAGTTGGACTGGTTAGTTCAGAGTAAAAGAAAAACTGATTCTGAAATTTCTCTGTTCTGTTCTGGTTTAAAATTCTTTCTCCTATTCTTTTCTAGTTACATAGATGAAACTACTGCTTGGGTTGAGATGTAAGACACCTGGTCTGTCACAAGGTCAGGTGTGATTGAATTAGTTCTAGTCCAGCTGTAGTGAGTGTTAGAAATTTCATTATCAGACTTTATTCAAAAGGCAAATTGGGTCACTTTGTGCAGACTAAGTGTCAAATTTGTATCTTCATAAAATCTGAAGAAATTTGATGGAATCAGAAAGTCCTAGCTCATAAAAAGTTTTTAATTCCAGAAATTGAGAAGCATTGAGGACTCATGAATCATCTAGAGACTTTGCTGCTATAAAGAGTTAGGTTATGTGCAGAAGGGGCTCATGTAACTATGTCAGTATAAACCCTTAAAATTAAAGAAGAGTTCAGATTGGTTGCTCTTCGCATTTCTGCTGAAGATGCAGAAATCTTTCCTTTGTAGATCACACAGAAATACAAGTGGATCCTTTCCCCATATTTAAAAGTTGGGTGGGGGTTGTTTTATTTCTTTTTTTCTCCACAAGCTTTTTCTTTGATTAGACTAGCTAAAAGGTTGAAAAAAAGACACTCATAAGGCAATACTCACAGGTGTCCCTCTCCCTCTGTCCCTGAGCCTTTTTTCATGATGAAAGTCAGTGGGATTTCCATGTTTGGGCCAAGTTTTTTTCTGTATTCACAGTGATAACATGAACCATTCTGACCTCAATTCATCAGTTAATGGGGCTTTACAATAAAGTGAAATTCTCCAACAGAGAATAGTGCTACTACCACTGTTAGTGATGTGCAGTGCTATGGTTTGTTCTCTGTTGTCAAGCAGAGAAGAGGATGAACTCTTCATCTCATCTGTAAGAAGCAGGGTGCTTGGAAGCCTCTGGTAAATCGTTTATTTTGATGAGCTTGTTTTCATTTGAGCCTGCAGCATTTGATATCCTTCAGTTACTCCCCTACTGCACACTGTTGAGGCTGTGAGCAAATTGCCATTTGTATCTATCAGGTGATATGTTTCTGCACTTGTGTAGCATCTGCCATCAAGGATCTCAAAATACTATACAAACTTTAATGAGTAAGCTTTCACAACACTCCTGGGATGTGCAGAACTACTGTTAACCCAATTTAATAGATAAAGGAAGCAAGATGCAGGGAAATCTGTAGACGTATATTCAGACTCCTGCCTCTACCTGCCTATATATTTTGCAAACTTTTGTTCATACATAAAGAAAAAATTCAATACCCCTAGAAATGCAAATTGAAAGTAGTGCTTACAGGTTCCCTTTGGGAGAAAAAGAAATTTACTGAGTGTAAGTTTCAGTATTATGGCATCTAGAAATGTTCCAAATTTATGAGTAGGCATACAGGTATTTGCAAGACAAAACAAAAAAAACCAGAAGTACACTCAAAGACTCATTTTTTTCTATGAACACCTGGAAGCCAATTTGGGGCTGACAGCTGTCGCATAACTAAGAGAAACATGGGCATATGTTCTGTGAGGGAATAGGGCTCACCAGGAGAAACCACAACAGCTCAAGACAGTCTGTTTTAAATTAGCAAGTGTCTCTTGTGGTCAAGGCTCCTTAGAAAATTGCTGCTCCAGTCATTGATATTTTTATGGTACCGAAATATACACTATTTTGAATTATTTGGGCAATAGCTTTCCCTTATAGAGTCACCTGTGTGTCCCACAGGGATGCTAAGTCTCTCCATTTCCTCCCTGCTGCCCCTCCAGGTCCGCTGTCAGCCCCAGAGCTGCCCTGTCCTCCCATCTGGGCACTGCCGGGAGGCGCCTTGGAAGTGAATTATTACCATTTTTAAAAGCAACAGTAGGGGATGCTGCTGGGTTAAAGAGCCAGTCCTCCTTGCATCCCCCTCTCCTAAGGCCTATCCAGGAGAGCCCACAGCACCTGCCAATTTTAGGAGCAGAAACCCAGCAAAAATCAAATCAGCTGTGTTTTAGGCAAGCACAGATCAGTGATTAAGGGTCCATCCAGGTCACTGTTGGATAATTATTTTCCACTTTTCTTTTCAGAATGGAAATTATAATTTTATGTAATTCCACTGCAAAAAGTGATGTGAGGGAGCCAGATGGTAAGAAGTTTATTTGGATTGTTTCTGATCTCTCAAATGAAAAGATCTGAAAAGCTCAACACCATAGCAAAATAGATATTTTCCATGTTTGTAACAATTAATTAGTTCAGAGTGAGGGAGACACATCATGTAAAAAAGACCTTCCTCCAGGCATTTACTAAACATCTGGAAAGTATGAACTGTGTCTGAGAAGTTAGGACCACATCTAAAATAAAATTGCAGTTGACAGATTCCCAGGAAAATAATCTCCTGAAAATCGAAGATAATTAGTTATTAGAGTCTACATATTTATGAGTGATTTGGGCTAGGAGAACCTGTTCCTTTATCAAGATCTTATTACTGAAATCTAATTCCTCTGAATTACCACAGAGGTTTGTGAATGTTTTACTGTTCCTTATCGTAATCAGAGATGTGCTAAGGCTGTTGCAAATCCTGAAAGAATCTCTGATAATGGTGTTTGTGGCTATGCCTGGCAGATAACCCTCATCAAATGCCAGGTTTTAGGGCACTAATTAATTGTCCACAGAGGTCAGAAGAAAATGTTTTCTCCCATGTGCTGTACTGCAACAATTATAGAGGTACATATTGTATGTTGGAGCGAGTTGGTGTACGAGGATTAAACTTTTCTTTGAAATTTTATTTATTTGTCATTTATTTATTGCCATCTGGCAGGGTACCAGACCCACTGGACCATGTAACTAACTTGGTATAGTAAGTCTTATGGGAAAGTAATTCTATTCAGACACGCAATACAATGTTAATCCTCAGATCTTGACAACAGACAATATGTTCTGAGAAAAACTGTCTTATTAACTCTGCTAATAAATGTGTCTGTGCTAGAAATGAAAAATAGATTACCTTGATACTTGAACTACTGTTAGAGAAGAAATACACATTGCATGCATGAAGAGGAGCTGCCATGTCCTTTATGAACAGGGAGGTGGATTTTTTCACACTGATTTCATATTGTGTACCATGCATGGATGCCGCAAAATCATGATGGCTGGCAAAAACGAAACTCTTTCCTTTCCCAGATGTCTTCCCTGTAGAAATTATTCAGTCACATTTGCATGTTTAAAGATGTCGTACCCCAGCATTTAAATGAATAATACATCCCTTGAATAAAATTTGCTCCTGATATAGGTCTAGTGATAGCAGTGCTGCTTAATCAGCCGTGCATTTGGATAGCTGATTCATTCCAGAAGATAAGAAGCTAGAGAGGGAAATTAGCATTCTAGCTCCTTTTAGACTAGTTAAATCTTGTCACCTTAGAAAACCCCAAGACTCTGATCCCAGTGACTCCAGTAGAATGACAAGGATTTCTGTTTTGCTGTACTTTTCTCAAATAGCATTTGATTTATATGGTGATCAAACTTCAGTGCTCCTATTGCTACAGACATCAATTTATCTTACCAATTGGCTGTAAATCTCTCCAGATTTTATGAAATAGTGAGCACAGACTACCATACTCACTGTCTTTCGTTTTTGTAGTGCTGATGCCTAGCTGAAGTCATTGCACTAGAAAGAAAATGAGAACATTTGCTGACTGTCACTAAGTAAACACTGGTCTTTTTTATAATAGACGTGGCAGCAGGAATGAGGCAAACAGAAAAAAGTCTTCTATTTTTCATAGGATGTAAAAATGTACTATTTTATATCTAATGTAGAACTCATTGCCATATATTAGATATAATGAGCCTTTGGATAGGCTCATTGGTGTTTTCTAAATCTGAAAGCCCAATGTGGTCCCTGGTGAAGGAATCCTTTCCCACAGCTGAAGGGGTGCTCAGGAGGACACCTGAATCAGCAGCTGCCCTTTGTGCAGCTTTGCTCTTTTTGTCCAGCTGGGGAGAGAAGCTGCTGGGAAGAAAGGAGTGGAAGAAGAGGAAAAACTTCTAAGGTTGGTGTTTGCTATGATTACTCAATCAGTAATGGAGCAAATGCAGGAAAAGTGATAAAAAGAAGAATATAAATAAAAAAGGAATCTTGTAATGGACAATACAGGCTTGAAGCAGAGTACAAAAAATATGATATCAAATATGTGTTTATTCTAATTAACTTTGTGACAGGCCTATTCATGCAGATTTAAATGTAGCTCTTAATTGTTGTACTTTCCAGGGCATGGTAGGTGTTTGATCATTTTAGATAACAGAACAGCAGAAGGGAACATTAAACTGACAGAGTGCCGAGAGAGAAGATGAAATCTATATGTGGCAGCAAACAATAAACTATTATTACAAATGTTAGTAATCAGATCACATCTATTCATTATAGATTTTTTTGTCTGTCTTATAATATTTATTTATTATAGTTGGCTTTTGCAGCAGTATTTCCCAGAGTAATACAGATTAAAGCTTGATCATAAGGCCTTGGCTGTACTAACTTTTTTTTTTTGGTACTGGATGGGAGACTAGATGAGGGGCTGTCCCTTAAGGGCTGTAGAAGGGAGGGGTCATCCCTCAGTGAGAAATTGAAAACCCCAGTGCAACAGAGACCTTTATAGGTGCATGCCTGCCCTGGCAATCACAAAGTATGCACTTGCTTTAGGTGCATACTTATGTGCTCTTGACTTTGAGCAATTCAAGGTTAAACATGTGCTAAATGCTTTGCTTTGCATGCTGTGTCTGAAGCAGAGGGAGGGAGCAGTGACAGGTTCGTTAGCTCTGCTACCAGGTGCCCAGCTCCCCCTTCATCGCTGTGGTATTATTTAGGCCAGCAATGATCAGAACAGTCACACTTTCAAGAAGGGATGTGAAGTTCCTTAAGACAGCTCGTTACAAACAAGACATGCTCTCACGTGCCTGGAAAATAAAGCCTCTGTATTTGCATTTTCCAGACGACTGTTTGCTGCAAAAATTTGAAGCAATCCATGGACCTTGGCTGTTGATACCTACTGAGAACATTAATTGTCTCCAGTCATTGTTAGAACATCTGTTTCCCATTTTGACAAGTGCACTTATCTCCTTCTTCACTCCCACCCCTCCCTTTCACATCCCTCATCTAAAGATAATGAATAAATTACAGAGAGATGACAAACGTGTTGATAATCAAGATGAAAAACAAATGAACTAGAAGCGTCTATGTTTCTACGTGGAGCTGTAAATTGCTTTCTTTGCTTGTGCAGTGAAACTTCTGGCTTGCCATCTAAAAATACCAGAATGTGAGAAAACTGTTAAAAGTGTTCTAAGAGAGAAGGGTCATTCTTAGGAGAGGCAACAAAGCCTTTGGGGTCTCTTTTGGGACCTTTTGGGGAGAAAATAGAGATGAGAGAAGAATCCATAAGGGTTGAAAGCACCATGAGAACCTGGATAGATGTGGATAGTGAAGATGTAGTTAAAGAGTTTAATTTTAATTAGGATTTAATGAGTGGATATTTTGCTTATGAAAGCAAAGGGCTGGATTGAGGCAGAAAACAGAAGGCACTGGGCAGTGGGATATAGGGCAGTGGGACACAGGGCAGTGGGACACTGGACAGTGGGATATAGGGCAGTGGGACACTTGGCAGTGGGACACTGGGCAGTGGGATATAGGGCAGTGGGACACTGGGCAGTGGGTTATAGGGCAGTGGGACACTGGGCAGTGGGTTATAGGGCAGTGGGCAGTGGGCCGTAGGGCAGTGGGACACAGGGCAGTGGGCTGACCAATGCTGTATTGACCTTTACTGCCAGTGGCCTTCCAGCACCTGCCACACTTCCCTCATTTGCTCATGTGTAAGCCCACATTGGCTACTAGTTTAGGGCACATCAAAGTATTCTAACCTTCATGCTCCTGAAGTGTTTAATGGACTAGAACCTCTCTCACCTTCTGTGTTCTCTGCTCTTCCAGCCATAGGGTCTGCTCACAGCCCAGCCAGTGCAATCCTCCCCCACCAAGAGTTTTATTCTTCTTATTGGCAACTGAATCTGCTTGCAATTCCTCTGAACTTAGAAAAGCTGTTGTATTAGCTTAGTGTCATGCCTCTGTAGGGCAGGAGTATGACAGCACTGAAGAAAAGGGAACTACATATATGTTGGAAGATCATCTTTGGCACCTATAAATTAGAATGAGTTCAGACTTTTCAGGAAAGTTATGATAGTTTATATGATTTTTAACATGATTGCTTAAGAATATGTTGAAAATTTGCATAGTGATGTCAGGATTCTCAGCCTATGAATTTTAATCACTCTCTCTCTTGAGCTGGAAAGAATGCACTATATAGCTAAATAATTTAATAAAATTAAACATTATTTACCCAAAAGTCTGCACAATACTTCTTTCCACAACATGAATGGCTGTGAAGTGGATTAATTTAATTAATCTTTTGGTTTTAAAAATTTCGTGGACTTATGACATTCTTGTTTATTAAAATTAAAACAGGATAAATATGAAATAATTTCAGCTCACTGAATTTTTATATTTGGAGAAGACTGAGACATATACAGAAAACAATCCCTTCATAAATAAATTGTGCTATTATTCCAATACAGGCACTTTTTTTTCCTGCAGTGTGATAATTAGTTGGGGTGGACATAGTCATGAGAATTATTATAATTAGCATTTTTCAGCATTGTGCTATTTTAAAAGAGCATTGCCAAGTTACTGTGGGATATGCTTCTGAGAATCATCGACCTTGTTACTGAGATGAGAAAACTCAGGCAAAGGTGAGATAACTGCTCCCTTTCAGCAGGAAGAGCCACTGAGAGAATTAATCTGGGGCATTTACAACTCAAAATGGAACATTTTCTTCTAAACTTGGAATATGTTAATTAACTTTCAAGTTCATTAGTAGCTCAAGTCTATAGTTTGGAGGCTGTTCGGTTGTTTGTGTGACGTGACTGGATATGTCTGTCTAACTCCCACTGAGCTCATACCTGCAGCTCAGGGGAGCAGCCTCACAGCCAGCAGGTACTGCCCTGCTTAAGGCCTCTGCACCCTCCTTTTCCTTCTTGTCTGGGCTGTAAGTGTTGTCATTCTGGGCCACAGACTGCTGCCCTGGGCTGAGGTCAGATTCTGACAGGTTAGATAGAGGAACTAAACGATCCCACCAGTTTACACCGGTTCAGGCTTCTTTCTGCCCCAGACCATCCCTCCTCCACCACCATGTTTCAGACTTGCCAGCTTATTTTGTTCGACTCCTCTCAGATTTTAGCAGAGAGCTCCCTCATTTGGAGGTCTCTGGTGGGGCAGGGCTCTCAGTAATAGCTCTCATTCATAATATTAACAGGTACGAAGTGTAGGCGTTGTTTCAAACCCATGGTGGCTCCCCTTGGAGAGCCGTATGTTGGTCTTTGACCTAGTGACATTGCTTGAGAATATTCCTGATAGGGGTAAAGACACTACACAGGGTCTTAGAAGATGTTAGCTGGGATATTTAGCAGGGACAGAGATCAGTATTGACAAGAGATATTTCTCCAGAGATGAATATAAAGAAACCAATTGGTTGAATGATCATAAAACACCATATCCTCAAATATCACCTGGTGCTGCAGCAATGCTCCGAGTCTGGTGCTTGTTTTACTGAGATGGCCAATAGATTCTGCCAAAGCTCAACCAGCATGATAGATGTTGCGCTTTGAATTCTCTTTTCAACTTTTTGGTTTTCTGTGCAGAGCTGTGAGCCAGGATAACATAGTGCCAATTATACATACGGCAAAGAAGCAGCAGCAGAAGCCTCTAATCACTCTTGAATTCTGACTAGGCCCAGAAGTATCAGATAAGACTAAACACTTTTCCTTTGAGATTATTCCCTTGATAACCAGATCAAGGAGGTTTCCTAGAAAAACAGGAACTTCAGAGTCCTCATTTGAACACAGTGTTTTATGTTTTTTTTTAAAGATTAATAAATACTACTATAATTCCCCTGCTACTCAAATATTTTTATTCTATACCTCTTAGGAGCATGTAAAAAGTACAAAATCCACTAAAATTGGTTAACCGAATGTGATTAGATCAAAACTTGTTTTCACATGAAGAAAGTACTGAGTATTTCCTCCTCCCTTCCTCTTGAAACAAGAGTTCAAAGAAACTGTGCTTTCAGACACTATAATTAGGTTTGAGTGAAAAAAGAAAAGAACTTTTTCTTCTTAATTAATATAAGGCTTCCTTGAGAAAATTTCAAATGCACAAAAGAGTGATTTTCTTTTCATTTGAAAAAGCTTCTAATTTAAACGTTAAAAGGCCTTTGAGGCCAATAGTTGCAATGGGATCACAGTTGAACTTTTTGGGGGGAGTATAATGCTAGTTCAGTGGGTAAGAAGCTATCTTCAGACTGACAGAATAGCGAAGTTCCTTTGGGGAACACCAAGTTAATGAGAAGCAGTTTTCAGAAAATAGGAGTGTTTGTGGGTATAGCTTCAAGCAAAATCTTTTGGCATTTTGAAATGATATTTTTGAGTTTTAAAATTAGCTGAAGTCATAAAACATGGCAAATAATTTGGCTTAAAAAAAGATTTTCAGTTGAAAGAAATGTTTGGGTCAGCAAAAGATGTGCTCTCTCTCAATACACATAGTGCACAGCCATCTGCATCCCTGAAAGCCTTTAACAATCATTTTTGCTATCAGGATAGACTGAAAAATGTGTTCAGTTTTCCAACTAAAACATCCAATGTTTACATAACTTGTTTTTTTTCAGGTTTGGGATTTAGTTTCTGGCTCTGCAACAGAATTCCTGGATAACCTTGCAGACTTGGGTGCAGGTTTGTAAGACGAATCGCAAGAAATTTATATCAGATTTAAGCTAGGAAGTTTTAAATCTGATCAACCCTATCTAAAGTTTAGCAGTGCTAAGGCTCCAAGAGTGCCTCAGTTTTTAAGCAGTGTTTGCCTAGGTGCTTGATGAGGTGCTGCACTGCTGCTCAGTCTGCAGTCTGGCTTCTCTCTAAAGTGAGCTGTCTCTGGACCCTGTCTCTCAGCTCTCTGGCCAGTTGGATTTGCTCTGGAAGGCATTCTTAATGCATGCTTGCAGATGCTTTAGACAAAATGTACTGCAGCTCCTGTTTGCCTTGAAAACACAGATGAGATTTCCTGAGGGAGGTTGCCTCCTTTTCCACTGAAGTGTGGGTGTTCTGAATCCCAAGGAACACAGGGTCAGTGGGGTGCTTCTCTGTTCTCTGTCCAGAGAAACGTAGCTTGGAACAGGCTTGTGTTCACAGGAATCCTTTTGAGATTGATTATAGTGACACAAAGAAGGAAAAAAATTAAGTCCTTGATTATATCAACAGATCGTTTCCATTCCACAGATATGAAGTGACGTGCTTTGAGTTTTCAAATTTAGTTCTTTTCAGACTACAATGCAGGAGTCGTGGTCAAGATTTTATTTTTTTTTAATTTTTTTTTGTAATTTTTTTTTTTTTTGCCAAGGATGTGAGAGATCCAAGCTCTGTTGTTTTTCGTAAAGGGCTCCCATCCACATTAAACCTCCATTTCCATGGCAGTGCATAAAATCCCAGACTATGTTCTGGTTGGAGTCTGCTCTTGAGGACACCCTGTGCTTGGTGTCCTGTGAACCATGGCCATCAGCTCCTGGCCACTGAGTGCACAAAGCTGTGCTGCACTGATCAGCTGA
The DNA here is from genome assembly GCA_013398615.1 of Brachypodius melanocephalos. Classification (NCBI taxonomy): domain Eukaryota; kingdom Metazoa; phylum Chordata; class Aves; order Passeriformes; family Pycnonotidae; genus Brachypodius; species Brachypodius melanocephalos. Next base: position 30,599,789 of record VZSR01000520.1, read on the forward strand.
TGGGATTGTGAGGAAAGCTGGATTACTGAGAAATTGAGGTTTCCAGTGGTTCATTAGTCTTTAACTCTCTTGGCACTGTGGGGCTTTTGAAGGTCAAGGCTGGTTCAGTTCATAGGGGTGAACTACTGAATCAGATTGGTCTCAGATTTTTTTTTTTTTTCAGTGGATATTGTATTTCACCTACAGGGAAAAAGGAAGTTCCATTCTGTGGGGAATGGTAAAGACTGATACTCTATGCTTTGCCCTGCCAATAAAATATAGATTACATTCTCTGTGTCCCAAATAGTGCACTTTCCTTTAGTTTTGTGCTGTAGGAAAGGTCCAGAATTCAGAAATATGACTAATCATCCTGAATGATAGAATAAAATTAGTAATAACTTTTCCCCTTCAGGCTTAATTTAGATTCTGAGACTACTGTAAAGCATTCACTGAACTTACCAAAAAGTGGCTAAGATTCTTAGCATTCCTTGTCATTCAGACTCTTCAGTGATATTTGTATTTTTCAAATTGCATTGTTCCAGAATATGGCTTAATTTTACAAAAATTTCATTGTTTATTATCTTACAGATTTATTTCATATATTTTCCAATTAGTCTGGAGGATATAGCAATATACCATTGCAGGAAAATAAAAAGTAGAAAGTTAAAAAGAAATTACAAAAAATGAGTAAAGAAAAATACAAAAAATGAGTAGTTGTTGTTATTAAAAGTTCAGTGATTGCCATGAAAGAATATATACCTATTTTATACATGAAAGGTAAGAAGATGCTGAAATAATCATTGTGGTAAGAATCCTTAAAGCCATTTTGACGGTTTTGGGTGATAAGTATATGAATGCATCAGCCATATTTGTGTGAAGAATTCTGTCTCCAGTACACACCTGAGGAAATGTTGATATTTTCATTTAAGGAGACTTGCAAATACCCCTGTCACTACTGACTGTGGGACATAAGTCTCATACATGAGCCAGTTTATTTCCTATTGAGGGTTGTAGGGTGAGTGCTTCAGCCTTGTTCTCCATGAAAGTTTCAGTCCTAACCTCAGCTTTTACCTGGGGACATAAAAATATATGCTTTGGCAGGTATAAATGTTTTTATATGTTGGTTCTGGGAAACTGTGGGACAAAACTCAGGTACAGTCTGACATGAATATAGATTGGTAACTCTTCAATATATAAACATGTTTAGAAAAATTAAGGAGAAAAAAAAGGCAAAAATGTGGCCAAAAACGATTTGCAGAAACCAAGAAGGTCAGCAGATGAGGATTTGTCCCTAATAATGTACTTGAAGCATTTCTTCTAAGTCAGCGCTTCTCCTTAGACAATTACTGCATAGATAATTTCATTCCTCCAGAGACACATCCCTAGGTGTCTGCCTGGGTATTCTAATCAAGAATGATGCATTTTTCTTTCAAATTATTTTCCAATTCAGGGTAGTTTTTGTAGCATTGTGGAGGAACATCTTCACTTAGATGCTGCCTAACAGGGTTTGTGTGGCTTCGAAATCATCAATCTCTGCCAGAAGATGATTCAGATTGGTTTCTCACCAATGGTGCCTAATGCTGTAAATTATATTTTTGCCATGTGCAGCTGGTGCTATTCATGATTCGAGCAGGAAGATCTGAGAGCTACGGAATTCTACTCACACGTGTCAGAACGTGCCTCAGTGGCCTTCCCAATAGGAAGTGTTGTTAAAGCTCTGTGTCTTGTCTACTGGACAGGTAATCAAGTCTAATCATTCACATTCATGCTCACCTGGTAGATAACTACTATGAGGCAAATACCCCATTATTTAGCTAAATAATAAGTAAGATACATACTCTTAGACAAGATAGTCCTATCAAAACAGTAACCTAAATTAATTTGCTTAAATTAAAATTTTAAAATTAAGCAGGATCAAAACAGGCTAGATAACCTAGAAAGGCAGTAATTTTTGTTTTTTAAGTCTTTTGTTTGGAAGAAGAGGGAACCTGAGGCACAATGATGTGAAAAGACCTAGAAAGAAATGAACTTGATATGAACCTGAAAGAAGAGACCCCACCTGTACACAACTTACAGCAGGCAGCCCTTTATTACAGGGAAATTTAACATGAAGATTAAACAAGACTAGAAGACAAAACTTCTCACTCCAAAGTGCTCCTACTGGGAAACATGATGATGTGGAAAATGTTTATATGGCATTTTGTGTCTTTTATGTGTGTTCTGGGAAAAGAGAGATGCTTTCCCTCTGCAGGACTGCCCATAAAGCATGCTTCACCTGTGTACCGAACGCTTAAAATTAAAACAAAATGCCTCATCAGTTAGGATAACACCATACTGCATTGTCACTGACTAAATTCCTGTTGTTAGGTCTCAGTTTGAAGTACATTATATTTTAATTACATTCAGTGTATGATCTAGGTTTAGTAGGGCAAAAAACCCATAAAATCCTAGGACAAATCTATTTAAACAGAATAATCTCTGAAGCTAATTATACATAATAGCCAGTAAGGGGAGATGATTTTCCATTTCTTAATATTAATATATTAATACATATTATTATTATATGTATAAGGCATAATAATATATCTTCTGGCATGATTTTTCTATTTAAAGTATAAAATATTTGAAAGGGTGAGCTTTAGAAGAGACTACATTACTAAAGCAGACATAATAATTAACATTGATATAATGCTTCATAATGCACTAAAAACTTATAGTAATTTTACTCTGTAATATATATTTATTAAAATGGTCAAGCACTCACATACTTTTTTTTTGCCAACATTATCTTTGCTAATGTTACTTGTTAGCTCTACTAGCTAACAGTACTTAAATGAGATACTGACAGCTCTTTCATATGCTTCTTTTTATTCATCAAAGTTTTCACTGTTTTCAAATATTTAGGGCTTGTCAGCTCACTTTTCTTACATGATGAATTCTACTTTACCTTGTTTGTAGTGGGGAAAAAGTAATGTATTGTAAATAACTAAAAGAAGACGAAATATAAGAAGATGAGAAAATCTTTATCAATCTTTCCTCCACTTCTTTTCTCTTTATTAATATTTTCTGAAGGTTTTATTATTTAAATACCATTTTTGAAATCCAGAAATGATTTGATTTTTTAGTGATTTTTAGTCAATGTGTGGAACTTACAGACTTGGGGAGATTGTTGAATCACTCACTAAAACTTGGCTGCAAAAAAGGCTAGATAATGTATTTGTATTTTCAAAGTGAAAACTTTTGGGCATTCATTTCAAAGTAATATCTTAAGACTAAATATAGTTTTATTTTATTTTTAAATAAAGGTGTGTGAAAACAGTGTGTCAAAATTGCTGTCTTTATATAAAAAGTATTTCCTTCCATTGGCAAATTTGGATTATAATCAAAATTTGTAATTCAATTCGGTTCCCAAGCAGATTATTTCTGTCAGGAGTAATCTAAGTTTACAGTCACCAGCCAGATTTCAGCCTGCTTCCAAGATCTGGCACGTTCAGAGCTGTTTGTGGGGAAGCTGTGAAAGATAAAAAGAGAGTAAGTCCATGTAGCCAACTGATCATTTATTGAAATTATGAAGGGATTTTTGACCTCAAGCTACACAGTGGAATTAATTAAAAAATGTGTCCTTTATTCTGCAAAATAGAGTCTTTCATACATACATACATGTATATATAAAAAGAAATATATTCACTTTCAGAGGCTTGGTTTGTGGAAGCAGGATTCCAGACTTTTTGAGTGGATGGTCCAAATTCTGACTACATTTTCTTCAAAGTAAAATCAACAATACATCCCCTTATCTCACCAGAATTATTCTGGAAATGTTTAAACATTGATAAAAGCTCTGCTTTCCTTTGCTTTTATTCTCTTTGAAAAAAACAATTTTGCTAACTTTTTTGATAAATGAGGAAAAGTGACATATTCTCAGATAAAATTTCCTCCCAGAAACTTCATATGTTCAGTAACTGGCCTTGTGCTGCTGCCATTACTAATCAAAGATGTTCATATAAAATTTTTATCTTAGATCAAAAAACCTTCAAACCCAAACAGGCTCCAGGATTGACATCCTCTGGAACAGGCCATTTCCTGAGGGAAATAAGGATTGGAGGAGGTTTCTGGGGCAGATCTTTTGGCATTCTGATTTCCCAGCCAGTCATCAACAAAAAGGAAAATCTTTTTGCCTTGACCAATATTTGTCAGTTCTTTCTCTGCGTGTTCCATTCATGTCTTCAGTATGTTGTTTTTTGGGTTTCTTTTGTTTTCTTTTCTTTTTCTTTAGAGAGATTATTTGTTTTGCATTTTAGCTGTCAGATAGGAGAAAAGATATAGCTGTGAGACTTACAATACTTAGGCTATGCTATTAATTATATGGACTTTCTAGTTTTTTATGTTTGCTTGTCCTTAGTAATGGTATCCCTTGTATCTTAAGCTGCATTGCAGTAATATCCAAAGTCTGAATTGAAATATCAGTTGTATTTTCTAGAGGTTCTACAAAGCAGACAGGAAAACCCCACATATTCTTCTCTTCTTACAGTCAAGGAAAACATTCACCCTTGGGACAGCACATGGATATATGATTAAATTTAAGGCGCATGCTTGAAGTCTGCTGAGAACATGAGGATGCTATCTACTTAAGACAATTTCCACTTCAGAAGTCTGGTCTTAGGTGGGTAAATGCTTGTCAATTATCTGTGAAATGTTATTGAAACCCACTTCTTTGGGAAATGATGAATATTTATTTAAAATCTTTGTGGGTGTTGGTTGGTGACTCTATTTTCAGTTTCACTAAAAATACTTTTTCTAGAAGTTGTTGAATATATTTTCAATTATTAAAAAGTCTTGCGGGCAAAATAAAACAACCCAAACCCCGAGGATAATTTATTACCTAAAAGGCTGCCTAATAATATAATTTTATAATAACATGTATTCATGGGTACCCAAACATCTGAATTTAATTTTTTTGTGTTAATTTCTTAATTTCACATACAATTAGTGGAAAGGTTTTAAAAATTAACTACCATACAGTATATTAAGAATATTATTTTCATTAATGGATAGAATTCTGACTTATGTTAGCAAAAAAATAAGAAAAAAGAGATACCATCAATAACTACCCTTTTGTAACATATGAACAAGAGAACTCTCTCACCTTTCTAATTGGTTTGGTTACCTGTCAGATTCAGTGCACAAAACGTAGCTGCCAGTCATGATTAGATTAATTTAATATAATATATAATGACCTTTTTGTACCAGATCTGAACAGTTTAAGGTTTCAATTCTCTTTGCCTGAGTTGCATTGCTGTAATGCAGACTAACTCTTCTGACAGTCAGACAGTCAAGCTCAAGATGCTTCTTAAGAGAAAAACAGCAATGATTTTAGGTCAGTGTGAAAAAATCCAATTCCTGAAAAAAAGGAAACAGGGAGTAAAGATTGCTATTAGAATTTTTCTCATCTTTGAATTACTTAGGAAATCTCTCAATGACCACAGCAGGGTGTTTATCCCTTATTTTTCCCGGGAGCATTGATTATGTGTAGCATGGTCTGACCACTGTTGAAAATAATTTTCTTGAAATGAATCTTGGTTTCACAATACCAGTCAATTCTTCTCAATGAGTTGCTTTGCCTACAGTTCTTCATCTTGTTTTCAAGGCACATTAATAATTTGTAAAAGGCTAACACAAAAATGTCATCATCATGGTATCAGTCAGGGATAATTATAGAAAAAAATAAAGTTTTCTTATCTGTTGAACTTACTTATAGAATTTAGTTTTCTATATTTTGGAAATGTGGTTGTTTATAAATAAAAATATAGATCAGTTTCACAAGTTAATTAAAACTACACAGACAAACCATTGTGTTCACTAACAGAGTATTGCATCAAATTGACTGTTATGGAGTCCTTTGAAATATATTCTGAGACATCTGGACTTTTTTTTTTTTTTTTTAAGAAATAGATAAGAATTTACACATGAAACAGAAGGGAAGATGTGAGCCCAAATAACAAAGTGCCTGTTCATCAGAAAAAAAGCAAATTTGCTGAAGCATTTATGAGAGTCAGGATAATCCATGTTAGCTTTCTTTCACAAAATGACAGAAGAAATTCGTATTTCTCTTTCAAAGATTAATAAATCCCAGTGAAGTTATCAGTTCACTTCTGGATTGCTCATTCACTTTATGAATAGAGCAATAGACAGAGCTCTATAGACAGAGCACACGTGCCTAAATTCAGTTTTGTCTTTAAATGGTGAATTTTAGCTAAAATTGTGAACAACTGTTTGCAAGTCTTTTCAGTCAAGTATTTATCTTTTCTGAAAAAAAGGAAAACCATATACATTTAATCTCAATGTATTAACCAACAATTTTTATAAAAGGATAGGATGAACTGACACTTTAAAAAAAATACATACATAAATCAAGAGGATCTCACTCTTTAAAAATTCAGTTCTGTCAGGGTATGAGAGCAGGCACTTTGACATGATGAAGATGCCGACTTCCCTAAGGTCCCTCTGATCTTCTCTGCCCTCTAAAAGTGCTGCATGAGAAAACCCACCTCCAATTAATCAGTGAGGAGATTGATTTGTTCCCACTCCTCCCCACATAAGTAATGATCTTTCCAGAAAGTGGTAATTGAATAACTGGATTAACTTCATCCTTGCCTCCTCGAAGAAGGGTGGCAAAATACCGCTGCTATAAGGCAAAACAGAAATTGTTAAGAAAGATAACTAGAACTGTGTAGTACAAAGTATTAATAAGCAACAATTTAAACAGTGCCAGTGCATCCTTTGTAAAGCTGGGATCTAATTCATTCTTTGAAATCTTGCCCAAGTCAACAGATACTGAAAATAAACTTCCAGGGTACACAGCAATGAAAAAGCCTCACCATATCTCTTTCCTTCTTAGCTTATCCATAGCCATACTGCTAGAGAAATTTATGAGATTGTATTTTATGATGATGCTGTGACAAAAAACGCATAACACCTCCCCACACTTTTATTTCTTTTTTTTTTTTTAAATCATTTTTATTTCCTGTCTGTGTAATTTAGAACTCCCAAATTGTTATTTTTCTGGGGTGAGTCCTGTTGCTTGTGCAAGAAATTCATGTTCTGGCTTGCTTTACAAAGGGTTATATGGAGTTGCTGCCTCCCTGTGCTGTTTCCATTCACACAACCACTCTGCCTTTTAAAAACTTCTCTGATCATGGATCAAAGTGGAATGGTTTAGTGAAGTTCCTTCGTGGTCTGTGTCTGCAGAGGAGAGGCAGGTGTGTCTCTTCCCTCCCAGGGGATGTTCAGTTGCAGACAGACAGGACAGACTAACCAGGAAAAGCTTATAGAAATTGATGTTTTGCTTCTCAATTACAAGACAAGGAATAGGAAAACGTAAAGAAAAGGGAAGGAAAAATAAAGTGGGATAGGAATTGGAATGCTGCCCCATGTCCTTTTCAGAGTTCTCTCTGATATGCATGTATCATATTTGGTTCTGAAGTTAACCCATCTCTTCATTAAAATAAAAAAAAAATTACAAATTGGTTACTTTTTGCCATATGCTTTTTATTCTAAAAGTATCTCATGCAGGAGCAAATGTATTTCCTTAAATTGAAACAAAGTTCATAATAAAATTGTAATGAATTACATTTAACTTCTTCTTATCTGATGTTGGACAATTTGAATTTGCAACAATCTGACAGAAGTCACAGGCTCTTCTACTATATTGTATTATAGGACAACCCATCTAATGCTTTAACTACAGAGTTAGTGAATATAGGCCTCAGAAGAAGACTTGGAACACAGTTCTGGCTCTTTGTTTGATCCCTGCTACATGCAAAATGTGATATTTAAGAATATTGGCTGGGCATGTAATGAAAACAGGGACAAAATTTTGGCTTTGAATCCATGCTTGAATCATAAATTATCCTTTTTTTTCCTGTAAATATGGTGATTTTGGCTTGGACCTACCCTCATAATTTTTTTTCCCTGAGACATAGAATACCACAAGCAGTGGAGTGCTTGGCAAGCAGTTCATGACCTGAAGTAGGAAACTGAAAAGAAGGGCAGCAGAGAAGTTGAATATTTAATCCTAGAGGGAGAGTAGTCACAGGTATGACAGGACAGAGCTGAAAATCATGACCAAGACACAGAAAATCTGAGTATAGAACCCAAAGTGGCTTTTAAAATATCTTTTTCAAACTGTGTTAGGGGAAATAAAAGCTTGTGTTCTTCCTTCAAAAATAAATGTCGTCCTCTTAAAGACTATCTTGTACCATTCATTTCCCCTCATGTAAATGACCCCAAGTTTTGGCTAACTGCTTAAACCAAAGCGTTTGCAAGACTACAGACATAATCTGGAAAAATTAGACTGCATATACTTTCTTGATGTTCTTATAGATTAAAAAAAATATTTATTTTACAGACAGTATGTCTCAAGCAGGGAGAGCTTGCTGCAGAACTGCAGCTCAGCAGTAAGCACTGGGAGTTACCAAGGAAGACCTAATCATTATTGCAATTTTAAATGGTGTTAAACAAAAGCATCAGTAGTTATGGTTTTATTTGTGGGGATCCAAACATATGGTTATGAAGAAAAATGAGAGACAGAGAGAGAGATTGTGTGTTTCATAATGGATGACCCTGAAATTACGATATATGAATAAAGAAAATGATTGCTACACCTCACTTTCATCACAGCCATTCCGTACCAAGCCAGAACTGACGATACAGGTAAACACAGCATCTGCCCAGATGTGCACAGCTGTAAAGAGCTATCAAAACCCAGCTGCAGCTTCGTGGTTCTCTCCAAAATCTTTCAGGAGGCAATTGCTAAAGCCTACATTGACATCTCTTTTGACAACTGCATAATCTCTTACAAATTGATGGTAAATGCTGCTTTACATTATCTTATCACAGGTTGTTGGTGAAGAGGGAAAAAAGCATGCATTTCAATGTCTAGTTCAGATTTGGTTTATCCTTGAAGTCTCCTATGCAGATTTGCTCTTCTCTCTTAGATCAAAAAAATATCTGGAAATAGGGAGACCTTACTGATATTTCAAGTCCAGAGGCTTAATATTTTCTAAATAAATCTAATTTCCAATTATTCCACTTAGTCTCTTACTTGACATTTAGACACCAAAAAAAATTTTAATGGTCATTTAGATTCTTACCTTTCTTCTTTAATTTTCAATACAGACATAAGAAGTCACAAAATATGGATACATGAACAGGATCCCGAGTGATCAAAAGGGGGATTTGGTTTATAGTCCATTCTAGATTATGAGGTCCAGGCAAGTTGCAGAATCAAATTCTGAATTTTTAGCCACTTAAGTGTAAAGCTTTTCATATCCAGGGCTTTGTTTTTAACAACTGCATATTTCTTAATTCTAGCATACAGTAGCTTCCTTCCCTATCTTCTCTTTCCCAAGCAACATCCTGCTCTTATCACTAGTTTCCAGACAACTTTTTGTGTCAGTGACTCTCTTTAAATAATGTAACCAGGTTGGAAGCTGTTCCCAACTGTGCTTTTCTTCACTGCTTTTATCTCTTCATTGTTTAAGACCTGAAAAGTGGTTTTGTGTCCAGGAAAATGTCTGTCTTTTCTTTATTGTGACAATCTAATATCAGCTCTCCTTAAAAAATTCTCGTCTTGCGTGCGTATGTATAGGTATAGTCCAATACCTAACTGAAAATCCAGCTAAGGATATGCTGTCACATTTGTCAAAAAGCTTTCGGGGTTTTCCTCACCTGTTCCAACTTGCTAATTTCTCATCTTACTATGTTTCTCCACTGCAGGAGTTAAGTATAGGGTGACTTATCATGTTCCAGTCTGTGCTGACTCTAAATGTTGGAATCCTGCAAACTTTTTCTTTTCAGAGTGGTTCTGTGGAAACAAATGAAACAGAGGAACAAGCGAAAAGAGAAAGAATAACGAGCCCCCCCCCCCAAAAAAAAACCAACCCAACAACCCACCAAAACAAAAACCTAGCAAAGACCTCCTGTGATCTACTTAGAAAGACTAGTTTACAAAGTAAAAAAAAATCCTTAGGGATAAATCCCTGCTCATTATATTAGCTAATATTTTAATAACCCTGGCATGTTGCTCATGGTCTACCAGAAGCTGGTGGTGATGCCTTGGGAAGGCTGATCTGGAATAGAGACTAGACAGAGCTAAGAGACTAAAGTAGGTATTTATTAAAAGGCCTTTAAGGATACATCTTGGGCAGTACAAGAGCCTGGCCAGGGCTGAACCCAAGATGGACCCAAAATGGTCACAAAATGGATGACAGATCACGAGGTCTCACAATTTTGTAAGTTTTTGGCCATTTGCATATTGGGTTAATTGTCCAATTACAGCTTCAGATTATGAAGTTTCATCCTTCTTGTTTTCTTTCTTCAGTCCACTGTTTATGCTTTTGGGCCTGAAAACTTGTAACCATTGTCCTTGATCTCCAGCAAGAAAAGGATTTGTTTTTTGTCTACCTACGCTGTGACGAGAGTTTACTAACACTTAACATGAGGCTCAGAGCTACACACCTAGGCAGCACAGAATCTGGAAAACATGAAAGACCTAAGGCATCAGTGGTAGAAAAAGCCTTTTTTTCTATCTGGTCTCATCACTGAACTAGTGGTACTGCTGGTGATACATATGATTTTCCCAGCTATTATGTATTGTAGAGGATCAGCATAAACAACTTATTAATAACATTATTGCTGTAGCCAGAGGACTTCTGATTCTTTCACATTGGTAGGGGTTTGTAACAACAGAGAAGCAATGACAGAACTGCAGACTTATTTGTAACTCAGGGGACTACCTGGAGCCAGCATTTTATTTGCTTCTCCTGTTACTCTGCATTTTAATAGAGTAATCAGATTCAGCCCTAATTCAGACATGCTGACAGACATGGGAGTGGCTGAAGTCAGAAACAGAAACGTGTCCTCTGCACCCTTGTAGTTAATCCAGTCAGCGTTTGGGTTTTTAAGAGCTTTAAAACTAAGTTGCTAATAACCCTTCTGGCTTGAAAATGTCATTTAAAGTGTTGGAGGGAGAACAGAACAACTCTCCAAACCTCAAATATTATGAATCTGTTCTTTTAAATTACTGTTTCTCATGTGTCTGTCAGTTTGTTTGTTTTTACAGTTTCTTAATGATACAGTACATTGAAAAAAACCCTAAATTGGTCAGGTTTTAATAAGTGAGACCATTAATAAAATCCCTTTATAGGAATCAAAAGTTTTTAAGAAGGAGCTGAATTCATTCAAGTCAAGTAGGAAACTGGCACTGTCCTTTTGATTCTCAGTAGGAGAGTTTTTCTCGCTGGAGAAAGATCCAAACCAGAGCTCCAGCCCGTGCTTTCTTCACATCATGGTGGAGACTTGTGTCCTTTATGCAGAGGATTTTGTAAATACAGAGCAAAATTTACAGTTACTTAAAGCTAGTAAGTGTGTTTGCAAACTTTGTTAAGAAATATCTTGTGCTAGTCTGAGCACAATGAAAATGATATAAAGAGCAGGAGAAGTCGTATTGTTTTTTAAACACTGGCTGATAGGCATTTTAACTTTAAAAACTATAACTTTATGGAAAGATAGGGAGGATAAATGAAAAATTCTGTTGAGCTGTCTGAAATTATGTTGGGGTTTGTTTTCTGTAATTCCACATCTTAGAAAAACAAAAATTAATTGGGAAAGTGCTAGAGCAAATCCAATTTTTATATAGTACTTGGTGCATCTGTATCACAAAAAAACCCCAGTTATCCCTGGAACTGCCATAATGCACATAAATGATATAATGAATTCCCTGTATTAAGGATCTAACACAAATATATACCCTTTCTATTAAAAAAAATCATCAAAGTATTTTATAGAGTTTTCCTAGACAGAGACGTTAAAATAAAGTCCTTTTTTGACTTGGAATCTTTCTCTGTAGAAACCAGAAGCTTATTTCTTTTTCAGACATATAAAAGAATGAATATAAGAATGCTTTGCAGCTTCTGACAAACCAGGGAGAGAAACAAATGTAATAGCTCTGGGCATATTCTCTTTCCCTGACATGAAATGCTGTCTGAAATAATTAGGGGATTTTTTTTACATTGATTTAGAATTTCTAGGTGTGTACTTACCACTCAGTAGTTCTAGCCCTGATGTCACACTTGTAGACATCAGATGTCTTCATAGATCATACATCCATCACCTTAGTGGTGTAAGGCAATCTTACAGTGGGAAACAACTTTTGTATGTCCCAAAAACATTGATTTTTTTGGATAAGAAGAGATCATCAAAGTAGTCTAAGCACAGTAAGTCCAAACCTTCCCTAGTACAGAACACCCCACTTAGTTTGGATGTGTGTTCTTCAGTGGCTTTTTTAAGCTGAAGTGGGCTCTCACATTTTTGTGGGTTTGTCCTATTCCATGCTGTCATCAAGACTATATTAAAACAATAGAAAAAGGAAGACAAATCAGGATGTGTTTCAGTGTTATCATCTGTTGAAGATTCTTAGGGGTCTTCAGTAACTTACTGAGTTCCTCCAGGCTTGTGAGTCCAAAGACTCACAGAGAAACAAGAAAGCATTTGTTTCTTTACCACAGGATCCTCCAGGGATTTGTTTAAGTTTCCAATACTTCTATCTTCTAATTTTAGAAAAAAACAAAAACAAAAACCCAAAAAACTCAACCCAAATCAAAGAAAAAACCAAACCAAAAAAGCCACAAACAACCCCCCCCCACAAACAAACAAACAAAACCACCACTATCACCAAAAACATCTGAAAAAACCCCACCAAACCCAAACAAAAAATTGAACACCCCAACCCAACCAACCAAAAAAAGAAACAACAACAAGAAAATGGTCCATCCTTTCTCATCCTATCTGTTCCTATTTTGGCCTAATTTCTGCTGTACCTAATTTTATTCCTTTGATTTGTAGTCCCACTCCAGCCTTTAAAACTCATCTTTGAATTGTTTAAAAATATTACTGGGCTCATTTCACTCTTCTGGAAGTTTTCATATCCAGATAAAAAAACCAAGATATGCTGTAGTAATGAAAAAAAACCCATTACATTCTCTTTCCAGAATGAAGCCCATTTAGAATAGACTTTTAATCCCCAGTTTTGCAACACTATGCCAACATCTTCTAAACTTTAAGAAAGCTCAAGCACAACTTGAGGTTTAAGGTTTGTTCTTACCTGTTCTGGACCATCTCTCCAATTTCCTTTTGGTATCCATCAAACATTAAGAACAGAACAAAGTATCCATGAAAAACACAAACCCATAGCCTACTGTGCATTTCTGAATGCTCCTTAATTGTTTCTATTTCTTATGAATGGGTAATATTTTGACTTAGTCAAAGTTCTTGCTTTACTGCAAGGTCAATATATTTTATTATCTGGGTTATAAATTCACCAGGAGAACAAATTGGAAGACAATAAATCTAAACTTCCTACGTTTTGCTTTTGTATGATCAATTAATTTAAAAAAAATCCATTTGTTTTTGAAAGTGTGTTTCCACATCTGACTATAACAACTCCCATTGAAAACATAAGCTGTTGCTGTTACTCAGGCACAGCAAGTGGCCTGGGAAGGCTCTGTGGCTGTCCCAACATTTCAGACACCTTTCCTTTTTCCATTTTAGTCCACAAGTGATAGAGTTACACAGAAAGATTCTGTAGGGAGGACTTGTACCCAGTGTCTCCTTTTGCTCATCCCAGGAGTGGACTTAAAAAAAGGACTGCACGAAAAGGAGGTGGGTTATATGATGAGTTTATTCAGCCTTTTTGTCTCAACAGATGCTTTTCAGCAACTGACTGAAATTATTACTCCATTGACAGGCTTGTGCCACTCCCTCTATCCTCATGTCTGAAAATGCTTGTTGCCTGATTACAAAATAAATTTTTTATTCTGAAAAATGCAGGGGTATGTCCTGACATCCCTGAGCCTGGAGATGACTCTCTTGGTAAGGCAGGGATAGAGGATAGATAAACATCAGGTACCTGTTTCTTATTTTCCAATGACAATTGCCATAAGCATGATGTTCATTTTAGGATTTTTGGATGATAATATTTTAAAACTTGTATTTTAGTATGTTTCTTAGTCATCTGAAAGCTTAAAATGTCGTTACCTAAAATCTTTATATAACCTTGGTTAAAATTCAGCAGCCATGCAATTTTAAGCCTGGTGGGGCCAGGTAATTGAACAATGGTGGAGCAGAAATTATGCAACAAAGAGAATTTTCTGATTCCAACTTCATGAATGTTTTGTTTATCATACTGAAGACCAGGGGAAAAATTATATTTACAAATTAGGGAACATAATTTAAAAATATTCATTTAACATCTGCTCTGCTAATCATCCAAACACCAAGTCTCTAAAGTGTCCTGTCTGAATGCATTATGCCATGTATGGGCCTCTCCTGGTTTCCATAACTTCAGCAATATACCTCCACAGTTAGGCACTGGCAGATTGTTTCTGCAAACTGAAATGCATTTTGACTAATTATGTCAGAATAAAACTTTGTATGGAATTACACATTTTAATCAAAACGGACAGGATAGTTCTGGGATGTACAATCAGGCCAAAGGAAACAAAAAATAGTACATGAATCACTATACCTGGAGTGTTTTAAATGCAGCAGTGATTTTTACTAGTAGGAATAAATACATCAAAACTCAAATGGGAATCCCTCTTTAACTGAGTAGTAAAATGGTCTGTTACAGGACACATTGTCTAATTGCTTCTAAGTGCTTTACTAGTGCCGGTTAAAATCTGCTCTGGCTATCAAAACTATTAATTTGAAGTAATTAAGAAATGAAAATGCCATTTTTGTATTTCATCTAGATCTTGTTTCAGATTGGGAATTCATTCCTTCCTCTGTTTCAGTCATCTAACATTTTGATGTTAGTCAAAGTCTCAACTTTTACAGACATGAGGAAAAACAAAAGGTTGATTACACCATTAATTTCCAACAATATTCCTGTGCTAGCAGACAGACCAAAGCAGAGACTACAGATAAGATTCCACATGAGCAGAAATGAATACTGTACTTAACAAATTGAATAAAATATCGATCCATAGTAGAGAAATTGTGATGGAGTCATGGTGAAATCATATGGACTGTAGTCAATAGAAATTGAGACAAAATTTTAGATGTCTAGACAAATATTAATGAATTGAGAATTTCATATTATATTTAGAAAACAAAAGCATTTTTCTTGTAGATGGCATTTTCATTTTACCAGGGATTAGACACTATGCTTCCCCCCACACTACTGCATAATGTGTTCTACAATTCATGTTTACATCTCCAAGAGGTTAATACCTCCTCTATAAGGTTTCTCAGGGTGAAGGGTCCTACTGCTTTGGCATTCTTGTTGATGCTGACAGGCAGCTAAAGCGATATCACATCAGTATTTGGAAAAGTGACTTTTTATTATTGGAATGGATTGCACTAAATCAAGCTGAGTGGTCAATAAACTGGGTGGTGTAAGCCTGCTCCTCTTAGCAGCTTCATAAGAAATACATAATCTCTTTTCTCATTAAAGCACTCTGTAGTGAAAATAAAATGTAGCATCTGAAATGGGCAGACAGCTACTGCTCTGAAAAGTTTTGTGTGCCTGTAGGCAGCAGACAGCATAAACCAGGGTTGCTGGTTAAGCATCACCATGTGTAGCTTGGGCAGACACTGCTCAAGAGAAAGCCTAGAGAGGGTGAATGCAGGTTGAAAAAGTGCACTGGAAAATGTTTTGATTGATCTGATGTTCATATGAATGGGTTTTATGTATCTTTGTGCTTATGCTTGGGATTCTAAATGCCTTGATAAAGTATTCATTTAATATCGTCTGTATTCAGAACTCAATGACAGCAACATATCTTAATCAAGGAAAATAATCCAGTTTCTTCAAATAATTTCTGATCCTGAATCTGAAAGCCATCATGCTAATAAAGAAGAAAGATAGAACTTTGTAAAGATGAGTGAAAATGCAGAGATGCATTAGCTGATCATTCTCAACTGGCCTGCAGTTCTTTATGAAATGAAACCTTTTTACATAATATGGAGTGAGCTCTGACCTGCACCAGCTAATACTGGCTTCTATATCTAGGCATAGCTATGGTACATTCATAGACATCACATTCTGTAAATAGTGGCCAACAGGCACCATTAGGGACAGAATTAATTGGTTTAGCTCTGGTCTACAGGTTACCAAATCTGACCCTCTCTAAGACCCACAATCCCCAAGATCAATAAATATGTTGAGAGGATAAATTTGTAGAGAAAATTCTTTTGATAATCATATGTAAGGGAACAGAAACACCCTAAGCTGCTTTCAGGATCAATATTTGTCTGTCTCAAGATCAGCCTTCTGATGTTTTAAAATCTTTAGATGTAGTTTTACCTAAAAATTATGTCAACAATACTTTACACCAGCACAGCAGCCATGAGAAATTATAATCTACTTAAGGAGTGTTATAAACAATATTAATATCTATGAGTCTAGTATTTCATGTACCTTCTGGACAACTCTAAATATAAAAGAATGTGTAATTTTAAAATGGTCTATAAAAATTTTTACTACAGTGGTTTTGCTATGTTAATTCTCCTGTCCTCCTTAATGACATAACTTTAATATTCATGTGGACTCTTTCTTCATATTTAATGAATATACACAGTGTATTTTGAAAAAAAAAAATACAGTCACAGCAAGTCATAACAGAGCTGCATTAATTTGGCTAGTCTATTAACAAGGGTGTTTTTTGGTGTGCTACAGTGTTGAACAGAGTCACCAGATTGCTACTGGGGGAATAATCTGGCATCTGTTAGAATCTGACAAAGGGGTGGTTGTTCAAAATTCTTACAAAGAACTCCCACTGCCCTCTTATTTTATCTATGGGGTTTTTCCTTAATGAATATATTAATAGGAAAGCCGGCCTAGCCACAGTATGGCAAAATGAAATATAAAACATATGGCTGATGCATAGACAGGTAAGAATCTGCTCTTTTTAGTAGGTTAACCTGGACTGTTTTTAAAAGCTTCAAGAAAGACCCTGAGTACCTATGATGGCAGCCCATGGGATCTCTACAGCAGCTAGATATTAAATCCTGTGCTGTGCAAAAATTCCCAGAGCAGCAGCTACCTAACTTGGCCCTCGGGCTTGTGTGTTTTATCTTCTGTTCTAGACTCCAGCACTCTCCTGGGCCTTCTAAGTACTTGCTGCATTTTATCCTTGAGGCTGCTGCTTGCAGGGAGCAACCTGAAGATCTAGATCAGACTTCAAATCCACTGAGTACTTCCAGGAAAAGTTCTAGTAAGTTTTTCGTCGCTATTCTGTTCTTTGCTATGTATTATCTGCATTTATATAATTAAAACAATCCTCCCAAATACTGAGCCTGCATGAAAATGAGTTGATGCTTAAAGTACAGTACTTTAGTAATGTAACATCATCATAAATATAACAGTCTTTTTCATTTCAAGCTGCGTGGCTCTGTCCCATCCAGAATACATCTTAAACTAAGTGATGTATTTGCCAAGTGATGGACCTAACAGAACCAGCACTTAACAGTCTTTGAAAAACTCTTCAGTTGAACTGTGCCTTAATTAGACAGTCTTATTTCAATATTTAATTCTTAGTTGTTCTCAGGACAAGCATGAGAAATTCCTGTGTTTGTTTTTTAGGCCTCTATAGACTTTGATTTACAGGAACTAAAAACAGAAGGTAGAATATTACAAATCTTCTCTTTTTATTTTAGAAAATAAAAATGGAAACGAAGAAGAGAGAATAAATGAGTAGAAATCAACTTTTATAGTTAAAATCTGATATGCTTTTTCTCAGATGTTACTCATAAGCCCATGCTTAGTTAAAGCCAAGGATACTCTGAGGTATGTACAAGGAATGACCTCAAATGTCTAAATTTCTTTTTGGTTGTAAGCCATTTTTCATCTTTGGAAATAGATTTGTGCCAAATATTTCAGAGAGCAGTTTATAGTCTATACTATAAACGCCCTCATATGCTATAAATCTAGGGTGGCCTTTTAGCACAGGAAAATGTTGAATAGCACACAAGAAGCATTGCAATTTGGTGCTCTAAGCCCAGACTTCCTTAATTTCACCCAGGTGTCTCACATTTTCCCCTTTCCCCTTTTCTGTTTTTGTCAAATCACTTCAGCTTACGAGTTTGGCATCTCTGGTATTGTGTGTGTGTTACAGAGGTATCTGAGCCTGAAGGTTATGTGTTCACCTAAACACTTGGCTGTGCTTTTAGGTCCATAGACTTTAGGTAAAAAACCCTGATGAAATGTAATTATTTGTCATACAGAATTATACAGGTTTTCTTTTTCATTGTCAGGTTGACCCTTTGTGCTGTAAGAAGCCATTCATGCATTTCTTTGGGAAAGAAGAGCCTGGTGTTGATCTGGAGATCGCTACCTCTTCAAAAGTGATATGATTGTTAAAAATCAGATATGAGGTCACACTACAGTCACAACTGAAGCCTGTGCTTTGAGATAAATTTGAGGTGAAATGAATTTTTGGTTTTCAGGCTTGAATTGTAGATTCATCAGCATGAATGTACTAGTCTTCCTTTTAGTAGTGTTACGAAATTGGATCTTAATTTCTGATTCCTACCTGCAACCCTAAGCTCGCTTTGCAGGAATGTTGAGAGCAAGAAGTGCATTTAATTGTGTCTATGATGATCCAAAGATGAGACAAGCTACCTGCTGCAGATTAAGATGATTGTTTTTGTACAATATAGAGATATAATTTATTTGTGTTCATTTTTTTCCTTTTATTTATTTTTTTTCTCAAAGTTATAACCTTACAGAATATTAGATTAGTACTGAGTCAGAAAAACACCAGTGTTTAGTACATACCAGGAAAAAGCTGTGTAATCATGTTAGCTGGTGATGATGAGGATCCTTGGACCTCAGCAATAAGAGATGATGGGAATGTATGTATGAGAAATATATTTGGTGCTTCAAAGAGCAGAGAATCAGATCAATTATGGCCACCACAGCAGTAAACTCCATCTCTGAATATTTGTTTTGTTTTGATTGTTCAATCTTGCTCTACTGCTGAAGTAACTGAGAACTCAGTGTCAGAGCAAGCATCACCTAAAGCTGGTGGGATACAGGCACAGATGGACTACAGGCTGTGGGCAAATTGGACAATACTTAGGAGGACAGCATGACCATCTCATTTACGTTTGAAGACATAGACCAACATTAAAATGTTCTCTTCTGAATTCCCTTCTTTCCAAGCAAAATACCAAATCAGTCATATCCAAAATTAGTTTGGTTAGGTTTCTATTACTATAGATAAATCAGGAGAAGAATTTTTTTTTCACCTTGAACTTGAGACTATGGGTCTGAATATCATCTTGTCAAAGTTTCTATTGAGTTCTACATTCAGAACAGAGAGAGCAGTTAGGATCCTTTTACTAACCTGATCCCAGGGGAAAATATTTCTGCATAGAGAGTAAATAAAGTTTTCCCACTTTTTTTTAAAAAAAAACTCTGTAGGAATATCTTCTAATTCTAGAAATATACACAATTTTTTCTCTGAGTCTGATTCAACTTTATGGCCATTTTTAGCTGCCTGTCTATTTTAGCTCTTCAGATGTGTTTGATTCAAGTGCCAAAACTACTAATTAATGCCTGACAGGTGGCCCATAACTGACTATCTGCAATTCTGTTATAGTCAAAGGAAGTGACAGAAGCTCTTTAAACAGCAGAAGAAGAGGAACAAGAGCAGTCTTTTCTCTCCCAATTCCTAACTGGGTACTACAAGTTCTGGAAAAATGTATTTTATTATATGTATAGCATTTTATATACAAGGATTCACTTGTAAATTAAGTTGAAGCCATGTTCAATGTCAAAATGATAAAACAAACAGCTCTAATCTCCTTGCAAGTTTTCAATTCTTTTTGCTTGTTTGTTTGTTCTTGTTCATTTGTTTTTCTGCCTGGACAAGAGATTATTGAAAAGCAAGGAATGCTATTAATCCCTTCCAGTGACAGAAAATTAAAGCACAGAGGAGCAGAATAACTTATGCCATGACTGTGGATTTCACACCTCCCAACAGTAATCACCTGAATGTCCTCTGTAGTTAATAGTTATCTTCCGAGGGCAGTTCCTTCTATTTTGGGAAGGGATGAATCAGCTGCTACAAGTACCTTCTTTGTTTTGAGTACTGGGAGGTTTGGCAGATAGCTCGAAGGAGTCATGTGCTTTTGGATAGGGACAATGAGGTGACTTGGGATACATTTTAGTTTTCAGCAAGGTTGGGAGTAGACTCTAGAAATATTGGCAGTACAGTATGTATGACCCCCCCTAAATCTTTTTCTACCTAAAACATAATATTTGATTTATTTTTCATGATCTCTATGTCTTTTGTTATTAATTTAAATTAATTTTTGATCTCTATTCGGGACATTTTGGAAGGCTAGTTTTTGTTGTAGTTGTAGAATTTATCTAGTTTTAGTAGCTATAGAATTGAATTAACCATACAAAAATATAAGAAGAAGGAAGCCTTAAGAATTTATAAATCAGTCCTATTCAAAATGTTTAGTTGTCTTTTCTAAAAACCAAAATGCTTGTTTCTTTTCTTATTAAAGTAACTTTGTGACTGACTGAGGAATAATGATGATGTAAATAAAACAATTTTTTCATTTTTGTGGAACTAATTAATAGCAAAGAATCTGAATGTGATATCAGTAAAATACGAACTCATCTGTCGTTTGCATGACCTAACTGAATATAAATAATACTCTTAAAAGCAAGGTAAAATAGTACGATTTTTGTAAGTTTTGTGCTCATGCTTCTGAATATCACCAATGTCTCCTACTTCATTGGTCATTTATTTAGTTCAGTTTCAGTCTATACACAGCTTATGTTCCTGTTTTGGTTTTGATACAGTATTCATTACAATTATGATACTTTTGATGAGTTTAAGTTTTTTTTATGGTTTGTTGGATAGACCACCTTTAAAGGACAATTAATTGAATATGTACAGGCATTTATTTTGACATTCTAAATTGTTTATTATTTTGACTTTTCTGCTCATAGAAATATCCTGCTGTTACGATCTCTTTCCTATGGCACTTTTTTTTTTGCATTAATGTGATAAGTTTTATCTGCTTTGTTTACCTGCTTCTTTTACCTTCAATTTTCACAGCTAATTTTTTCTAAAAGTATTAGCAAAACCTGCCTAGAATGGTCATGATAGCAGTGTGATATTCATAAAGTTTAACACAGGAAAATAGTTTAAAAATTGCTTATTAACATTTCCCAGAAGCATATTTGCATATTGTGTGCTTCAATTTTTTTAAGTAGATATTGTTACTACAAACAATATCTCTCTCATGCCATTCTTCCAGGTCTTTTAACAAGATACGTGTGAAAATATATTATTACATGAGTTTTCCCAGCACACTATAGTCCCAATGTTTACATTCCATTTCTCCATGTCTTCTTTTTTATCCATTTTTTTCAATCAGACAAATAAACAAGCCTTTAAAAATGCAAATATTGATATTTAAAATAATAGAGTCTTCTGTGTGAAAGAAATGTGAGGCTTGAAAGAAAACTGCAATTCACAGCTTTGGAATTTCTAGGAGACTGTTGTTGGTATAAGCAAGAATTACAGGGAGAAACAGTAATGGGAGCAGGGAAGCAGCAAAGATGTTCCATTTATTTCCAGCTGTTGCTTTCTGGATTGATGGAGATAAGTGTTACCTAGGTTCAACTCACTGTCTCTGTATTCAGTGTTATTCAGCTCCCTGTTCATTCTCTAAGCATCATGCACCTGACATTTTAATTTAGTGAGTGACTATCACCGATAAAATTTGAAAGTCCTTTTTTAGAGCAAGAACACCTTAGGCATATAAACCAGTTTATTTTTAGTCTCTCCACACTGATAAGTGCTTTAATGAGGTCACCTGTTTGAAAAATTTACTTCATTTTTCCCATCCTCCTTGTCAAAATAAATTTTGATTTGCATAACAGGACCTCAACTCAGTAAGAGCTCTGAAATGAATGTTTTCCTCAACATGAGAACAGCAGAAAAAAAAAAAATAAATCAGTGTTTCTGTCTCTAAACCTACATTTTGATAGAACAAAAAGCAATGAGCTAGAACACAGTGATTCTTGGAAGAATCAGAAAAAAAAAATCTCAGGTCTATCTAGGAACTGAGACAGAGTTAAATTAAGGATCTGAGGTTCAGTCTTTCCTCTCCTGTCTGTGTCATTGCCATTTGGACCCTTTCGTTTTTGGTCTTGATGTGCTTCACGTGCTTCCAGTAGGTTCCTAGTTGTGATAAATCCTGAGTTGTGAGAGGGTTCTCTTTTCCTGGTTACTTTACCTGCCTCCTGCTCTTCGGAGGCTCCTGGTGCCCCTGAGCCTGCACTCCATCTGTCACCCCCACCTGGTCACTTGGCTCCAGGGACACCTTATGCAGTGTACAGCACCCCAAGACAGGAGAAACTCTTGCCTGTAACTTCACAAAAACCCCTGGCTGCAAACACACAGTAGGCTGGGAACAAAAGAGCAAGACATAAAATACCCTTCAACTTCTGGTAATTTCTTCTCAGGCCAAGTTCCAAGAATCCCTCTTTTTTGGCAAACAAACAGGTATGCTGAATAATATTTTTTTTTTGTCAGGAAAAATTGCTTTCTTTATATGATATTTAATATTGATCTTTTCATGATTGAAATGCTAGAGTGGCATCCACATCATGAAATTATTAATATTAAATATTAATTTTACATTTTTTTAACTTTATTATGATAGATGTGTTATTAAGCCTTTGCAGATGATGTAAATTTCCCAAGCACATAAAGAAGTAGAACTTAGAAGGTTTGTTGCCAAAGACTCATATTGTGTCTAGACCAAAGAAAACCACAGTGAACAAAAATTAACCTGAGTGGAGTCCAATTTGCAGTAAACACAAATTAAATTGGGACAAATCACCATAGTTAAAACTACTGAAGGAAAGAACATAAAGTGCAGTCTTCAATTACTTTTTCTACAGTCTGCAGTTGAATTATTACAGCTGAAGTCCACTTTACTGTAGGAAAATGAAGCAGAGCCGGTGCTGGCTTTGGTGTGGATAAATGAGGAATGCAAAAAGACTGAAATGGTAATGGGGGCTTATGTTGCCTGCCAGAGGCAAGGAAGGAACTCCTTCTCTTCCCAGGATATTTAACTAAGCTCTAGATTTGTTTTAAGGCTCTAGACACTAGACACATTTAGCAATAATCTAAAATGAGAGACCCTGATAATCTCTTCAGCATAATCATCTGCTGATTGGCTGATAAATTGTATGTTCAGGTTAACATACCACTGAGAACTGTTTTCATAGAGGCAATGTTTGTATTTTCTCTTCAGGGCATGGTTGTAGCTTTGAACTTTTGCTATCATCTTGTATTTTGTTACAGGAGGAATGGAAGTGTTTTGTGGGGTTATGGGCAGCAGATGCTTGGGAAACCTTCAAGACTGCTGTCCTTTTAGCTGGGGCTTGCTTTAATAGTTTCATCCTACCTGGCACACTTACATGCTTTTTGTTCATCATACTTTCTAGTGATTCATAATTTATATTTCTTCTGTAAATAAAGAACTGTCTGGCAACCATCAAGCTTTGTGAGGGTCTAATTTCAAAGGGTTTCTGATCTTCAGCTGGCCACTGTGCCCAGACATATCTGATATGTGGGTGACTTCAGCAGCAAATGATGTGGGATTTGTCCATATAACAGAAACTCTCAATTTCACAATTTTAAACTCTAAGACTTGTAATCACTTTCCTAAAAACTTGATAAATGTAATTCTCTGTCCTTTTCTGAGTTTCTTCTTATTTATACTGACTCTTAGACTGTGCTATTGCAATATTTGAAATATTATTCATAGAAATAGGATTTTTCAAAAGCAGAAAAATCATAGATATTTAAAAATATTTAAAACCTAACTTGCTTTCACAAAAAATAAGACTCTGACCTTAACTGAATACAGATGTGAATGTCTTGGTAAATCTCTGTAGACAAACATTTTTCCCTGTTTGCAGTACCCAAGCAAGGTCTGAGTGAGCTGCCGCATTTGCATGTTTGCAGGGAGAGACCGAGTCCTATTGACAGAAGTGTTGCTTTACTTGCCAGAGTTAGCTCACACCTCTACCTGTGTTCTCCTGATACAACTGAGTTCTGGAGCCAGGCTGCTGACCATGTAGGACTCAGCCTGTAGCTTGTACATGCTTTGATTTTTCAGTGGGCAGTGAAACCAGCAACCACTCTTTCCAACCCTCAAACTGCTTTTCAGACGTCATTTTTGTTCTCATTTATTAGCTGTTTATTACTATTCTTACAGGAGTTTGTAGATAAACAAAACTCCCTCATTTGATGATTTTGGTTATCCATCAATAAAGTCTTTGTGCCTCAGATTGGTCTGTTCACCGAATTATGTAGCCAATTGACACAAAGATTGTTCTTGTAACAGCACTGGCATTTAATGGAACAGAGTCAAGACACTAAAAGCTAATGTGCATAAGAAGATTATGTGCTTAAGCATTATGCACTTGGAAAGTGTAGAGTTCCTGCTATATTCACCATGGGTAGAAATGTGCTTCCTCACTTAATAAAAAGAAAAGCCAAGTCCTTCAAGCATGGAGAAAAGCAAAGGGGTCTTTTGCAAATGGCTTTCTTGACTGCCTCCCTACAGCTAATTCATTGCAAAGAGCAGGGGAAATGGCCTTTCTTCTCCACTCTAAATAACAGTATGAGAAATTTGTACCTAAAAGAGCATCTTTAAGTATCTGCTGAGAATACTTCCCTTTGGGGCTCAATGATGGCTTTCAAGGAACATGGGGATACAAGGAAAAGAAGTGTGAGTGGTATTTAGGCAGAAACCCCTGCAAGCAGTTGGATGTAAGTCAGAATGATCATTTGAGTATTTAGACAAAACTGCCTTTGCCCACCAAATAGTTTGGATATGTGTCACTTAGAGTGAAACTGAAGTCATACATCAGAGCTGTACAGCCTGCAGTCCTCACTATGCCAGCTTGAACCTGCCAGTCATGGTTTGTCAGCTCCTTTAGGAAAGTGCTGGGACTTTCACCGACTTTGATTTTTTCTGAGCCAAATCGTCATCTGGTAGATATCAGAATAGCTTCATTACAGTCATTGGCACAATACCAAGTTCCTTCAGCTGAAAATCTTCCCAGAGCCCAGAGAGTTTAAGGGCTGGTACTGTAGCTGTCCTTCACACAGTGGTGAGAAGAACTGGAGGAATGCTTCTCCTTTTGAACAGCAACTAGAACCAGCCACTAGCTATTCTGCATATACAAAGACTAGAAATTTAGAAATCAAAAATCCATTTAAATGAATTAAATTATGTCAGGCTCAGACTGCATTTAGCTATCTTTTGGTGGCACTGAAGTTATTTGTGATGCTTCTGCTTTGCAGTTATTCTATTGATCTCAGAGTTCTATAATATATAAACATTCTCTTGCTGCTCTTAGTACCCTCTTTTCTTTTTAACCCTGATTTTCCCATTGCTTTCTTACCTCTTTACCAATCATTTATTATAAGCTGAAGACAGACTCTCACTTTCTGCTTTTCACAGAAAATTGTATACATCAATTATATGTTTAACACATCTGAATTTATTAACATGTTTGATGATATATTTGACAGGCGTGCACTAATTTTTCAGTAACTGACAGTGTGCAAAGAGCATGAATTAATATCTTCTCAATATGATTTCAAAAATAGCCCTTGCCGATGTCACAAGATCCTCTGGAAATCAGCTTCAGAAGATGGAGATAGTTATTTTTACATTATATTTCACCACATGAGACCATATTAATCTCTACATCTGTAATATCCAAATGACCTTGGACTACTCACATTAGATTAAAATCATAAGGATCCCTTTTCCATGCAGCAGCAACATTCCATCCTTCATCACAGTGTGCATCACAGCCATAAAGGGGACATAATAAGTAGTTAAAGAAATTTGTTAAAAGAAGCTGGCATTGCAAAATAAACACATTTAGTGAAGTGAGATTAGTGTTGACATGAAACCTCTCATCAGTTGCAAGACTAGGTATAGAGAAGCAGATTTCATCTGTGGTGTCACCTGCCAACGACCCTTGATTCCAGCTGGAGACACGGCGTGCAGAATTCAGCATGTGTTCAGTAGTCAAACTGCTGGCACCACATTGTCAAAATGCCATCTGAAACATGACAAGTGAGAACATAAAAAGATGCATTCCTGTGTGAAACATACTGGAGCTCCTTGAGCTACCACCTGAAAGGTGTGGAAGCAGCATTACTCATGTGTAGGCTGAGAGAGTTTCCCCGCTGTGCCCCAGAGCCGAGTCACTGTGCACACAGGACTGTGATAGTGCTGCAGCTGATGGTCAGTCTCAAATGGACACACTCCTGGTGAGCTTGTCAGCCCACCTGACCTCCAAATACAGTCTGTCTGTGAACATCTTGGGACATATTAAAACACTAGCCATGTTGGGCTTGGAGTAGGAGCCAAACAAATTTGATATAATGAGCATAACCTGAGATTAGCTCAGTTGGTTCGAGAATGGTTTTAATAACCACAAGCTTGTGGGTTTGATCCATGCATGGGCTATTCACTTAAGAATTGGTTTTGATGATCCTTGTGGGTCTTGTCCTCAGAATAATTTGTGATTCTGTATAACTTAATTAAAAAATTGTCATTTTTTCAAGAAAGAATAAAAACCCAAAGGTTTTGAGGAGTTGCAGATAAACAAATTCTCCTGCTAGAGAGAAAGAACTAAATAAATTAAACAAAAAGAATAAAAACCATGAGTATATTAGAACAGTTATCCCTCTGGTGAACCAGTGTCAACTGTGTATCTGATGCTAGTATCTGTTATCACCCCGCCTATCTTTTGACACAAGAGGAAAGCAGGTATGTTGTTGTTCTTGAGAGAGTAAAGGCAGAGACTACTGAAATGCAAACGCTGAACTTAGCTGATATTCACATGCATGAAATGTATCATATTGGGGTAAATATTCACCATGGTGCCTAAAGAATTAACAAATTTACACAATGAAAAATAATCTGAATTCAACAAGCAAATTATTTAATGAGTTCTTGTATCACTAGTTCTTTATTGCCTCACTTTTCACTTGTGCTGTGAATCTTTTAGAAGCCCTTTTGGGATCTGCCCTAGAAAGTATGAGACTCAATTGGTACGAGTCCAAAGGTTTCCCCTGAGGTTGTCTGGGATTCGCTGTCTGCTGATACACCAATCTGTCTAAACTTATAGACAAAGTGATATGATGATAGGCTAAAATTAATTTAGCAGCTATTATCTTCATCTTTAAGGTTCCCTCTCTCTGAAGAATTCTGTGTTTTCTCTAGGAAGCTATATCAGCTGTAAATGAACAAACTTTCATCTTCTGTTATTTTTTACGTGACAAAATTCACTGTTAGCTGAATGACACCAAATTTTCCATCATCTGAAACAGTAATTTTCCTTCCCTTCCTAATCCTTAGCAGTGTTAGAATCTCAAGTTCTCACACAGGAGTAAACAACTCGAAATAATTTCAGAATTACTATGAAGCAAGAGCATGTTGTCATTAGCTGGGAAATAGCCTTTCTCCAAGGGGCAAGACTGCATAAATCACCCTACATTGCAGCACTTCAACAGTAAGAACAACAAGCTTCTGGATATGGTAAATGCAAGATGATTTAAGGCATTTTTCCTTGTAGACCTTGTGCTGTGGTTCTGTAACATGGAACCATTCATCAGCTGAAAAAATTCCCATCTTTCAAACCTCTCTAATTTAATGTTTAGTAATCCTTATTCTTGATCGAAATTGGTATTTTTGCATGTTTCACGAGGAAACTAATAGAACTTACTTTCATTAGGATCTGAGATGGGGGTCTGTAACACTTATTCCTGGTGTGTGCCTAGGACACTGTAGCTGGTTTTGATGGAATGCTGTAGCCTGGCTGTACTGAAAGCCCATGTGCATTCTGGTGACAGCTCTATGGAATTTGCATGCTTATTCTGCATTACTGATGCTCAGCTACCTCTATAGCAATTTATAACAACGCAAATGTGTGCAACAGTTCATGACAATGAAAAATAGCAGTTTGAACTGTATGAGAAATTTGAGAAAAGAGGACATTATAGTACTCTAGCTGGGCATTAACTGAGGGGCTGAATTAATGTCCTTGTTCTTCTCAAAAGTGCTATTGACATTTAAGCGAGCAAAAGTTATTTAAGCCACTAAAACCTATCTGAATAGTATTTTCCAGGACCATAGTATAGGGAGATGCTAGTATACTAGAGGGAATAATACTCCTGTCAGACAACCAGCATCACTACATTATTATGATCAGTCTCTTTATTTTTTTTAACCTATATTAAGTCTTTGACTTTATGAGATTTCACATTCAGGAAGCTGGGTAAATGTAAGTCCCACAGGCTTTGTAGTGGGACAGCTGACAGTCGCTCTCCTACCAACTCTTTGTAGACTTCTCTGGATCCATTCATTTCCCAGTGATTGTCACGCTGGAACTAGGTGCTTAATACTCAGGAAGAAAAATTTCCAGTACAGGTTGACGTAATGAGCATCATTAGTAAATTACAGATATTATCTCTTGCCTTCTCTCCAGAGTGTTCTGCTCTACCTGGCTCCTTATTTTGTATCCCATGTCTTGTGACTGTTCCCTGTCTTGCCTTTCTCATTACTGCCAGGTCCCAAGTCTTCCTGATGTTTTTTTGTTTGTTTGCTTTGTTTTGATTTGGCTTGGGATTTCTTCCCCCTGGTCTTAGTCCCTTTGTCTTTCACAAACCCCTCCCTTTTATCACATTGTGAACTGAGAATGACAGGTTTCTTTTGCATAACGTGTGGGTGCAGGGTGCAGGAGAGGAAATACCTCGATGCCTGCTCTGCACAGTAGCTCCAAGTGCAGTCAACTTCTCCCAAGGTATGCATTTTCAATGTAATGATGGAGAACTGTCTATTTAAAGAAAAGAGATTATGTATAGTGGTTCTTTGCACCCATGCCTCTGCTCTGCCCACCTGTCCCTCAGTGCCTCTCCTCAGCATACTGAAAATATTTCATCAACCAACAAGAACTTCAGACATGTTTGTGAGACTATGCTCCAGAAACAATATTAATGGAGCTGTGAAACAAACGGTTATTAAAGGCTAACCATGTGATTCCTGATGCACAATCTTGTAAATCTGATATTTTCTTGTATCTAGGGAAAAGAATGTTGAAGGTTGTGATTTCTGTTGCTCTATGGTAAAATAACACCCCCGTCATATAACAAACCCAAATCCTAAAAGCCAACTGTTCAAAAACATCAAGCACAGGCATTGGTTCACTTCAAGATTTCAGACTCCAAAAAACAGCTTTTGTTTCAATAAGAAGCTATGTATTTTCCTATAGATTTCTCTCTCTTATCTGTGATAAGTTTACTAAAGCTTTTTTTTAATGGAGAAACAGAATAAGTTTCACAGTACAAGAGATCTGACCACAAGGAAGCTCCAACACAATGGTTATTTCATTATAATAAGCTCCCTTAAGAACACAACTTTATGTTTACATCTGAGCGGAGACAGATATTTTTCAGTCCTGTAATTCAAGTAATTCAGGTAAAGACATTAATGTAGCATTAATGTACAGCATGTTATTGGTTGCTAACACAAGCAAAGAGGCAAACTTTCCCACACTTGTCTTTCGATGGCCTTGAGAGAGGCTTTGTTGAGCATATGATTTTAAAAAGAATTTCTCCTGAAGTAAAGCAGTTCAACGCTGCCTCTGGGCCAGCTCTTTCACTGAACTTTATTAATCCTAGTTTGTGAGTCTGAGCCTCGGCAGAAATCATGGTGGTGGCAAAGAAATGAAAGGCGGACTTCTGCAAGGTAGGAGATGGTTTATTTTCACCCAGGTGGTCAAAGCAGAAGTCCCATTCTCAGGCTCCATCCTCACCTTAAAAGGTGGGGCAGGGAAAGGGGGAAGATACAAAGCTTGGACCAATTGGGGGTACAAGGGGAGTGTCACAGAAACCAAAATGGGAAAATGAAATACAATCTCAAGGGTAGAAGGGGGAGGGAGGTCTAGATTTCTATAGGGCATTAACATTTCCCAGAATATCCCGATCACCAGAATGTAAGCTAATCAGTAACACAAAGGGCCGAGGCAGTGGTAGTTAAGAACATCCTATAGAGATGGGGGAGGACAGTGGGGTAACTATGACAGCACAATATAGAACCACCCATCACCCATTAACAAGGACAGGAACCATCTACAAACTTAACCTCTTGGGCCAAATGCCCAGGGAATGCTGATTAACAGAAAATGCATCACCACGCTGAAGAACTCCTCTCCTTTGAAAAAACCCCACATATTTTAAAGCTACTTTAAAGTAGAATGATTATTGATGTGCTACTGCCCTGCAGTGAAATACTAAAGAGACCTACAGGCACACCCGTGTTTGCCTCAAGGCTCTAGTTTGATGTGATTTCTCCAAGTTATTTCCATTCTCTCAGGAATTAATTACATACAACCTGTTGATCACACATTCTGCAAGCTGCCACAGACAGCTCATTCCTCCTCTGACAACCAGTTCTTTTTAGCATAGATACATCTTTTGGTCATCCACCCCTTAGATTTGGCACCAGGATAGAAAAGGCAGATCCAGCTTTTCATGTGGCTACCTTTCATTCTGATCTGGTTCTTTTTCTTTGCCATGAAAATATTTTAAAGATCCCAGTCTTGTTCTAAACCAGGAGAGAAATAAATATAGTTGCTCATTTATTTTATTGTATTTTACTGCATTTTATATTATTTGTTAGATAAAAGTTTATATTTATATAAGGCTACTTATAAGAGCCTCTAGATGACCTAAGAGTGATTATTTTCAGTAGTGTTGAGTATAGGTTGTGATGTAAACCATTATTTCTTTATGACTGTATGAGGCCTGAGAACATTGTGGATCAACTCCTCAGTGTACTAAGCACAGTCCAAGAGTGAGCTACAGAGTTCATTGATACTGGTTTTGCACAAATATATTATATGGTCAGTTTAAATAAATGCTGACAGTTTAATATAAGGCGCGTAGTTAATGAAAATATTTAACATATGAGAGCATGGATAGTGCGACAAATTCTAAATTTTATCAAAGATAATACTATGGCTTGTTTCTTTTATCAGTCTACTGAAATTTTTGTTAAAATAAAAATGTATGTGAAATGCACAACCCAATTTTTAATTGTAAGCCTTCATTCAACATATGGTGCGCTTATTTCCAAGCTTATGTTTATATTCCTGCAAATGATACTGCTAGACAAAGAACTTCCATTGCTGTTTTAAAAGCCCTGGCGTAGGTTGTTTGAATTATTCTTCTGAGTATATTAGAAAAACCACAATAACCTTCACTGGCTTCATGGTTGTAAAGTAACTACATATTACATGATGCCCTGTTATACTTTGGTAATAGCTTCAATGACTTCTGGAAAAATATTATTGTGTTTCAGTTGAATTGAAATATTTCTGGATGCAGAACACAAAAATCAAGATATTCTTTACTGATACTTAAAAAGGGGAAAAGGACTTCTACTATAAGGAAGCCAAGTAGTAAGGCTGCTTTGTTCTCCATAGGCACACACATTCACAGACTGAATGAAGCACATAAAAAATACAAGAGTGAGATAAACACAAGGAATCTTTGATAGGTCTGATAGTGGGCTATAATCTTATCTATTTTAGGGCCAAGACTTAATCAAGCAAAGACTGCACTTTTACCATCTGTCTGATGTTGAATCTGCTTGAGGCAGTGCAATGAACCTGTAAGAGTGTCTTTTACTTACTAAAGCTTCTGATCTCTCAGATTAGAATCCTGTGCAAAGTCTGTGCACAAAATAAAGGTGCTTGAACTTGCTTTGAAACAAAGTCTTTTCTGTAGCAGAATTTGTCATGTAAAAAATAGGGCTCTTCAAATTATATAACATTTGAGAGAAATTCGAAGCATGCCCGTGATGATCCTTCATTTAGTGTGAATCAACAGAGATGAGACTAGTAATTTTTCTTTCTATGTATTATGTTTTCCAGTGGATTCTAGTGAGTTGTTGCTAAAAAAGGGTGAGTGCTTTGATTTTTGACACTTTTGAAGCTTTTTCATGAGTTTCTTAATTAATCTTAGCAATAGATTCACTCATCTCATTAACCCGCTGAGAAAAGGTAATGGAGTGTATTTTCCTTTAGCAAGGCAATACAATATTGTAAAGAAAATGGAAGATGTTTCTGCTGCAGAAATTCTTTTAGTGTGAGGGACAGGTTCTGAGGTCTCTGTGATTAATAGACATAATTAGTTTACAAAGGCTGGGAAACAAGGTTATCTGATTTTGTGATTTACTCTACACCATCGCTGGCCAGAATCAATAGGATAATGATCAGCTTTTGCCTCAGCATGGGGCTGGAGAAAAGGGGCAGAGAAGAAATTTATAGCCTTTTTTTTTGGTCACCATCCATGTGATAACTGAGAATTGTTAATATTGGCTTTACATGCTGTGGAGTGTCTTACTCACAGTACCTGACTCATTGATTTTTGAAAAGTAGCTGAAAGTCCATCTTCCAAGGCAAACTTTATCACCTGCAGTAAGATGATGCATCACTATCAACCTTCAGGGTCACTTTTGTGATATGTACAGTAGATACTCAAGCACAAGCAAAAACAGTCTGGCTCTGTTTCTTCAGCAGCCTTTGCAGAATAGCTGTATAGTTCTAAAATAACTGTTGAAATAGAAGTCTACACTATCCATGTAAAATAACTGTTGAAACAGGAATCTGCAGTGTCCATGACAGCACAGTCCTCCTGAAATATCTGCTCTGAGCTTCTGAGCAGGTATCACTGAAAGAAATCAAAGTCAAACATGAAGACCAGGTTTATTGTGCTAAGCACTGAATGTACTAAAAAAACTTCATGAAAGTCAAGTTCAAGCCAGTGCTCAAAACATGACTGTCTCAGGAAATGAGGAAGAGAATTGTGCTTAATTGTTGATGGGGCTGACCTGAGCAGAGTTTTATTTATCACAGATAAGTTTTATTAAGTTTCCCATTTAATTTGAGGGAAATGGCAGCAGTAATTACAGAATTACTGAATGTTGGCCTGTTTGATACAGAAGTGATACCTGACAGGTCTGGATAGAAGACAAAATTTTTCTCTAAGAAAGGAGTGCCCTAGGTTTTTAGAGATAATTCTCAAATAAAAGAATACCTCTGCACCTTGGTGAGTGCAAAGATCTGAGGATCGTGTTTGGGTCAGTTGGCAAAAAGAAAAGGGAAAATTTGTCACATTTGCCTCTCAAACCAAATTCCAAGTATTCAAAAACTGTGCATGCTACATGGCATTTGTTACCTATTCCTATTTACACAGAAAATACCATTCTTCTCTGCTAAATCAGGAGAACTTGGATGCTTTGGGTTTGAATATCTCTGAGCTATTTCAGTTGCTAAAAGAAGTTCTTTTCTAAACCATGTGATGTGTATGCGAGATGTATCATACAGGTCTACTGCACACGGTACTGCTGCACAACCATGCTCTAAGCTCTAAATAAGTTCAAAGGATACTAGAAACCTTTTAGCTACTGATCACTGACAGCTGATTGATTCCATGTGATTAGAGAGCCATGGTCAGATGTAATACCTTGTCTAGAGAACTCTCTTTAATTACATTAATTTACATTGCATCACGGTATGTGGTGCTGGATGGTACATTTTGAAAATGTCATTAAGAGTCAAAAAAGTGTCAAAAATCCTTTGGAAAGAAGGCTTTGAAAACCTAAGTCCTCAAGGACAGGATCTTTGTCAGCAATGGTAAGTATGTCTGCCCTAAATTGCCTGCTTAAAGTAAAGCAGAGGTTAAGCTGTATTGCTTAACACATTGCAAAGAGCTGTATTGTCCACTAATAAAGCTCTCTGTGCATGCAGCTGTCATGTGAAGCTTTTTCTGACAAACTTGAAGACTGTTTAAAGTATTTTATGAAACAATTCTTGAAATGGTGAGAAATTTCCCCTGAATTATTCACTTGACAGCTGCAGATGCAGCTGTTAAAAACAGCTCTTTAGGAAGAAAAGAAATTAAAATGGGTAGGGAGAAAAATAATAATAAAGCAAGGAAATAGGCAAAATGAAAAGAGTTTGTTCGAGTGAAAGAAGTGCATGCAGCGGAAATGTGCTAAGAAATGTGCCCAGGAAAAGCAACATTTCTCAGCATTTTCTCTTCAATTTTTTTTGCTCTCCCTAAATTGTACACATTCAGGGGAGGAGACACGAAAAGCAATTTATGCAGCTCGATATCACATTGCACTTTCCTGACGAGGTCCATCACCCTCAGAATCTGTGAGTGTTTGGGAAGGTGGTGATGCTTGCAAATCAGCCTGCAACAGAAAGAGCACTGAGCAATCTGACTTCTTTTTAATCAGAAAGGAAACAAAATACTAGACCCCATTAAAATGTTTTCATGTTGTGTTTTTAAAAGTACTGGATTACATTAAGAAAATTCTACCTGATTATTATTTGTATTTGAGATTATGCCATTCATTTATAGGCTGCATTTTTAACGTCGTAATATTTCAGAAATCAGTCAAGTGTTGGCACCCTGTTATGTCAGGGATTTTACTGTTAGGTAGCAAATGCCCTATTCCAGAAAACCGGCTATGAGGCAGAATGTTTTAGGTGTATCAAATGGGCCAATGGATAAAAAAGAGGCCTGGGGGAGAAAAAAGACCAATAATTTATTAAGACAACAAAGCTCTAGCTTGATAGCTCAACAAACCTCATACTACGTTTCATATTCGTAATGAGCTGCAGCAAGGTAGTGAAGGACATTACTTGAAACATGTCCTACATATCAAAATATAGAGCTTGGATCTCATTTAAAAATGAGAAGCCATACATTGCTTAATTTTAAGTTAAAACACCATATATAGGTGTTTGTAAAGAATTGTATTGAAAACATATTGCTGCTGGGATAGATATGGAAGGATGAGAAGGCTTTAGATCAGAGATCTGCAGTTACCTTCTGATTCTGCTGAGTTCAGACACTTTAAGATGGTTCTTAAACTCTTAGCAAAGTTTGGAGAGAGGCACATGGTTACATCCTAGTAATTTAAAATATTCTTAAGGCATTTTAGTTTGGCTTCAGCTTCCCACTTAATTGCAACAATGACTCTGCTACAATAACAGAGATGCACTGGCACATACCTGGTGTAAAAAGGGAGGACAGAACTTGACAGTATGCACGTACGAAGCTTATATGCACTCTGGCTTTTTACATGAGCTGTTCGTATGGCACTGGTGAAGAGGTTTATTTTCTCAGCATGTTTTCTCTAAAACAATACTAATTTGAAAATGGAGCGATTCCCACAAACCCTAATTACCTGCCCTGGGTCTGTGGGCAGTGTCACCACTCTTGTAGGGAAGAGCAGTGACAAGTGCATGCAGCAGCAGCAAGGAGGTGAGCCTGTGATTTAGAGAAGCCTTGCACTAATCACTGAGTGGAATTGGGGCTGGATTAAAAAAGGAAATGAGGAGATAGCCAAAAGCCTGGCTGCTGGTCTAGAGAAACCAAGTGAGATCCCAGCATATGAGTATAATGTCCTGGATGTTTTCACTGAACATCTGTATATTTCTCAGTGAAAAGGTGCCCATTGGCACTCAGCAACTTTTCACAGCAGACAAAAGAGCTTGCTCTCACTGCAGGTTCACAATGATACTGCTATCTGCTATCTGTGTATCAGCCTTTGTGAAAAGC
This sequence comes from Brachypodius melanocephalos, assembly GCA_013398615.1. Classification (NCBI taxonomy): domain Eukaryota; kingdom Metazoa; phylum Chordata; class Aves; order Passeriformes; family Pycnonotidae; genus Brachypodius; species Brachypodius melanocephalos. Next base: position 30,635,536 of record VZSR01000520.1, read on the forward strand.
CTGAAGTGCTGAGAGAGGCCACTATTACTTCAGCCAAGGGATTGTTTGTAGTAGATAGACTTAGGAGGAAAAATTGGATGCCCAAGGTCCACTGGTAAAGCCTAGTCTTTTGATCTTATAGTTTTCATTGATTTCATAGTTTCCATTGCTAGAGCCAAGAAATCACGCTGTTCAGGAGAGTGAGAAGAGTCAGAAAGGGTTGGATGCAAGACTTCTAACTTCCCTAATAAGATGTGAACACAAGGCTTGCCTAACGAGAGGTTTCTCTTGCAGTGAAGGTCTCAAAGGAGATCTTCAGTGAAGGACTGTGCACTCCATTCACTGAGGCTTTGGGTAGCGTCCAGCTTTGCCTCTCCTAGACTGTCTGTGTCTGTGAATTTTGATTGCCTTTTCCTATTAAAGTCCAATGTCTAATTGTTACTTGGAGGAATATTGAGTCATTATTTTATGGCTGATTTAGTCAATATGTCTGCAGTCATAAATCCTTCTGTCTATGCCTTTACTTCTTTAATCCTTACTTGTTGCTGCATTTTAATATTATCTTCCCTCAAACCAGACTGTTTGTTCCTTTGAAGAGTTGACCTCATGACCTCATTCCTGGTGTTGTCGTGACCACAGGGATCATATGGCATTTATATATCCAGCTTTAGGTGGAAGAACCCATGGTGCTCCTTTAGCATATGGTTATGTTCCGCTGAAGACATCAACCCCGCTCCCATTACCTTTAGTGATGGAGCATGGCATGCCAAAGTCATAGCTAAAATTTTCAGACCAACAGAAGAATGGTCATCAACCCAAAAAATCTAGATCTGATCAGTCTCAAAATGTGGCATGAAACTACTTTGGAAAGAGGAGAAAATTAAGCAACTGTACTTCAGGATTTAGGCTTCTCCAACTATATTACATAGATTTTTAAAACCGAGCATTGGTACTAGTCTTCTGGAAAGGCAGCCTGGGATTCAGTATAGAGCTTCCCTAAAGAGAAATGAAAGCTATTTTGTTCAAGAGAATTTTTTCTCTCTTTCTTTTTAAATTCTTTTTCCTCTGGGTTAAATTATTCTTTATTGAAGTTTCAGCATGGGCTTTGAGAGAATAAAATATCTCTTCTTGAACTTCAGGTATCTTTGAAATACAATCAGAGTTTAATTCTAAAGGTGAAAGTATAGAAGGGAATTTGTAAAACACCCAACTGGCAAGGAATAACAACTTCTTCTCCTGACAAATATTTACTTGAGAGACTCCTATTGTGACCTCTGAAACTGGAGGATACCTTCTAGTTTTCTAAGTTTTAATCTCATTACGAAGCTTTTTACAAGAAATAGAGACAAATAGAAGCAATGCCTTGGGAAATACTTGGAGACTATAGTTTGCAATCCAATGATGTCAGTGACAGTCACAGCAATGCTACAGTCAAACTGGGGCCAAAAGCTCAGATGAGGAGCAGATGGGGGCCATTCTGGAAAACCAGAACAGAGGGGGCTGGGAAACAAAGTAGTGGAAGTCCCTATCATCTCACACCCTGCCCTTCTTCAAAGGAGGTGTAAGGTGAATCTATCCCAGATGTATAGAGCAAAGTAGTCTACCAGAATACTGAAGCAGGGTGTCTATCAGACAAAGGAACAAACAGCTCCCACATGTTTCTCACCCTCTCTCTCAGTTTATCCCAGACCAGCTCCTCGTTCTGAACAGATTAGCACTCAAGCCTCTTTTTCCTGTCTGGCAATTTGATGCTTGTTAAGACTGTTCCCTCTGTCTCACTTGTAGCTGGGCCAGCTGCAGACTGTGACCTTCTGGTTCTGCACAGGTTGCTGCGTTTGGAAACAGTTCATGCCTTGGCATAAGTTCATCTTTCTCCCTTCTGCTTTGCTCAGAGGCTGAGGAGTCTGGCAAATCTCCTGCGTAGCTCACACCTCCAACTGCAGCAACGGTAACAGATGCAAGATTTGCTTTCTCTGCTGCTCTCAGCTGCTGAATGCAGTTTAATTGGGGTTCTGCGGAAGCTGGAAGACATAATTTTCTTGTGTTTTGTGTGCATCTTGATTTGCTGCTGAGACACACAAGGCAGCAGGTATCACTAACAGAAGGGAAAAAGCATAGCCTGTCCCTTTCCAGAGCTCTGAACTGCAGGCACAGACGAATGCATGCCCAACCTTGGGATCAGCTGAATCAACCTGGAATTGTTCTGTGCTTGTTTGACTAGATACTCAGCTGAATCAAGCTGGAATTGTTCTGTGCTTGTTTGGCTAGATACTTTAATTAGGTTCATCTTTATGGGAACATTCTTAATAATGTGAAATGCAGAATAATTTTGCCTTTTTTTTTTTTTTTTTTTTTTTTTTTTTTTTTTTTTTTTTTTTTTTTTTTTTTTTTTTTTTTTTTTTTTGTCCGGAAGTTGTAAGATTGTCATGGCATTTGAATTTTGTATGCTTTCTAATTATGTATGCCTGGCATATTTTCATGTGCTCTGACATCAGATGATGTGCTGGATAGTTATCATGAGAGATCTGTTGATTTTTTTCCTAAAACAGAAATGTTAGATCTAATGTCCTGGATCTGTTTCAACTTGGATAGCTGATCTTTATCCAATAAAATTGTCCTAATTCAATATGTTCATAATATAATTTATCTTCCTGTCTTAATCTGTAGTTACACTATCTGTCATTAAAGAGCTGCAACAGCTCAGATATGATTACATTTCAGCAAAAGATAAAGCAATTCTTAGCTAAAGTTTGTAAATTTGATTGCTCTTATCTTGCAAGTAAATGAATGTGAGGTGCTGTTATCCTTCACCCTCGTCTGAACCCACACAGCAGCAGGAGAGCAGGCAGTGATTGAAGGGCACAGCAGGTGCTGGTACAGAACATCTGCTGAGCTGTGTTGAGACAGGCTTCCAAGTGGTGCTTTCTGGTGGAACTCTTGGAGATACTTGCTCTGTTTAAGTTACTGCTAGAATTTATTTCAATATGCATGAATAATGGAGAGAAATTATCTTTGCAGGAAGGCAATGCTTTCACAAAGGCAAATACAATGACCATGAATGTTGAGCCACATCTCAACATCCCTTCTAGGACTGCTCTCTCCTTTTCATGATATATTCTGAAAACTGAATTACTTTCTATTCTGGGTGCATGTTCAGCTGGACTGGTGAATGGAATTGCCCAGAGAGGAAGATGGATATTGATCATCTCAGAAACTGAGGGAAAGATAGAAGCAGGGAAATTCAGGACAAGAAAAGGAAAAGACAGAAAAGAGAAGAATAAAAACAGGAAAGGAATAATTTTGTTTCTGATCTCAAAAATATAAATGCAAGCACTGATTCTGTTGCTTTTACCCATGTTATTGACTGTAGGATTAATATCCATGTAGGAATGCAGTTTTAAAATCAAAAGTATTATTAGGTGTGCCATGGGAAATGTATTTCAAGGTTGATATCCTAATACAAAAGGCTTTGTATGGAAGAATCTCATTCAAATCTAATCACATACATAAACTACATAAGTGGTCAGCTTGAAGAAGGCTTGAAGAAAAGTTTTGCTCCTGAAAGCTTTCATGCTTCTCCTTTAACATTTCCACCCAGAGTTTTATGGGCTGGATTAACAGGAACTATTGCTTCTGCCTACAGATTTGGCCTTCTTTAATTTACTTATAAACCTACAAGATGATTAACCTGCATGTTGGTGGGTGCTGTGAAGTCCTGAGCTTGGCTTTGTTTTCAAGCAGTTGCATCAGAGTTCCAGTTGCAGTGAATGACACAACTGGCAAGCACTTCACCTGCCACTCCTGGGTGGCAAGCACTGCAAGATTGTCCTTGATAGTTTCCCAAGTGGTCTAAATCAGTATAGGGCAAGTTAAAACAACAGAACTGTGTTGATTTTCACTGGCTACTATTTTAAATAGCCTGGATGTTCTTTGAGAGGAAAAGAATTGGGAAAAAAATTAAAAATTTAAGTCATCAAATAGGTGCATCAAGTCTTAAAATTCCCAGTGGAAAAGCTATATGGGAGGCTTAAGGCCAAAAGAAGAAAAAAAAAGATAGAAAGCTTTTTCTGTGGATGATGCTATGTCTGTTAGAAAAATTTACTTAACTGTTTCAAGCCATTGAAAAGCCTACACAAGCGTGTAATGAAAAGTATTCCATGGGATGTTCTGGAGTTGAATCAGAATTCCAAGAATCTAATATGGCTCCCATCTGTGTTGCAAAATGCAATTTATTTAAGTAATTAGTGGTAAAGGATGCCACCAATTAGATCAATCTGACAGTAAGAGGCAATTAATGCTCCTTCTCCATCACCTCTTCCAACTTGTATCTTCAGAACAGACTTTGAAAGAAAGCATGAATGCAGTAAAAATGTCACACTGGCATGAATTTGGTTGTTGCACCTCAAAGCTGTTTGTGGTAACTGTTTCTGGATTGTCATAAAGAACAAAACAACTTTCAAGATTTTTCTTGAGCCTCATATCTTGTTAGATATAAATTTGGGGTTTTTTTGTTTGTTTGTTTTTTAATAGGAGCTGACAGCTAATGCTGTTAGGAAAACACGAATTTTATAACAGAGATAATAAGAACCAGAAAGAAAATCTCTACAAGCTGTCTTTCATTTTACAATCATATTTGAACCCTTATCTGTATTTAGGATATCTACAAGCCCTTTTCTCCTCTCAGTGAATCTCTGCTGTAGTTTAATCTGAATATTTTCTCAAGGTTTTTAGATGCCTCTTGAAATACTCAATACTGCAGTTCCATAAGCAGGTTAAGCTGATAAATCCTGATATTGCTGCCCCCAACTTTTACTTAAATCTGATAGTTTTACTTTCATAGTGCTGCTCCTACTCAAGATCCTTGTTTTGGCAGAAGCACTTGTTGCCATGTAAGGAACTTCAGCAAGTTAGGATTAACTTTTTTTCTTGAGGATCATTTCCTCAGTTCAGCTCACTCGTGACTGTGTATATGTTGCTGTGCTGACACAAGGGAGAGAGGAGATGGGGGAAGTGAGCTTTTGAAAAATGGCAGCCAAAAAGACCCTCTGCTTGCAGCAGCAGTGAGGGCCTACACCAGCTCAGGCTGCTCTTGAAATAACAGCCTGAATTCATCTCAATAATTCACATGAGGCACAGCCTAATGCATCATTGGCACTTTTGGGCACAGATAGTACTTCACCCTGGTATTTCACTCTTCTCCCCTTTCCAGACATAGCCGTGCACTCCTTGAGCTGGTGTTGGTGCTTGCCAGATAGAGCGATGACCTGATTCAAATTTCTAACCAGCACTCCTCCAGCAAGAAAAAACAAATGGATTTCTCCAGGTTACAGAGCTGAAGTGTCCCAGAAAAGTTTTGACAAGCACCAGAACTGATATAATGGAGAATATAAGAAGTGGTCAAGAGAAGGAACAGATCCTCCCCTTTGGATGAGTGGTGAGCAGTGGTGAGCTGCTACATTGGCACAGAAATCCGGGGCACAAATAAACTGTTATATTAAACATTCCCAGAAACATTCCCAGACAATTAGGCCAACTGGCACACAATGGCCCATTGATGGTGCTAACAAATTCTCATAAACTCCAAATCATGCTGGCTGCATGAGAACTGCCTTTTGGGAAATGTCTCTGGAATGAACTGTCCTTGGGAGAAAGTTAGTTATGACCTGCCAAAATTGTAACAGGCAATGTTTTAATAGTTTTCTACTCTGGATGGTTGAGTTCCAGTGCCTGGGAATGCTCCCAGATGCTTTGCATGTAGCCAGTATGTCTAACTCTGTAGAAACCCAGGTCACTAAACACTAGAGATCTGCCCAATATCTTGCTGCCCCCAAATCTAGGTTTTTAGTGTACTGTCTTGGGGTTCTGGAATTGCTTGTATTTGAAGCCATGTATGAAAGGAGCACTCTAGGCACTGGTATCCTTACAAATTTTGTGACTCTAATTCTGTTTTTCTTATGGATTTTGTTTATATTATTTATTGACACACTTAAGTGTGTCTGTCTATCCCAAATATATTCTAAATGCTGAAAGAAACCTCCTTCTGGCCAGTTGAGTGTCCATATTTTCTTTTGAATTCTTCTTTTATGTAGTGTAGGCAATTTTCTGTTTTCTAAGCACCCTTTTCCTTAACTGGTTAAATATTCTAATAGGTTAAATATGTGGCTGTAGAGCCCCCGTAGACAGCAATATCACCTACCACATGTGATTTGGAGTCCTCCAAAGTTTTGAAGTGACATTTAGCCACATGTAATTTGGCCTCACATGAGTGTGCTAAGCATGCATTCAGCCATTCTCCTACTGGTGTTCCTGAGTGATGTAGCTCTCTGGCTCCCTATCCTACTGCACAGCATGCCATACTGCAGGCAGATCTCTTCAAGAAGATGGTCACATTCCATGTGGCTTTGCAATTAATTCTCCACTCTGCTTTCAAGGCCCCAAATCTCATTAGCGTCAGATGTAGTCGTTTTCAGGTGTTTTCAAATGAGAGAGAAATTGTTTGATTAGGAATTAAGACAATGAAATGTTGTCCTTTGCTATGAGTTGCCTTCCTTCATCTGGTACCTTTATATACTTATCTAAATAAATAAAATTTGAAAATCAGAAAAGATGCATTTTATCAAGCCCCTTTACTTCATCACCTATATTTTCCCTATTTAAGTTGCAAATGTACATGGGATGTAAACTGTCCTAAGCTTGTGTGAACAGGAAAACATGTTAACTTCCAATAATGTCAAAACTCACATAATTTGCATGCTGCTAGAATTAAAGGTCTCATCTCTGGGAAAAAAAAAGAAGTGAAATGGCTTTGTTCACTGAATGTGTCTGTGTCTGTATCTGCTGTATCTGCCTCATGTGAGAAGGACAAAGGATGACTGTCTGTTACAGCTTCCTCTGACTGGAAGTCACAGAGCTGCCAGTTCTTCTCATTTCAGCACTGGTCTCACAAAGGACTCTTCCCAGGAGCAGAGGGGAGGGTACAGGAGATCAGCATGTGCATGGTCCTTAGTCAGTTGTGGATAGAGAATTGTCTCTTGAGAGTCTAGCAAAGGCCACCTCAAACAAACTGCAGGCTCTTGGGGGTTCAGAGCACCACTGCACACTTTGAGTTCTGTCCTAGGATTTCTCTTTGGATCTGCTCTGTCAGTTTTAAATGGTTCAGATTTTTTTTTCTGATGAATTCTGTTATTAGGAACAGGAAACAGGAGTGGTCACACTTTCAATTTCAGTGACTGACATGAATGCCAAAATCCTATGAACTGTGACCTACTTTGATTCAGACTGTGGCTGTATACTTTCAGAGTCTAATGAGGAGTAGTTAGATTGTACTGCTAAAGATAGGAGCAATATTACATTTAATCATGGCTTAAACTCAGTTGTGTATACTGAAAAAGCTCTGATCTCAGTTTTGCTGCAGTGAATGATCTTACTAGTTTGCTTTTCAGATCTTTAAAGAGAAAAAAAAGGTGATGTTAACTTCTGGTAATTAAAAGATCATAGCAGCCCCTCTCTCCTGGTTCTCCACTGATTTTTCATTGACATTCTAGACTAATAAAAAAAATTCAGCCACCTCTATATTTTTATCACTGTGTAGGTTTTTGACATCTGTCTCTGTCCATGAGAAGCTTTCTGATGAAATTAAATCAAAGAAAATTTTGTTTTTAAGATCTGATATAATAGAGAAAGCATGTAGGTGGAAAGAGTGGGATTCTTGGTACAAAAGCTTATTTCCTAATAAAGAAAACCCAGCACAGGTTACAAACTGAAATGATCATATTCTACATGGCCAAGAGTGTATTAATCTTTATTTCTATTGTAGTTTCAAATGAATTTGTGATATATTTTTCATTTGACTCAGGACATCATCTGAGACATGCTGATGTCAACAGCAATTCCTTCTTCCCCCACAAAAGACAGGTCATGAGAAAATAATGCTACCATTTCATTTTTCACTGAACACCTGCATTCTTCATGACAGTTTCATTTCCCTTTTTAAAAATGCTTTTTGATGAATTCTATTCTCAGTATAAATCATTACTCTTACACCTTTTGTAATATCCAGTCTCAGTGCATTGCTGTAATGGGGCCATCTGATTTATGGTAATCCAGAATAAGAGTCAGCACCAAGATCACATGATAAAAACTCTTGGTGAAAGAAAGATAATTTATACATTTCATGATGCAAAAATGTGGGACATGCAGAACAGAGATAATATCTTGCATGCTTTGAATATAAGGCCAATTGACAACCACAGGAAAATGGAGGAATGACAAGGCTCAAGTCTGCATATACCACTTATTTGTGGGGATATTCAGAAGAATTCAAAGTGCAGTGCAGTCAGTTAGTCACGAGAATCAATCACAAAATTGTAATGTGATCACAAAATCTTCTGTATAATGCAATCAGATCTTTGTGAGACAGAAATGATTCCAGGAAATACAATGGGCCAGACAATGTCTCTCTACCCCTCAGATTGCTGCTCAGTTCATTCAGTATGTACAGTACTGTATCCATTAGCTGAAAAATGTAATCAGGCAGCAGTAAGAGGATCTAGAGACTGTCTTAATCATCCAGAACGACTAAAACAGTCATTTCTCAGCCATAATGCCATGCTTGTCTCTCGGAATGGATGAATTTAGATCATTATCTTTTAGATATGTAGTTTTGGTTTGATTTTCTAAGATCGTTTGATCTCATGTGTCAGGCTAAATTCTTTTTAGGCTTGCCAAAAGCATGTCTTTCAGATTCCCTGTGCATCTGGTGACAGGTATGGCTTTTTTTTTTTTTTTTCTTTGCATTTTTAAGTGGTGCTCCTGGGAGCTGACAGAACTGCTGTGTATATGTGGCTAGATGGCTGGATTCCAAACCTGGCAAAAGCAATCAACATAAACTGATCCATCAGTTACCCACAGTTCTCCCTTTCGATTCATTTGTTTGTTTAATAGGAATGGATGGAACTCTTATATAGCTGTTAAAATATGATTTTTAAAATATATCTCCATAGAACATGCAATTAGAGACTGTTATATAAAAAAACATTCTCCACATTTGTCTTGAAGCCTTTTATGTCCCTTAGAACACAGTAGTACCACCAAACACCCTCCCCCATCTAAAATAGCCCTGCTGTGACTCTTTCACGCTCTGTGGGCTGGATCATACAATCCCCACTTCCACCTATTGTCACACAGGTTCTCAGATACCACTCACACAGTGCTCTAAGGTATCTCACAGCTCTACCTCTTTCTTCAGGTAGCAAAGGGCAGAGGACACAGCCTCCTGTGGATTAGCCTGTACAACCCCTACAGTGTATCCTCCTTCCAGAGGACCCTTGCCAAAGTTAGCAGAGTTCTTCTCACACCTTTCCAAAAAAGGATTTGAAGTAGATTAAAAACACAGTACTGAGCAGTTCTACAAATGCAAAGTTAACTTTGTGGCCAGAACAGAAACTCTTGGATACAATGGAGAAACATTTTGAAATACTTTTAATGTGTCCATAAATCAAATGAGCAACTCGTAGGAATTCTCTGTATTCTCTGGGAATGACTGTCTGCCTTGGTAAGGCATCACCTCCATTTGAGCTGTCAAACACTCAGTCACACTAGTCTTTACTTGACTGACTGAATGGCAGTGAGCAAGTCAATCCCCTCCTCTGAGCCTCTTATTGTAGACATAACCTCTGCTAGCTGACTTCTGAACTAGTGGTGACTGAAAATATAGGGGACAAAGTGCTAGTAATGATGCAAGAATAGAACTAAACTGGTCAGTTGTGATTGACCTTATGTTTTCTTGTTCTTGGTTCAGCAAAGCTAGATAGAGATTTTTCATCCTATCCCTTCTGCCAGCTGCCCTTTTCTCAATTTACTGCCCTTTCAGCCAGACAGATCCCAATATCTGCAAGGTGTGCTATTAAGTGGTTAAGTGAAATATTCTTAATAATTGCCTTCTGCTTCTTTTATGTTGTTTTGTTTCTAAATAATAAGAGAACAAAAGCAGTTTTGATGGTAGTACCAATGTTCTCAGAAAATGTAGATTCGGTAAGAAGCCTTCCAATTCTGGTCCTTAGATTTATGCCAAGGTTATGGAGCTTATTGGAAAGCAGGGCCAAGGCTTTGTTCTCTGCTGGGAAAGTGAAGGCACAGAGTGGCAGGCAACACATTGATATGTAGCATGTTTTGGGCTGCTGCATTAGCAGTACCTTCAGAATGGTGGCTGCTTTCCCAGTCATAGGAACCTGATGATTGCAATGAAATTAGTTTGATGAACTCTGGGTTTGTGGGTTTCTTCCATAAATCAATAACTCCAGGAGACTCTGGCCAATGCAGTGGCATCCAGTGGTTTCTACAGATTTTTAAATGTCCAGGTTATCCAGATGTCATTGAGAACCTTAGAGCAGGACTCTGGGCCATCACTAAATGGCAGCAGTGAGACAGAAAACATCTGTAATGAACAGGGAAGTAGTTTCTTTGCTGTTGTTTCCAAACACAGACAAAATCATGTTGTGTCCTCTGGCTTTCACAGAATCAGGATAAGTATTTACATAGCCTATGACATTGAGTCCAAAACGTACTCAAAGCCATATACTAATTCAAAGCAACATACCAACAAGCTCTAATCACCAGTACAAACTAGTTCAAAATAATCATTCAGTGTGCAAGAGAATGGGGTTCTTACCCAATAGGTATCCCTATGGGGCAGGAGATGCATTCAGCCCATCAGTAGATACTAGAAGTTATAATGGAGTCTTCCTTAACTTCTCCTCGTTCTTAACTCAGTTTTATGCCATTTATGTTTCAGTAGAATGTGAGTAATTTTAGTCGTACATCTTACTCAGTGAGGAGTGGTCATTCCTTGGGCGTGGGTATCTCGGTGCACTATCTGAGATAACCTTGGGATGGGAGCATGCCTTGGTCCAACGAGAGTGGTGTCACTATGGCTGCTGATTCAACAGCAGAACATTGTTCTTTATCTGCCTTGATTTTCAGCTACTGTGTTGTTTATCAGCTAAAACATACAACTGAGTTCCCTCCTTTGCAAGGGTTTCAGCAGGGTCTGGCTATTTTGTCTCCACTATGCTCCACCCTCTGTTTCATCCCCTGGGTGGGAAGCTGAGTGTTCTGACCATGTTCCATCTAGGGAGTAGCAACCATATTTTCCCCTATAATTTTGGTTCTGTTATCATTTACCCCCTAGTCTTTTCCCCCAGAGAATTCCTCATCAGGATAACAAAGAGACAAAATTTCAACTAAATTTGAAAATTTTGTTGTATTATGTAGTCCACAAGAGTGATTCTCTACTCCTGTTTATGAGTAGACTTCTTTCTATGACCTAATCACCTTAGGCTTTCTTTTCAGATGCTGAAACTCTATTGGTAGTGTTAGGGTACAAGAAATTTCATCTAAAGTTGGTCAAATAATAAGAGATGTGATTGTTCAGCATTCCTATGCAATTCTCTGTGATTTGCATCTGACATAAGGGAGGAGGGTATTTGGCATTTCCCAGAGTTGACATTTCCACTGTGTTCCTTAATTCCATTCATTTAAAGTAACTGGTCTGTTGCTTACAGTATTTTTTGTGAAATACTCAACAACCTAAAAATCATATTTTGTGAGATTTTCCTAACCTACATTTTATGAGGCTTGGACCCTTTCTAACAGCAGGACTTCATGGAAAACATATGACACTCGTTCTCTAAATCATAGGCACTTAGCATGTCTTTCTTCTTCTAAATAACTTCCCTCTCGACCTTATCCAACTTTTGAAGGCTTATATTGTCATAGGTCTTATTGTTGGGTTTTATAGTCACAGAGAGAGAGATAACTCCTATAAGGAAACAGCAAAGCCTGGCACTGCAGAAAATTCCTGGGAAGCACGAGAGAAAGTAGACTACACACTATCTGGGAAGAGGAAAGGCAAAAGCCTGCAAACCTTGAGGAAACTAACAAACTGTCAGGCCAACAGGTTTATTACAGGCCTGCAACCAGGTCGTGTGTGAAGGACTAAACAAAGATCCTCACACTAAGTGTGTAAGTAGTGTCTGAAGTCTGCCATAAACAGATTAATTTTGCTCTCAGCTTGTCAGTCTCACTTTCATACACTACAAATTCCTGCAGTCTGGATAACTGGAACATCTCCTACACTGGTAAGAAAAGGACAGCCACGAAGAATTGCATCTGTGTTTCTTGCATGTTTTGTGATTGTTTCTGTAATAATCATGACTATTCTTTTTAACTGCAGGGTTTACGAAATATGAGTAGGACATCATGAGTGAATCAGAGAGATGGAATAGAAGGGAAGATGTACAGCATATCATTTGCCTGGAATGATACTATGTAAGTGTGTGTGTGCATTGATGTATAAACCAAATATCAAGCTACTGTTATTTCTTTTCCCCTGTTACCACTGAAAAAGTGCCCTGAAGGTGTTGATTAGTGAAAATTGAATTTATAGATGAAGTTGAATTATTTATCAAATTCAAATGGAGTGTTTGCCACTGTGTATGATTAAAAAGAGAATTGATACCAAAAATGATAGAGCCTTATCTTCTCCCTGGATGGGACTAAAAATGCTGTAATTTGTGGGCATATCTACATGCTGTACATGAAACTTGGTGCAGTCATCCATTTTAAATAGGTGTGATGTCTACATCCTTTGCAACAAAATACATTTCTGATGGCAAAAGACAGCCATGTTAGTGGAGCCTCCTTATGTCTGCACTAGTGAGACTAGGCTGGAAGCAAATTTAGTTAAGTCAGGGACAGTTTCACATTAAAGTATTTGTTTTCATGTCCAGAACTTTTGCTGATGTTATTCAATACTGCTTTCTGGTGTAAAGAAACCTTTAAACAGGCAGACATGTCAACTATTCTCATTAATCTGCTAAGAATTTTGTTGTGTTTTGTATGAAAGCAAGAGAAAGAACAATATAAAATATTTGATTGGATTGCTTAATTGTATTTGTACCTCACTCTCTTGCTCCTATTTTAACAGTTTCTATTATATGTGAAGTCACATGCCTCAGCATAGCCTTTTAGTCTTCTCAAGAAGAGCTGTCACTGATAGCCACTTTTCTTACGAAGGGAGTCATTGCTTTGTGCATAGCTTATTCTTATTTTACTGCCAGAGATAACATTTATCAGCAATTTTAATTTATAATAAGTTTCCTTAGTGGCTCTTGCCTGTAGTTCTCCCTCTTTCCTTTTTCCAACAAGGACCACTGATTGGCATATTTCTGCTTTTACCTTATGGATTTATTGATGATACCATCAGTCTTACTCAGGCAGGATGACAGCTCAGTATTAGATTCACTTTCTTGGCAGCTTCTGCAGCTAGCCTTCAACAAAATGATAGCTCCAGACCTTTGTCAAAAGCCCAGCAATCTGGATCCCAAAAGACAGCTATCAGGTTTTAGACCTGAAAGTCTTAATCATCAGGCTATTAGATAACTTTGTGTGAGGATAATGTGTTGGGGAGACTTTTCCTACCAATGGAACCACTATCTAAAGGCAAACATAGTTGTTAGAATAAACAATACTGCCCCCTTTAACAAAAGTATCAGCTGACATTGGGTTTTACATCCCTTTGTTTTCATTTATAATGTTGATTACCCATATTCCCAAGAGTTAGAAACAATCATTTAGGTAATAAGAGATGTCTACCTGCCAATAGTAAAAAACATTAAAAAAAATTAATAATACTTTTAAGTATCATTGAATTTGTAGGATTCTGATGATGCTAGGCAATTAGGAAGATATTTCATGTTTGTTTGTTTTCTATTACAAGAATTAGATCACTACAAATCCTGCTGTGAATGTACTGCAGTAAAATCATGGAATCTTCGAATAAATTTGGTTGGATGGAACTTTTAATGGTCATCTAGTCCAAAGTCTCTGCAATGAGGAGGGACATCTTCCACTAGACCAAGTTGCTCAGAGCGCTGTCCAAACTGACCTTGAATATTGGCGGTGATGGGGCATCCACCACCTCTCTGGGCAACTTTTGCCAGTTTCACCACTCTCATTATAAAAGTGTTCACACATATTTCTGGTTTAAATCTATCCGCTTTCAGTTTAAAACCATTTCCCCTTGTCCTATTGCTACAGGCCTTGATGAAAATCTGTTCCCTCTTCTTATAAGTCACTTTCAAGTATTGAAAGGCTGCAGTAAGGTCTTCCTGGAGCCTTTACTTCTCCAGACTTAGTATCCTGGAGTTTCTTATGTTGCTGTAATATATCCTACTTATTGTGGGGAAAGGCTATGATGAATTAGCTTTGTTTGCCTGATTACAGCTGTACCCACACTGGGATCAAAGATACTGTCTTTTACCTGACTCATGCAGTTAAAGCAATGAGTGCATAAAGTTGAAAATTACTTTTGTACTGGCTGTGTTATGTAGAGGGCCTGTAGTAAGAGTTGGGCTAAGGGAAGATTATGTTTTCCCAATTCAGGGCAGAGCTGAAAAGAAACATATTTCCTATACCATAGGGAGGATAAAACTAATTCCACTTTTCAAGCATCTCATTGATGAATTGGTAGGGGTTATAGTTTAGCTTAGCAGTGAAGATAGAAACTATTTGTTGAGCAGTTTTTAATAAAAGATGCTTAAAGCCATTCTTCTGTTCATAGATTATTTTGCAAATAATCTCCAAAAACTTTCTTTAAATGGTAGATAAACGGCTGAGAATAAAATATTCCAACAGACTTAACTATGGAAAAAACCATACTCTATCTAAAAACAAAGATATACAATCATTGGAAAGGAAAGGGGAATAATACAGCTGCAAAAGATTTCATTGTAGAATTTGCCTTGAGAACAACCTTATTGGCAGATAATTTTTAAAATTAAATTGTTTTAGAAAATGCATTTGATTCCAAATGGAAGCTGATGTTGAATTACCAGAAGGAAGTATCTGGCTTGGCTATATCTGAAATCTCACATACTTAAACTATGAGTGGCAAATCAAAAGTCAGATGCTTTTGTTTTAACACAGTAAGTGAATATCACATTTTGAATCCTTCCTGTTGAATGTTCAGTCAGAATTCCTGCTGTATAGGCCAAAACCATATTCTTCCTTACTTTGTGTTATTCACATTTAACACGGTGCTTCCAAAGTGTGGCTGAAGTTAAACTCCAACTGTACTTAGTAAAGAACACAAGAACCAGGGCCTACAAGGCTTCCTACTTGGAGCCAAGCTGTGATGTCCAGAGGAAGAGATAGCACTCTTCCTGACTGTGATGCCTGAGTCCATGTTCATTTTACCAAAGTATTCTGCTGCTAAAGCCTGCAATAAAACATCAGCATTGACTGCAGTCAGTGCACAGTCTATGGAAGTCTGTGTATCAGAAAGAAAATTTAATATTTTTCTTGTGTTCTGTACCAGATGCAGCAAATATTTCAGTTTATTCTTGCTTGGGAAAAGGTATCATGGCATATAGGATCTATCCTCCCTGAGCAGATGGTGAAAACTGTTGATTTAACATCTTCTTTCAGAAATCTAACAATAAGATGAGTTGAAGATGTTACAGAGACAAGAAGAGCTCTCATAATGCAAGATATTGTGGGGAGTTTAGGGTGATAAGGAAGCTCTAGGGAACATGTTTTGGGAACTCAGATGGTAGACCAAATAGTCTGGAACTGCTATTCCATCCCCACTGATTATAGAGTACCTAGGATCTCTAGTGTGTATTTTAGCTATGAAATGGAAATTAAAGAGGATGAAACCAAGCTGTTATGTTCAGCCAGGTAGGATTCAATGTGGCACAATTTGTTCTTAAATTATTTTTCCAATGATCACTGTTTGTTACAGTTCTTAAATACCGTAATGGTGGGTTTAGAATAAGAAAAGCCTAATGCTGATAGATTATTTAGTTACTGAAGGAAATGAGATGTGGGAGAATAAGTTGAAGTGAATAATTTACTGGAGGATTTTTTTGTCTTTTTTTCCTCTTCTGAATTATCTGTGGAAGTAAGTATTCTGGATATTATTAATGACTACCACAGGGTGGGCCTTTGATTTATTCACAATTACAGATCTGGTGAGAGCTGAAAAATGTTCAATGCAGTTTTCTTTCAGGATCTTTGGAGAATAAATTAGTTTATTAAATAATAAAATAGAGAAAGGCTCTTTAAAGCATCACTACAATAACAAGCAAATCCAGACTTTGGTGTTAAGTAAAGTTTGACAAGTACTATGGCAAAGGGGAATGCCAGTAAGCCATGAATGTACCAGAAATTAAAGAGAAAATAAAATATGTCCCTGTGAAGGAGCAGAAGTAATTTCTGCCAAAACCCGTTAAAGAGCAGACTTAGCAGTTGTGACAAACTAAACTGTGTGGTCTTTTTAAGTCTTGAAGCATAGGAGTACACTAATGAAACAGGTCTAGAGGAAAAAGTATCTTTTTTTTTTTTTTCTCATGTGAATAGGAAAGACCTATCAGAACTCCAACATACATTGTTTGTAACAAATAGGACAATTTGTTCTCAGACATAATTTACTAATAATTATTGTTTTAGGTTGGTTGAGAAAAACTAAACTGCTCAAATATTTAATTCCATCCATTTAAGCTATTTGCTAAATTATATGAAAAGCCGGTTTTGGTGGTCAGGCTATTTTTATGTTGGACTGAATTAGCAGTGATTCTAGGACCTCTTTCTTGGTGCAAATACCCAGGTTTTTTATTGATTTGTATTCCGTAAGCATTTATCTTCATTTAAAATTCTTTATTTGAATGAAATAAACTTCTTCCAATAAACTTATTTCCCAGAATATTTACGGGAGGCAAATGCGACACAGTCACGAACAGAGTCTAAATGAGTTAACTTTAAAAGAAGACAAATGCAGCAAATTCCTGGCTTTCTTTTCCTTGTGCTGATGAAGTTGCTAAATGAGAATGGTAGTGATCGATACAGTAATTGCTAGACCCATCCAGCTCATTGTGATGAACTGTGTTTATATGCATTTTCACTGACCTTTATTTATGACCATTCTTCCAGTTTCTGATTTTTATGGAAGTGCTTCGAATCCAGTGCAGATGGAATTAATCTTTCCTGTGGGATTTCATGAGCCACTGTAATATATGCTGGTCTCTTATGATTTTGGGGTATATAGCAATGCATCTATTGCATTCCCTCAGCTATCAATTTCAGCTAATTTTGATAATTGTCTTTTTCTTATATAGTGATTTGAAAAATATGGACGTCTACACAGAGTATTGCCTTTGCAGGGGCGTAACATATTAAAAGAAATTTACTTAAGAATAGTTAAAATAAATTATTTCAGTGATTCTCCAATGCAAAAGAGAAACCATCTATTATATAAAACCTTTTTCAGGGTTTATTTTCTTTTAAAGATTAAGCTGCAGTACTGACTGTAATGTATTTTTACCAATGGGGAAAATCCTCTTGCACCTTTATTCTTTTGAAAAAAACAAAGCTTCTTTTGAGAATCCTTATGAGGTAGTGGGTCCACTTTGATTTACTATTTCCCTTTCTCAAACATTTCTCAGCAAAATCCAAAAGCATCTTCACAAGATTTTATTGGTATGACTTCCTTTATTTTTGTTTTTAGAAAGAAAGGTATGGGCATAAACATAGTCTCCAGATAGTTCTGTTTGCAGGTTTCTGGCTCTATCTGTGCTCCTAAATACCTCTCCCCACACCTTATGATGAGATGGCTGCTTTCAAAATGTCCAATATTCTGTATGTATTCAAAATGCACAAAATGTCTTGTCTCAAAAAGAACAGCTGTTCTCTAAAAGCTCTTCTGTGTGCAAATGCTATTTCCCATTTTACAGCCTGGTTCATGCACCAGTTAAAAAAATTATAATTTATTTTTGGCACTGAATCTCATAGAATTTGAATCATTCAATCTGTGGGTTGTAAGCTGTCCATCTCCATTAAGAGCAAATTCCCCATTGCCCAGTTCAAAAAACCTGTGCCCTGTGAAGAAATGTGTCCTGTCCTGTGTCGTTCTCACTTAATTTAATGTCTGAAGCAGACTTCCTCTAGATCAAAAAATGATTGTAATATCTATTTTTACACTAGGCTGAATAAAAGAACCAGATGTAATTATCAACAAAGTTTGATTGAGAACATATGTTTGACACCAATCTTCCAGCACATCCTTTTCTATTTCTCTGATGCCTTTTAATTTTTGAATGTTAGTTTCCTTTTTTAGCTGTAGAAACTTAGACCACCTAGATCATCTTGACCCTGTAAATGCCACAGAACAACTTTACCCAGACAGGTAAAAAACAGTTTTTCACATTTTATCTTTGACATGAAATACTGCAGTCTAAAAATTTTTAGACTTTTTGCATATTTTGTTGTAAGTTTAAATTTTTCTGGCAGAGAATTTCATATAAGTGTTTTTCCACAGAAAAGCAAGAAAAAAAAAAGAAATTATGAAAACAAATATTTCAAAATTAACAAAACTAATATTGCATTGAAAAATCTGCCTGATTTTTTTTTTTTTTTTTTTTTTTTTTTTTTTTTTTTTTTTTTTTTTTTTTTTTTTTGAGGCAACGCAACTAAATTTTTTAGGTAGCTTTGTGCCACTCCCTCCCAGGAAGCCAAATTTACTTAGAATCAAGGAAAGAAACAGATAGCTTCCAATTTACTGATAGCTTCCACTTTACTTAACAGGACATTTGAATCAGTCTTTAAAGTAAATCCTATCTGTTCCTGTTTGACTTCTTTCCCTGCCTTCAGGACTCACAATAGCAGAGTTTAATTTCCAGCCTACATCTCACACAGAAAGGATTTATGTTTATTCTCTGATTTGATGGGAGAGAAAACATCATTAGTCACATGTCTGCTGAGCTGGGGAAAAAGGGAAGAAGGAAGTGTGAAGTTATTAATTGTAAAGGCAATTAATTTGCTAAGCTTGCTACTTTCATCACTTCCAGAGAGTAGGTCTATTTAGCTTGGTTTTGTTTTCCTTACTTTGAAAGAATGGACTGTGCATGACTCTCCCTTATTCTGTAAGGCAAGTAGCTCCTGATTTTCTTTATTATCTCTTATATTACAGTAAGTGCATAATCCAGCCAAGCACAACTAAAATCCTTGCTCATTGACTTCCCAGCTCTGGCATTTTGTGGAACAGTAATTAATGTTTGTTGTGGGAAGCAGGCTGGGAGTTCCTCATGTGAGCCTTTATTAGTATCATCACTCACACACTGTAATGAAGCAAAAGTGATTCTTCTTCGAAATTGTTCCCAGTGAGATCACAATTATTAAATACCATCATTGCTTATAATAATTAAGCTTTTATTATCTAGGTCCCAACCCTGTCAATTTGGTTTCCCCCGAGAGCCTGTTTGTTAGCCAAAAGTTGTGGGGGAACATGTTATGAATAATGTCATTTTCAAACATACAGTGTTGATGTAGAAACAGCAGGGTTCCTAATTGGGGGTGATGAATTATCTAGTGATGGATAGGCAGTGGAGACACCAATGATTTGAATGATGCAATAAAAATTGGTCCCTTTGTGGTATGGCTATCTTTGTTTGAACACTGGTGAGTGTAATGAGCTGGGCCAGCTGCAATGAAACCCTGCACTAAGTATACCAAAGAAGAATAATGTGGACCTTAATCAGGGACAGGTTAAGAAGGGCTCTGGGAGGTTAAAGTTTTGAAGGAAACAGAGGCAAAGGAATTGGGCTAGTAACTTGATAAGAATCTATGTTTAGATTTTGCTTGGGCTAATAAAACGTAGGTAAAATTTTTATTTGCTGTATTCTAGAAATACCCGTTCACGGATCCCCAGTAGTAGATCAGTAATGGATTCTGCCATCAAAGCATATGTGCACTTATCTGAGGAATCTGGTTTGTGAGGAAACAGAGGTAGCTGAGGAACTAACCCAGCATTTATGGCTGCAGGTAGGAGTATTTGAACCACAAGGAGTCCTGGGAGAGGTGTGATGGCACATCTGTAGGACATTGAAGTGCACTGTCAAGCCTATGGCAAATGCAGAGTGTCTGCTTACAGAACAGGAAAATCCAGGTTCATGGAAACCCAGAACTGACTGATGTTCACAGATTTCTGTAGGAGAAGGGAGTACAGGAGACCTTGCCCCTGATAAGTAACACCTGTGTTAATTAGCCAATTCAGCCTCATCCCTAATGAGTCACAGCTATATCCAATAAAGATAAATGTGATAAAAGGGAGTGGATTAGCTGGTGAGGGCAGGATCTTGAAGGATGAGACCTTTGAGGAAGTGTGAACGAGCGGCTGGTGAAGAAGAAGGATCCTGGGGAGAGAGAATCACTGCTGTGAGGTCAGTCTGGGTGTGTAGTTGGAGCCTGTTGTTGGAACCTGCAGTCACAGTTGGGTGAAAGTCTGCATTCAGAGTCTACAAACTAGTACCTGCTGTCATAGTTTAGCAGGAAATAACCAACAGTCAGAGGCTGCAAGGGAAACCTATAGTAGGAGCTTGCTGCAGCCAGAGTCAGTGAATAGTTGGAGTCAGGATGGCTGAGCTGTAGAGAGGAACAAACCAGGACCCTTTTCATGCTGTGATAAGCAAGAAGTCTGTGTCTGGGCTCATTTCTATCCTCTGACAAGAGGGCTGCTTCAACAATTTCAGTCTTTTACATACACTGTTGAGTTCAAAAAGTCTTACAGAAGTGTCACAGTGTTGCTTTTTTGCATGTAAACTTCAGTTTCTAAAACCCAATGTGATGAGGTTGATAATATTAAAGTGGACACATTAAAATAATATTGAAAACATGTCAGAGTGGATATAGGAAGTCTTATTTTTGTTCTGTGCATTAAAATGAAATGTTAAACTTATAAACATCTAAGAACAAATTTATGTGAGAGAAAAGCAAGCACTGATTTAATCAGTTGTCAGGGCTAAGCTGCAAAATATGAATTCCTAGCCAGCATCATTAAAGGAGGATTTCAATGTATGTTCTTTTTCTTATTATTACTCATTATTTGCACTACTGTAAAATGCATGTTCTCCATTCCACTACATGACCTTTTACATGACTTTATCTTCAAGCAGTTAAAAATACCAGACCTTGTCTCTTTATTTTATAGAGGTGAAATCATTAATGAATCATTAATCTCAGTGAAATTCTTTGCAGAGCTCTGTTTGCAGGGGACAAGATGACAAATCATTATTTGATTAAGACAAAACATGAGGAGTGGATATGAAAACCAATGAGAGGTAAAAGAGTCACTAATGAAAGTAATTTAGTTTTAATCTTTCCTATCTTAGCTGTGCACAGTAGAAAAATTTCAGTTCTTAATTTGTGATGAAGCACAGAAGATTATCACCACAAAATTCTCAAAGATTATATAATTTGTGTTTTATATTTTCCTCTCAGAACTTCTCATACAGCTCACTCCTACATATGTAGGATGATTATGTCAAGAAATTCTTTCTAAGGCTTATTGAGTTGTTCTGCCAGGAAGAGTAGAGCACCTCTAAGGTCTGGACCTGGACCAGGTGTGACAGAGCACTTGTGGGTATCTTGCACCCAAAATGATCAAGGTGATGTGGGGCAGGTGTACTTACAAGGTTTTCAGTTAGACACCAAGGGAAGAGTGGAGCTTTAGGAGCTGGGGATAAAAAGCAAGTAGTGATATTTGTAGTGCATCTGCACTTCTGTTCATTGAATGGCTTTTGGGGGTCAGCAATTTCCAGCTCTGTTCTTCCTGCCACATTCTCTGATCACTTACCCACACAATGAAGCAGCTCCTTATATCAAGAGCTTCCATTTTCCAAAAAGAGGAAGTAGACCCTGGAACTGGGTAAAGCCTGGCTCTGTAGTTTGTTAGAACAAGAGTGCTGAAGAAGGAACCCTCACTTGGACTGTGTGACACCCTGAGTGTTGAACTTTCCTCTATACACTCTGCCTTTGCACCCATTTCAAAAAAGAGGAGAAATATTTCAGGTCCCTGCCAGTGCAGTTCTATCTTTTTGTGGGATAGGTTCCATTAATTTGTCTTGCCCAGTTTGAAATTAGTATTTTATTGGAAATTGTCCCCAGTGGAACAGAAACTGTTTTTGGGAACTTTAGCCTGAAACCTAAATTAAATTTTCTCCTTTCAGTGCATTTGATGAAAGACGTGGTCACCATTTTACCCTATAGAAGCACCCTATTCCAAATTTGGTACCCAATCCCAAATTTGGGGTTTCAGAGCTCTGTCTCCCCCAGGATGTCCTTATATCTTCTGAACACTGCAGATGGTGATTAAAAAACTCCTATGCTGCTTTTGAAAGACTTGCTTCTTCAGTTTGACAAACCAGCTGGTCTGTAGTTGCATACCTGAGCCTGACTGGGATTCAGAAACCAATCTCTGTTTGAGGCTTCATCTAGATTTTGGAACTTTCCTCAGGCAGTTCTTTCTTTATGACAAGTATTGTGACTGCCCACAGAACTACAATAACTGTGGAATGGGGTTCAGAACCCTTCCAGAGCATACTTCCTACAGCAAGTATGTCTGACATCTCTCACCATTAGCTTTTCTCTTATTTGGATACTCATGTGCTCCATCTTTACTACTGATGTCATGTTAACCTATATAAATTAAGCATTTTAACTGCGATAAAATTCTAGTCTTGGATTCTGTGATTAGACAGAGGCTTTCCTGAAAAAATAATCTGAGTAAGGATGAGAAGAGCGAAATGATGTTATCTCTGTCTACTGTGGTATATTAACTTAGGCTGCTATTTATTTAGGAGGGTGAATATTCTGAATTTTTAACCTCAGGTATTTAGCTTTTCATTTTTACTGCGCAGAATTGAAATAACAATGCATAGGACCTTCATTAAAGACAATACAGTCTTGCACCTGACTTCCATGACCTATCCGTTTCAAACAGTATAAGTCAATCTTCAATGAATCCTGAGATTACAAAAAATGTGTATTATATATTATGTTATATACTATGTAATTTTACATATTATGTATTAATATACAATAATTTAATTATTTTATATTAGCTTGTTACCTAAAAATGAAATGGTAAATAGCATCAGAAAAGGAAGTTTTTGTAATTCAGGTTGCTGTTTTAGAGCTGGTCTTAAACATTAAATTCAGCTGTTTTTATATTTTGACAAGTCTGAATATAATGCTGCTTAAAAAGGTTCTCCATCACCAACTACAGTGACTTTAAATGGTTCTTAATTGCTCCCAAGTTACCTAAATTTTGAAATAGTTTCTACAAGAGAAGCCATAATCAGAAGACAAACATTAGGGCTTTTTTCTCCGTCTTTAAGGCTCTCATGTTTGAGCCAGGATACAAAGGAGCTTGGACTGCCTATGAACTCTGCTTTTCTTTGTGTATCAGTTAATAACCTCCATGGAACTGTCAGAAGAGCAGTTTTCAACAACATACATGTCTACTTTGAAAGAAAAGTACTTTTAAATGAGAAGTGGTGGGAAGATAAGGAGAAAATTTGTATCTGCTTTCTTTCCCAAAAGACAAATTATCCAGTAAGACTATAGGAGTTTCAGCATGATTCTAGCAACAACAGAGGAAAAAAAATCCTCCCCAAGATCATTAAATGACTTTTTAAAGTTATTAGAGAGGCATTTAACTTCATTTTCTGCTCATGGTAAAAGAAATCTGTTCAGGGCTGACTTCATGCTGCAGACCAAATTTATGGTGAAACATACTGACATAAATGCAGCTGATTACTTTGTTATTCAAATTTTACAGTAAAAAGTTAAAAAAAAAACCCCAAAACCCCAACAAATTCCCAACCCCCATTCCAAAATAGAATAAAACAGTTAATAGAAATAGTCTCAAGTTAACTTCCAGAGGTGCCTTTTCAGAGCTCAATGTAAACCTTTGTTGTAAATAAAATCAGGAGGAGATTAAGAGTTACAAATTGTGGGTAGCTTTATTCCTAGATATAGGAACTTATTGGAAAACACAGAAGCATTTGCAGTTAATTAAAATCATTAATAACATAATTAATGTTATTTTGAATGTGTCTATCACTAAACATTAATTATCTTGTAGCCACTGGAACAACATAATGATAGCATCATTCTTACTGATTAGTGTAGTGCTGTATTCCTTTGCTAGAATTTAAATGCTACCAAATGAAGATAAATGGGTTATCAGCCTACATATTTACTCAACAAAAGCCAGTTCTGTGTTGCTTGGTTGGAGAGGTCTTGAGAACAAAACCTCCTGGTGAAGAAGTTTACTTGCTGGCTCCGTGCTCATTAATTCAGCCTGGCAAATGGGTCATGTTTAGTGAGGAAGGGAATGAAAGCAGTAACAGAAAGAAGTAACTTCTTAGGACTGACTCATACAGTTCTAAAACACTCATAAGTCCTTGATAGAAGAAAAGGCTAAAGGGATCCTAAATCCCAGAAATATTTGTATTACTTTTTTTTTCTGTGTATGGTAGGACTTTCTTTTCTAACCCTCCCTCTGCCTCAGAAAGACATCAAACCTGTATGGTAAAGTCAATTCTTCACGGAGGATCTCAGACTTAGAATAAGCCTTGCACTCATGGTACCTGAGCAGCAAGAGTCTATCCCTAAAAATATGACAGCTAAGCATTTAAACTACTTCTCAGGACCCAGCATGCTTGCACAGAAACATGTGGGATACCAGGAGTGCATTGCCTTTGTTTCTGGCCTTAGTTCATGTTTGAACCCCAAAATGGTAAATATCTCAGCCCTGTGTATGCCAAGCTGTCTGTCAGTCAGCCTCATCATCTGTAACGAGCTGATCTCCCCAGAAGAAAAGGATCCTTCTGCTACAGATGGGAGACTAAAGCCTGCCTCATCTTTATATGGCTGAAGTAGACCTTTCCTTTAAGAATTCAAAATGGATGTGAATTGCTTTCTCTTTAAAATACTAAGCCTATTTCTGTGACTGGAAGTTTTTTTTGAAAAAGCAGTTTTCTTTATAGTGGTTGTTTTACAAGTAAATGAAACAGGTTTGTGTGAAGTCTTGTGTTTGAGAGCTACACAATAGGATAAATATTGCTTATTTAATTATTCCATCTATCAAGGTCTTTTTGCTGAACCTGAGAACTTGTAGATACTTAAGTTCTCCAGAAATATTTATCTTCACCTAAAGGTCTAGGTCCTCTTTGCTCCTGTTCAGTTTCTGCTACAAGCCTTTTTTGTACAGCTGCTGGAATTAGAGGGTGGTGAGTGACTCATACTTACCACTTTGGTGAGGAACCGTGTAAGATCCAGTTCAGATCAGTTATCTTAGAAATGGTGGAACTAGCAGAATTTTCACAAACTTCTGGCGCTGAGTGCGCTCCCAGTAGCCTATGGGTAGCATTGTCAATAGTGTGTAGATGTAGAACACGAGAGTTTGAAAGTAGATTTTTGTATCTATGTAAATAAGTAAACAAACTAATTGTAGGTGAACTAGCATGAGTAAAATATGTTCCTGTAACAACAGTGGGGTTTAATACCCTTTCTGTTAATGTAAGTCGATCCAATAGTTATTTATCAGATAGGAAATGGGAAATCTCCTTTATGCTTTAATTTATATTATGTTAACTCCTACCAGTGCTTTTTCTTCCCTGTTTGCTCCCTGGGCTTGTCCCTTATTCCTCTCATTTTCTCATTCATCTGACAGCAGCATTAGGTAGCAAAGTGACAGAAGGAACTGTTGCTCTTGAGCTTTATCTATGACTCATGAGAAATATATGCATCACAGAGATTTTTTTACCTTTTCTGACTTATGTACTCCCTTCTCTCCATGGGATGCATTTAGTATCCCGTTGGAAGCAATTAGATATGAGATATGAACACATATTTATTAAATAGGCGCTGTTTTCATTGTTCCCTTAAGTGTGATTTATCAGCACTATAAACTCAGACTCGATGTAATGTATATCCTCTCATTGCTCAAAGAAAAGAAGAATAAACATGCGCAGCAGGTACAGATTATTTATGGCTGCTGAACTCCTCTGTCAGAGGCAAGCTAATGAGTGAGGCTGTGATAGTCTGACGGGAGGTATTGCTCTTTCGTGGCACTGGAGTAGTACGTGAAGTGGATTCTTGGAGATTTCTTTGTGAGTCTTTGCTTGCCTTTGCTTTGTTTTTCTTTGCTTTTCTTTTGCTTCTAGCTGAAGCTATCTTCCAGGACAATGTGCAGATCTGACCATCTGAGAAATTGCCACAGAGAGTTGTTTCCATCCTGTATATCAAGCTGCCTGCTTTTAGTGTAACCTCTGTGCCAAACATAAGCCCAGCCTGCCAGTTACAGCTTCAAGTGGTACTGATGAGCAGAGACTGGAACTGGCTGGTCTGGAGATGGAAGCAAATTTGATGCTTTCATGTGTATATGCAAAGTGGCACAATCCTCTGTTCTACACTGTGGGAAAACAGCAAACAGTGGTGAGGTGTTTACAGAACTGCCACAGATATAAAAGGAGAGAAAACAACACTGAAACAACATAATAGTATAATATAATGAACTTTAACAGATACTATGTTCTTTTCTTAATATGATTGGATCTCTGTGAAAACACATAAATACATATATTTATATCTATATCTGGGGATCACATTGTTCATATACCTAGTAAAATGCTTATACATTGGTCTGATATGGCCATCCCAATGTTACTAAACATGTAAGTGTGTGCATACCATTGATAATTACACTATTTTGTTAATTTACTATTGGTAAAAATCAATGATGAAGGACTCTATTTTACCACCTCTATTTGTGCTGGCATCTCACTGAAGCTGAGGCATAGATGATTATCTTTCATGCTGGTGACAACTCAGTATTGGAATCCAAAAGAAATCCCTCCACAGAACTTTTTAATATACACATAAATGATACTAAGTTTAGAATTACTAACATGAAAGTATGTGCTAACCATATAAATTATTCGAGAATTAGTATTCATTGAAAGAAAGATGGGCAGAAGGACTGTAAAGAAAGGCACATGTATCTTAGCTACTTAGTAAAAAGATAATATATTGCAAATGTAGGTATATAAATTGATGCATTTGAGAAAAAAATTCCTTACTTAGTGTTTCAAGTGTTGGTCTCTGAGTTAACCATTATTACTCAGTGGTTGGGTACTGAAAGATGTCATCAACATGTTTATTAGATAAAGATTTTCTACAGCTATGTAGGAAAAAAGGTGTTGATGACTTTATTTCTATAATAATTTTAACCATCTGGACCAGTACCCTGGGGCATTTTAAGTGATACAGCTCTTGTTATTGTTGTTACTACTACAACTTTGACAATTCTCTCCTGAATAAAAAAAATCTAATACTGTAAAATACCCTGTCTGTAGTAACAGAAGTAGAATTCAAAATTTCAGCCACCACATAGGAGGTTTGTTTCAGTTTAAGAAATCTTCTTAGATCATTGAGTCCAGCTGTTCACTTGGTATTACTCTGTTCATAATGAAACCATGTCCCTAAATGCCACATCCACACAATTTTTAAACTTCCAGGGACAGTGTTTCTGTCACTTCTCTGGGATGCCAAATGCAGTCAGTGCCTGACCACTGCTACAGTGAAGAAATGTCTAATATCCAATCTCAGCCTTCTCTGGCACAGCTTGAGGCCATTTCCTCTCATTCTGTCACTTGTCACTCTGGAGACAGAGCTGACTTCCACCTTGCTAAAACCTCCTTTTACAGGCAGTTGTAGATACTGATAAGGTTCCCCTTGAACCTTCTTTTCTCCAGGCTAAACAACCCAATGTAACTCAGACTTCCCACAGGAAAATTGTATTTTCTCTGCAGTGTTCAGGCTAAATAAAACTTTGTACATAATCAAGGAATCGCAGAGAAACAAACACTGACTCTTGAAAGATAGTAAAGAGTGGTGGGGAGGGGATAATTATTGCTGGAGAATGATAAAATCTGGTCAGTTACTGATTGTTTTAGTTTTATGCAAATATCTGCACCATTTAGGCATGCTGAAATTATTGTGACTGATACTACTAAAAAAAAAGTACCTCTGATTTCCTCAAATAAAAGATGCTAGTGGCACAGCTTTTGCATAGAAAAATGAAGAATAATTTTTTTGCCTTTTAGCCATTTTCAAATGACAGTAGGTATATAAGAAAAAAGGGGAGAAACATAAAAGCACCTAGATGAGAATGTGAAATTATCTTACTTTGAATAATGCTCTAAGAATCTTTAGCTTTCACTTGAAGTTCCCAGTCAAAACCTTCAGGCAAGAGAATGTCTAGTAACATGTATTTTTCAGAAAACAGCAAGAAAAAGCTTAGAAAGCACATTTTCAGGAATGGTGAGAACTGAGGAAAAGAAATCACCACTAATACGACAAAGTCACCACTGAATTGTTGATTAAGAGGTACATAGATGTACACAGCCATTTCCTATGACTAACAGGTCTGTTAGTTCATTCATATTGCAAAAGCTAAGTACCTGTGCTTTGTAGGAGTCACAGCCCCCATGACTGTAGTCATGAAATATAATGCATATTTTCATCTATCCAGAATCTGCTTCTTGAGATTTGTTAAATGGAATAACCTGCATGATTTGCTGGGAATAAACAGTATGGTACTGCTTAGTACTCTACTTTTCTTGCCTTTTTTTTAGGGCATGGAAAATATTGGTTGACAGGGTTATAGAATAATTTAACTTCTTGTCTAGTCATAAACATGTGACCAGTCATTTTGGCAGACTCTGTATTGTATGTGTGTGTGCATTGGCACAATGGAAGGTTTTGAAAGAGAAATGAATGAAGAAGAATGAATAAAGAACAGCCGTGCTTTCTGGTAGGAACTTTTGGACAAATTATATGTGTTAAAATGTATGAAGCTTTCAAGATTTGCAAACATTTTTCATGAATAAGCCACCATAGCACATTAACCTTGAGTGTTACGAACCGATGAATAACAGTAAAATGAAACTGCCATTTATTTCTGCAATATATATCCAGTAGCAGAAAGTCTCCAGGTTATGGGTGAAGAGCAAATTTCATGCCAATAAGCTTTAAATTCCATTACAATTCTTGATACATCAGTAAACTCGAATAAATATTAAAGGACTGCTTGAGAGCAGGATAAAAAATTATACAGAAACATTTAATTTCCCATTCATAGAAACTTAATACAATATTGCACTGGCATGCTTAAGGTAATAGTTACAGAGACGTGTTATCAATTTATATATTTTTTAAAATGAAGCATCAACATTTCCTTTGATTTTTTTATCTAAAACCTTCTAATTTTGATCATTTTAAGTCACAATCATTCCACAAATTAAAATAAAATCAAGAAAAGCTTTAAAAAACTCCCAACTTTTTATGAAATTACTTTTTGGTAGGAAAAAAAAAAAGTATGATTAAATAATTTTAATGGACCATAGGAGATGTGGATGGATTATTTAAGTGTTTGCATACCTGTCTAGCCTTTAGCAATATTTCAGTTACCCAAAATGCCCTCTTCTAAACCTGGTTTTATTTTAAGACAAACTTAATTTGAAGTGTCGAGTATTTGTATTGCAAATTTAAAGAGCCACGCTCATTCAGCTGCAGTGTGACAAGGCCAGGTAGAAAGAGTAATTGCAGGACTGATTAAAACAGGGGTATAGCGTAAATAGAAAAAAACCAGATTGTTTTAAGTAATTTTATAGTCCTCAAAATTTAGGGCCTCAGCTGTAAAAGTAGGAAGATAGTGTGAAATCATTCTTCCCTAAGTAGAAATAACTAAGTCAGATCTCTCTTTTGAACATTTAAAGAGTTAATACTACAGATGATTTCCTAATCACTTTTTGAGGCATTCCTGTCTTTCTATAAAGACTGTGTTTTTCTACAATCCATTCTATCAGTGTTCAGCTTACTGTGTGATACAAATAGCTTCTCATTATTTCTTGCTTTGCCTATTATAGTGTCATCTGAAAATGTAGTCATTGAGAGCTTTGTGTTTTCTGAGATAATCAAGAAAAAGTTGCTTAACACCTGTCTTGGTAACAACATCTGCAGAAGCCCCCTGTGGATAATGGTGCTGTGTTTGATCAGAGCTCACTGTGGACCAGTCATGTTTGGATATGTCACTAAGCTAATTTTTAATCTGCTGTCTGTGTGTTCTGCTATTGATGTTGGACATAATGAGGTTTTAAGTTGGAATTCCATGCTGAACTAAGTCAACCCCCTTGCAGAACTATATAACATACCACTTCTCTATATTTACATTTATTACTTGTAGAAGGGTCCATATTTATTACACAAATCCTTCTTTTTCACCAGTTTTCAATGAAACACTTTGATAAGGATTAAACATTTCTACCACTCTTTAATTCTTTGAAGATTTGGATCTGTCTCATTTTTAGCTACCTAAAATGAAGCAACCTAAATCATGCACTCCTTCAGTGCCACTGGCACAGAATTAATACTTTCCTTTTTCAAAGACTCTACACTAGCACCAGTTTCTCCATTAAAAGGTTGGCAAATTTATTTTCCAAAGACACTTGGATGCTAAGTTGCTCACAGTTGTTTTAGAAATAGGAGGTGAAGTACCTTGAATAAATTATTGCTGAGCTTTGCATGTAAAGTATACAGATGTTTCACACTGCTGAAGAGTGATTGTATAAAAAGGAAGGCACAGGATGGGATTTAGCTTCTGTCTTTCATCAGCCCTGTAGGATCTCAAGCTGTAGGAAATGCTTAACACTCATAGTTAAAACAAGAACTGCTAATAGTTAAAAATAATTCTGGGCTTTCCTTGAGAAGTTGAGAAAATCCCACTGTCCCTTGGAATTATGTTTTCTGACTCTCAGAGCAGCACAAATTCGGATCAAGAGGCAAGGAAAATAACAGCTAAGTCATCTTCCACGCACACCACCCCCGTCACAGTCAGTCAGAATCCCCAGACTGCATGGAATAAACTTCCTCCTGCAGCTGCTCTCTTCTGCTTCCAGAGCAGAGCAACTCACGGATTCAAGCAATGAAGGCACAGAAATACAGATGCACATGCAGGCTTACACAATACTGTGTGAATTTTGGTGGAACAAATGGAGCTGGGTAGTGAAACGCATTTTCATAGCCCTGTTATTGTACTGTTGTAGGCTTGGGTTTTGAGATGATACCTCAGTGTGCTTAATCCTAAAAAAAAAAAAAAAAGGCACAAAAAAAGCACTCGTGACAGGACTGAAAATGTATTAAATTGCAGAAGAGAAGAAGAACCGAAATAAGGACATAATTTAACTAGTGATTTAAATGAAAGATTCAGGTTTTTTCCAAACAAATGTATCTGATAATCTTAGAGATCTTTTCATTGGAGAAAAGCAACTGTTAAAATCTCTTATTTTAAGCAATTCTAAGATGTAAAAAAATCATTCTTATTTTCTATTCCACACTGGGAATGTGATGATTTTTCCCACTTTTGAAAAAATTAAAAGGCAAAAAAGTAAAAAAAAAGAGTTGCAAATCTTGGGAGAATTTCAGTTTAGAGTAGGTGTTTTCAGGACAAAATTATCTGTCAAAAAGATATGCTTCAGCATCTGCTATCCTTCTCTTTCCTCCAGACTGAGAATAGTGTGGCTGGCCTAGTCAGGACCCTGCTATGCCACTGCTCTTTCACAGCAGTGACAGAAGTGGGTGAACTATCACATTGTACTGTGCTGGTTTCTGATACACTGGGTCTCAGAACTGTGCAAAAGAGGGGAAATTCAGCGTGAGGTACATGTTGCCATGCTTTAGTTTAGCATTTAGCATAATCCCATAAATCTAGGAACTGGAATTTTCCCTTACACTTGTAAAAAATGCTGGAATGAATTTAAGGATAATTTCTAAAGCCTACATAAAGGAGGAAAAAAAAGTCCTTGTACTTATATTGAGGTTTTGTGCGTACACAGGGAGTGTCTTGATTGACAGGCACATCACTTTTCTGAACATGAAAATGCATAAAAATCTTACTTTTGATGAGCCAAGCAGTCACCATTCCCTTTTTACTAAATTGGAAAAAGCGAAGAAGATTGATTCTGCAGAATTTGTTTTCATTTTTGTTAAATCACTGGGTATTTTTGGCTCTCAGTTAATATTTCTCAAGAGAAATGTGATAGGAAGTAGACATGCACACACACTAGTGCACCTAAACTCCCACTTTTATACTCAGTTAAATGCTAGTTTTCAACAGTCACTACTGTTTTTTCATTAGAAGGATGTCACCCTTGCACCATGGCTTTTGGACTGATTCAAAGGGTGCCATCTGCTTCTTCAGGGCTATTACTCTGTGCAGGACCTCCAATTTTCCTTGGAGGCTGCTCTATCTAAGGCTGCCTTGTGTATCTTACATAATCAGATGTTTTTGAAGACAGCATGGATATGGCTACAGATGGCAAGAACTGCACCTCTAAGAGAGGAATTCCCTGTGCTTTTCCAGACCTAGTAGTTAAATATGTGCTATAGTGTACAAGTTAGCATGCTACTGTAAATATAAATATACAGCAGATGGGAAAAGAGGGAGAACATTTTGGGTAATAAGTTTATATAACTTGGAAATGTAAAGAGCACATCTGGTACAGATGAACAGTAATCAGGAAGTTATGACAAGGGAAAAGGGGAGAGAATGCTACAATAAATTGTGTTAAATGAGTTTTTCAAACAAGGAAAGTTATGGCCCTCTGAGCCTGGGGAAGTGGTTTGTTCAAAGCATGAGGGAGGGTAGAATGAGCCCAAGCCAAAGAATCTACTTGGATCAAGATCCTGCTTAGTAAATGTAATGAAAAGGTCATGCACAAACCACTACATTCCAAATGCAGATGGATATGTGGGTTACATTATCTGGAAGCCTCCAAAACAACTTAAATGAAATACAGGTTATTTTTGGAGAAAAGAACTGGCAAAGGAGGAGGTTGGTGTATATATATATGTTGTGAGAAT
Organism: Brachypodius melanocephalos; assembly: GCA_013398615.1. NCBI lineage: Eukaryota > Metazoa > Chordata > Aves > Passeriformes > Pycnonotidae > Brachypodius > Brachypodius melanocephalos. Next base: position 30,668,335 of record VZSR01000520.1, read on the forward strand.
GTTGTGTAAAAACTTTCCCACTGTCAGGTCACATATTTCCATGTATTTTGATTCTTTTGTTCGAAATACTCTGGTTTGTTGTTATTTGAAAAGTCAGTTTCTTCTCTTGGATATGCATTTTATGGATTTCTTATTGGATATTTCATGCTTTTGGAGCATAAAAGGAAGGTGAAATTTCCTGACATTAGTGGCCAAGCAAAGCAAAAAATTCAAAGCAAAATTATTATAAAGCTGACAGCAACTACCAAAGCTAAGGCTTAGCTTAGATGACTGCCCCAAAGGTTTGCAGAACAATAACACCAAAACTTTGTGGCCACCTTCTTTTGCAAACAAAATCCAGCCTCTTCTGTTACAGTTAGTTAATTTGTCGACCTGTACATTTAATTGAACAAGATGAGCATGAGCAGCTGAATTAGTGTCTGCAATTCAAATATCAGAGCTCAAAGGTAAATTTGATGATGGTTGATCACAAACATAGAAGAAAACATTATTCTTTCAGAATGCCTTTGCTTTTAGAGTATTAAAAAGAATACAAACAACCAATAGCAAATAGCCACCTTTTGAAGGACAGAAAAATGGAATAGGACCTTAGGGTATCAGTGTCAAAGCAAACATTTTAAATGATGGTGATAACACACAATAGGAAAAAACCTATTCACTCAAAAATTACCTATTTATGTGGTTTGAGGCTCTGGGGAAAGAAGCAGGTGATCATAAAAAGAATAAGTGCATTGTAGTATATAAGCCAAAGACGACTGAGTTAAGGCTGAAAGACATTCAAATTCTTCCATTTCATGTATTATGAGCCCCTGATTTTATGACCATAACATTTAATACAGGAATTTTTCTAGTAAAAAAAGCAAATGAAGCCCTTCTATTCCATCCTCCCCTATTTCCCATTGAAATGCTACCCAGTGCCTATAGATCTGAAGCAGAGAAATGTGAAAGAGCAAAGCCACAGCTGGAAGGAGAGGGAAACAGATGGTTTTTTCCCACTTAGGAAAATTGTCCCAATTAAAAGAAAGTATTCACCACAAATAGGGCTTAGAAGTTGAAATGTCACATTTTTCATAGACTGAAAGTTAAGTGCACCATTCCTATTCAATTGAAACAGGCTTCTATATAATTTTGAAGTGTTTCATATTTTTTCAGATCATTTTAGTCTCTCAATCACAGTAGCTTGGATTTTCAAATGAGCGCTTCTTACATACAATAAACCCAAGATTTTCAATTTTGAAAAGGTCAGTGCGGGCATCTACCATTTTGAAGCTTTTTTCCCCAAACTTGTTGCTTTGTGAGCACCTCTCAAAGCAAGTCCTGTTGTCCTGAAAGATATTCAGTCTCACAAATTTGCCTTTGTCAAGAAAACAAAACAGTAATGTCCAACTAGGTCCTTCACATTCATGACATGGACCTCTTCTGTATCTGTTGCTCTGCCCTATTATCTGCTTTCTGGTTTTCTCATCTCCAAGACCCATTCTTGTGTGGATTTCAAAGCACTGCTGAGGGGCTGAACAGCCACAAAGGCTCTGCTTTTCCTTTTCTAAGCCTGAGCTCTTCAATCCCCAATTCCTCCAGCATCCTCCCTCCCTATCTTTTCTTCACCTTCCAGTCCATGTAAAGTATCACAGCTCTCTTAATCTAATTGCATTATTGCTTTTTTCCTTCTCTCTTCATGGGATTCAGGGGTAGAAACAAATAATGAGAAGAAAAAGTGTTTTATCTTTCAAATGCAGCACCTTACATCGTAACAGGATCTAACAACAAGAAAATGTAATTACAGGGGAAGTGCTGTTGGCCCCTAAAAGAGGCTCATTTTCTCTCTGATCGTGGGTTGTTCTCTCTGCAGTCTGCAGGGATACAAGGCATTTGTGAGCTGATTGAACATGCTTACAGCACATGAAAACTTGGGAGATTCTTCCACCAAATTCTTAACAACTGCATATTGAACTAGGAACTTCTCTGTTGTACCTTTATAGTAGATTTCCTGGCAAAATCTCTACTGCAGTCCTGTCAGCACCTCTGTCGACATCTCAATGTTGAGTTTCAAGCCCTTTCAAAAAGGCAGAAGTCCTTTTGTAGTTTTTTGTCAGACTCTAAGGAGCAATAATTTATAGGTAATATGTAAACCAAAGACTGAAAAGGTTATGCAGTGGATTTATGAATATCTAGTGTATTAATCTGTAAATTTTCTGTGAATATATATATTTAAGTCAACTCACATAGCACATGCAGTACACCTAACCTCTCAGTGCAGTTACTAACTTTGATATGGCACTGATGTTAACACCAATTTAGTGGTTGAGAAAGGAGAGATTTACCTTGCTACATCTATCATATATATACCTTCCAACTTATTTTGAAACAGTTTTTCATTCAAGATCCTTCTATAAAATGGATTGCATCATGTTATCACTGTGCTACACATTCCTGTACACCATTTCCCATAGAGCAGCTTTAACAATTGGAACGTTTTCAATGTAACTGCCGTATTTTTTTGTCTAGAAAATTGACAAAAGGTGTTTCCTCTGTATGAGGTGCAGATGTGGGCTGAAAACAGCTTCAGAGACACTGTCACTGACCAAGTGTTTTGGTCCTGTGTGGTCCCTGTAACACAGAGCTGGACTGCTCACTGCACTCAGCACTGTTCTTTCAGTCTCCATTGCTCTGTGCATTCATGTGGGTAAGCCAGACCAGGGGACATCTGAAATGAGTTGAGAGAGATAAGTTGGGAGAGATGCCATTATATCTGCCTTCCCTAAGTTCTCTTCTTTTGGGTGTTTTATAAAGATGTTGCGACTTGGTATTATTTTCTCTGAGCTGTTATGCCCTTTTCATGAATATTTTATCATTAATTTCTAGTTAGGCTGTGAGAGAAGGTGAGAGTGGTACTTTCTGCCTGTCAGTGCACATAAAATACAGCAAGGAAGGAGAGGGTAGAACCCCTTGGTGGTCCTAAGGTCTCTGCTGTTAACAGAACATGCCATTCAGGGCTCCCTGCTGCTATTACCAGCATCCTAAAGGTCTGCCGCATGAACCCACATGTTCTCCAGAGACAACTTTTCATGGGCTGACAGAAGAATGGCACCAGCTCATATTACTTTATTGTTAAAGCACTGAGGCATTTGGGTGCTATGGGGAAACTTGTTTTGGCAGGATGGAGAACGATATGAAGATAGACTGTGAAGAATGACGTAAAAATCATTACTCACCTTTATCATAACTGAAAGCTTGGTAACTCCTCCATCAGTTACCAGTATCTTAAATGCCTGCCTCCCTGAGATTAGGGGCTGATTCAGATTTTGCTTTTATGAAATATCCAGTCATCCAGACACTTACTTTTGTTTTATATTGGAGTAAGAAAATCCCAGCTGATGCTTCCTGCATGTACTTCTCTTTGCATACATACCTCTTGATGTTCCTGAACACCTTCTCTGTTTGTTTATCTTTGCAAAAGTGTCCTTAACTGCAATTGATTTCACATTTGTTACTGAATTTGCTTTGGAAAGCCAGCAGCAAGTAAGGTTGAAACAAGTTGTCAGGTACTGAGTCAGCATTACCAGCCCTAGCAGAAAAGTAAAAAGTAAGGTATAAGACGCCTGAAATAAGTGAGCTAGAGAAACAAAAAGTGGTAAAATCAGTCTTATCTGTTACTTCACATGCATTTCACAGACTGCATTTTGTCAATAACAGGAGCATTCACAACATGCCGTAAACCTGCAAAGTACTTTATAAAGACACCCTCCTTATAAAGACTCAGGCTCCAAATAGTTTGATATTAAAGGATAAAATCTTTGCTGGAAACAATAGCATAGAGGTGATGTGAATATAAACAGCTGAGAGATTGGTCCCAAGATTTTAAGAGATTTGCAACTGCTTGACTCACATATGTGTGCCTGAATTTAACTTACAGCTTTGATATTTAATTTAATTCATCACATGTGTAAGTAAAAAGCAAAAAGGGAAGACAAGAGGCATAAACCCATAGAGGAGCCTAAGTCTTCGTGGTGTTCCCACCTTCATCCAAGTGAAGAAAGTACAGCAGTGTGTTAATACGAGGCAGCAGTATAAATCTGCCATCAGTGCAGTGCAGATTTAGTATAAGTAACAGAATAAGATCACACCTCTTATAATAAAAACCCATTAATCCCTTCCATTATCATGCACTGATTCTTCTTTCTAAGAAAAACATGATTTTGCAGAGGAATAAACATCCTATATTCTCAGTGACTCCTCAGAATTTCTGTCTCAGGGAGTGATTTATACATAACCACTCTGGGCATTTCTACCTCACCACTCAAAGTAGTTTTCAATTTGATGGTTTGCCATTTGTGTCTGTCTCCAGGAAACATGGGTACCTAATAAAATATTTTTTCATAACAAGGTTTATATAGAACAATGCCTGTATTTTGTCCTAGAACCCTAACCTGGGTCTTTCTACAGGAAATCCCTGTAGTTTTGTAACTGTTTGTTAAAATAAAAGTGGGTTTTGTTGTTGGGTTTTTTTTGTTTGTTTGTTTTGTGTTTTTTTTTTTTTTTGTTTGTTTTTCTTCTACCAGAAGTATTATGACATATTCCTTTGTGGTTATAAGGTTAGTGGAGCCCTCATTCCTGATCCCAGGTGAGTTCCAGCTATTCCTACTTAGTTCCCAATTACTGGATGATGCCCTTCCTGATTCATAATGAACTCATCCCAGTATTTCCTTCTACTGATGAGACACAGTGATCTTTTCTCCCTTGACCTCTCTCAGGACAGTGATAATGATACTGCCTAAATCATTCCAAATGTGATTTGTACACCACTACTTCACTCTTCATGCGCACATAAATCATACTTCCTTTTTAATCAGGTAGAAATTCTGTACAGTTTATGCCCTAATCTAAATGCAGCATGGAAGGCATGTATGGAAGAGGTTCCACTAAAGCAAGTGCAGGCTTTCGAATAAAATATATTTCCATGTGTTATTTTGATCTCATCACTGAAGGTTTTTTGCTTTCTTCTATTTCACATTTCTCTCTCCTCAAAAGCAATACACAATCAAGATTGTTGAAATGTGAGAAGGAAGCTTTGCTGAAAAGGAAGAGATGACTTTTCACTTATTCATCTTTAAAAAAATAAAAATCTGTTAGAGGTAAATTTTCAGACTAAAGCTGAGGAGAAGAAGAAAAAGGGAATAAAAAATTATCAAAGAGAGAACTAAAATTGAACGGATATTTTGGGGAAGTAAGATATAATGATACGTAAACACATAGGCAGAACTTACTCCTCACCCAGACAATTTTTTGGGATATAGAGTCAGCTTACTGTTTCATAGGACCTATTTTACATGTCATATGTTTCATGTAAAAAAAAAAAAATCCATCTATATATTTTGCAAACAACTAGGCTGTAAGTGTGGGCCAGGCACAGCTGTTGGTTTCAGTGTGTTGGTTTCAATGATTTATCTTCTGTCTACTGTAATCAGTAGTTTTTCTGATATGATTAGTGTAGAGCCAGCCTTTCCCCTCCAACCCCATAGCAGGGTGGAAGTGATTCAGTTCCTGCAAGGATCCTCTTGAACTGCACTGCAATCTGTGGTTAAGGACTTCTGTGCTAACATTGAGCCCACAAAACACCAGTGTGGCTCAGACTTCAGAAGCTATAGACTTCAGAAGCACTTTAAATTTGAAGTAAAACTTTTAGAAACACTATATTCTGTGATGGATTTTATTTTTTTTTCTTTTCTTCTTTCCTCTGAACAATCAAGAAAAACATTATAGTCAGGAAATTGCATGGAAAAATGTATTCCTCCCAACCCTTAATCTGAATTGCCTGACTAGACTAAAGACACAGGCTTGCACACAAACTAAATTTTGCTGATACGTGGCAGCAGGGACAATGTTTAGTACAGCCTCATTTGATTGATGATCTAATTTAGGATTTAATTGCTCTCCAATCAATTAGAAAGATAGGAGAAATATAAAGGCTGCTGTGAAAAATGTTTGCCTCTTTCCTTGGTTTTACTCAAGCAACAGTCTTGTGGGTCAGATTAATTGCCATGAGATTCCTCATCTTTACACTTTGGTCCAGTGAATATTTCCAGTGGTCACTGTTCATCTAGCTCCACAGAACAAGAAGCGAGACATTAATTTGTAACAGCCACAGACTCGGTCTAATAAAAATAAGAAACCTCCTGAATCAGGGAACCAGTTCAATCAATGAAGTTTTTCATAGTTCCAGGCTTAAAAGTAGCTTGCATTTGACTTCTAACAAAAGTTACTTAGAGAATATTTTTCCTTTCAATATTTTTCCTTTCAATTCAAAGTGCAACCCCACGAAAAAAAAAACCCCTTGGGATGCTGGATTTCCAAAAGCTTAATTTTATCTGAGAAGCACACATTTTTTTTCCAATCTTCTTTCAACATGGAAAAGTTCTTTGGGGAAAAGAAAAAAAAAGTAAAATTCTTTTTGAGATTTTTTTGTGGATTTTATTTTTTATTTTGTATGATTTTATACTAGTAAAATAATTCAGCTTGACAAATACATGTCTTCCTCCAGGGTTGGTCACATGAGGTGGCAAGTCCATTGAGAAAATTAACCTCAATTATTTCATGGTAAAAAATGAGCTTGGATTTTCTCTAAACCTTTTCCTCTTACCCTGATGTTTATGTATAGAAGGCAAATCACAGTGTTGAACAAATTTGTTGAAAACACCCAAACAACTGATTAGTTTTTATGACAACTACTGGCCTCTGCAGATGACACTGATGACTGCTGAGTTGTGCTGCACTGTTCTTTAATCTGTCACAACTGAAGGCTGATGTACTTTGGACTAAAATGTAAGGTTTGCCTCTTTTGTAAAGTATGTTTTCAATCTGTTGCTGAAACATTGTCCATTTTGCCTGATCACAGTGGCTTTCAAGTACACCTTGGAAATGAAGTGGCTGAATAATGCAGTTCCTTTTTGCTGGTTGGTGCGCCATTCTGCACGTGATGCTGATTTTTATTAATTTGCTCACTGCCTAATGATCACTGAAAAAAAAAAAAGAAAAAAATCAGGTGGGATATCAATCTTAGCTCTTCATTTACCCGTGGTGGGGCATTTACCAGCCTCTCTGAGTCTTCTACATCCACTGGTACTTTACATTTCCTGTCCTTGCTCATCCTTGCTCATCCTAGGCGATAGGATTGCCTGCTGGCTCTGAATATTAGATCAGAGGCATTTATTCCTGAATTGCATACATGTGAAAATGCCTGAGAATTTGGTGACAGTTTGTGCTGGGTGCTCTACTGCTTTCCCCATTGTGGGCAGACACGTAAGCAGACTGTGTTCCCCAAGAGGTTAGCAGATAATACAGTAGAGATGTCTGAGATGACTGACCACTCTGCTAAACATCCTTCTGATTTGGAGAAAGTATAGAAAGCAGTTTTCTTCTCACAGAAAAACTTCTTACCCCAAAGGGCTAAATACTCCTGAGGATTCAGTATTGTGAAGCTAAATAAAATGAGTGTTCAGAAATCAATTTGCTTTGTAGTGCACAGAACCTGTGGGATTAAGCAAGATCTAAAACTGGAGTAAGGGAAAACAATGGGCTGCTCTCCTACCAATGGAACCCTGTTGTCAAATCGAGTTAGAATAAATTAGCAAAGAGAAAACTCTGAGAGGCCTCTAAAATCTGCTCTGAAACTTTTTTCTGAGCTTAGAGAAGGAAGGCCTAGACTTTTGAGCCCTGCAGGAAGGAGCATGAGGCACCCACAACCAGTTGGAAAGGCTAGCAAGCTTCTTTTTTTCTTTCATCAAGAAATAATAAATAAATTGTCAACATGATTTAATGAAAAACTCCTGGCAGGAAAAATTCTCACACTCCAGTAATCTCAGCATCCAACAAATGCTCGCAAAACGTAGCTTTTCTGCCTTCAGCAAACATGAGGGCTGGTGATATGTGAATATCTGATGGGATAATTTGCAGAGACATAATCTTGCCATGTGGTTATGGTTGCATGCACACTGCATTTGTTTGGCTTGCACTAAATGCTGAAGGCTGGACGGCTCCAGAGGTAAAGTATGTCTGCTCTCCCAAGAAACTGAAAGCTGAGCAGGCCATTGGTGTTTCATTGGCTGGGTGTAATCAGCCCCAGCAGATTCCTGAGGCACATTAATAATCAGAAAACTGCTGAGCCTCTAGTTATGTTGACAGAGCTGCGATTTGTTCCAGCCAAATTCCAGCTTGCACAAGCTTTCTGGTGTTGAATGCTTGTCCTTTGTTGCAGACAAAAGGCACCTCTTCTTCAGCTCTTAAGTCATGGTAGTAGCTATGTGTGGCATCTCCTTTAAACACTATTTCCAAGAGAAGCAAGACAAAGAGCAAATAAACCATGGGTAGCTTTGTGGCTTGATTTCACCAGTCTACCTCAGGGACCCAGGAGGCTCAATGTACCTAATAATAGAACTGGTCCTGGACTTCGAACTCTAAACTGCAAGAGCCTACTTGCTGTGTTAAAAGAAAATAATCTTTGAAGAAAAGAAGGGAATGACGACCACAGAAACATCTTCACAAGAGAAGAATGTCTCCTATACCCCGTTCTTCACAGCTTCCTTCTTGGAATTCTGCAGGTCTGAACTTACACAAGGGTCAGTTCTATATTTTCTGTGGAAAAATTTATTTTGACTTACTTGCCCTGTATCAGGTAAGATAAAGTTGAGGTACAACTGAAATTCAGCCAAACAGTGTGTAAATTAATGAGTGGTGAGATCAGATGTTGTAAGAAGAGTGGTTGGGATAAGAGCAACTTCACCAGGAAGTCACGGGACTGGAAAATACAAGAGAGAGGCAAAGCATCATCTTAAATTAGTATAGCTGTGGTATAGTAGTATAGAGGAGAAAAAACATTGGTAAGAGCAAGGGGTTGATAAAAGACCAAATATTTTTGCTTTTTTTGCTTACCTGTAACACTTTCCACAATTACATATTTTTTTATAATATGAAACTCAAACATAGTGCTCACCAACATTTTCTGTCTTTGAAGCCATTCATTGAGATGTTGCATGGCAAATAACCTAGTACAGGTGAGAGTTTCCTCTGTAGGTCACCCCGAGGTGTGCTCTCCCTTTAGCAACTGCAATGCAACCTACAGCTGACATCTTCCTTCTGGCTCTGTCCTCAAAACTGCATTTTCTCACAAGGACATGGGTCACTGTTAGAGAAAAATAATTATCGTGTCCTTATTGGCTAATAGCTAAATTAAGCATGCTTGTGCTGTATCTGAGAAAATGGCTTAGTTATAAGCTGTTGCTCTCTGGGGAGGAGACATACTGTTTCTTAATGTTTTTAAAGCCCTACATGAATTTATGGTGCAGTGCTAATTATGGCTAATCAGTGTATCCTCTTAGTTTGGAGGCATTCACTGAATGATACTACATACTCATGATGATAAGCCCAATGGTAATGAATCATAAATTTAATTGGTTGGCTGGGCCACCTCTGGAATCTATTGATACTTAAAAATCCTTCAAATGTGACAGTAAAACAAATGCTAGGAGACTCTAAACCTCCCCTAGTCACACATGGAGTCTCTGAAGCCCTCCCTCATTTTGTATTCGGTTTATGTTAACTTGCTATCCGTGTCTCTTATTTCCTTGCTGCCACCATGGCAAAGTCCTAACTTGGCTCACCTTCATTCTCCCAGGAACAGCTATAACTGCATGCCCATCTGAAAACGGGAGAGCTTGAGGCCAGTCCTTTCAGCAGTGCTACCCTTACTTCTCTCAAGTGGCTTTAACAACTGAAAGGTGTCCTGGGTCTGTTGCTTGCCTTTTCCCTATGTTGTCTCATATTTATTAGGAAAAGAGCCTCCTTTCTGCAACAACTTGGAATTCAAAGCCTGACAAGGAAACAGAAACAGCATTACTGCTAGGATAACTTTCCTAGGCTGGCTAGGTGAACCATTTGACCTCCTCAGTCAGTTCAGTGATCCTGAAGCAGACAGATTGTAAGAAGAGGTGATGAGGTGGTAGACAAGGAACCTTGTGGCTGAACACTCCAGGTCTTATTTATTCAGTTAATGCTTTCATAGGAAAACCTTCTCTGACTTCAGTGGAAAATGAGCCATAATGGAGACTGAACAAGGAGTGATTAATTTCTTCAGAACTTGGCCCAGTCCTCACTTCCTCTTAGTCCATGATTGTTATTTTTTTAGAAGTTCTAGATCCCATTCTTTATATTTACAGCTGAGTGCACAGTAAACATGACTTGTTATCTGGTGCAGGATATGTCCTGAAGGCCAGCTATAAGCAATGACCAGTTTCTGCCTTTTTATGCCTTTTTACACTGGAGACTGAGCATGGAGGCTTTAGCTGAACAAAATGTGGAATGACCTGAGCACCAACTCTTTTGATCTCGTAGGTGACTAATCTGCTCTCACATGAGCATCCTGAAAGAAAGTGAAATTTCTGATCAGTAAGCACAGAAAGTAGGGGTTTTTTTGAGTTCAGAGAAGGAAATGCAGCCCACAGTTATCGGCCCTGGGGCTGAGGTGGACACAGAATTGAGACCTATGTAGAAATAACTGCTAAACAATGATCAAACCAGCCTGCTACTTTATACTTGCTGCTTCAATCTACAATAAGACAAGCTTTGTTTTCAGAGAAGCAAATAATATTTCACTGGAGAAGAGGCACAGTATAGAAGCAATCCTCCTGCCTCAGTTCTGCATTTGTAGAACAGGAGAGGGTTTTTCATGTGCATGTTGCTGTAATCTATTTTAATTGAAATTGTAATTGTAAATGAAATTTATAGAGAAGCATAAACTTCAGCTGAAATTGTTTTTCAAAATCTGTGTATGAGCCACAGTGTGGAAGCACTAATTTCAGAACTACTAATGTTGCAAGGAAACAAATCATTCTGAAAGACATGAGAAATGCCAAAGATGAAAACCAAAATCAAGCAAAACCCACCCACCCAACCAACCAAAATACAGAAAAATCCCCAAAAACCAAGAAAGGGAACAAATAATAAGCTGATTTCCACAGTTCATGGTAATGTCCTTATGACTATTTTTATATCTATTTACAACCAACATTTATATAAAGAATTTAAGTCCTTTCCTTAGAAGTATCTGAAATTTTTACTTAGCTTTCTCTAGATGCCACCTGCTTTGGCAATAAGATTTGTTCTTTTCCTCCCATATTGTAATCCCAATGTAATGTAGTCTTTCACCTAAAGCTGCAGCCACCATGCAGAGTAGTATTTCCTGACTTTAGAAAGGGATTTTTCAATTTTTTCAGTCCTACGTTTCTCCTGATCTCACTGCTCAGCAATCACAGTACTTAAAAAGAAGATTTCTGCTTTACTATAATACCAAGCTTTACTTCTGTGCCTTCTTTGTTAAGGCTTTAGGTGCTCATTTCACAGCAGCTGATGAGGATCAAGTACAGAATCAACAATTTCTTCCTCCTTGGTCCCTGGTGATGTTCATCTCTTCATATTTTCTGGATGTGACCTTGTTTTGCTTCACTGAAATGTAATGGAAAACCTTGTAGGTTATTCCTAAACTATCGAACACCTACACTAACTGTCTTCAGATCTTATTTCTGCAGCATTCAAAAGTGGGTGGAGGCAGGCTAAAAATAAAATACAGAAAAAGATGCAAAGTTATAAAAAGCACACAGAAATGGGGAGGAGGGGATTGCAAGCTGCAGTATTTGCCTTTCATAGTTTCTGCACTGGAAAGCTGCTGTTAAACTATATATTGGTTTTTGCCTGTGCCACGTATTTCCTGTATGTTTTAGTCAAGGCTCTTAACCCAAACCTTCCACATCTCATTACTATTTTTTTTCCTTTTACTGAGTGTCCAGTTGGCACAAAAGCATCCTGCACAATCCCCCAAACTTGCAGTTTCTGTTTTATATGATATCAAGAATAGAAAAACCTTTTTTTTTTCTTTTTTTTTTTTCTTTTTTTTGTTCTTTCTGCTATAGAGGCGCTTCCTGTGGTCATCACCTCAAAAGCCCTGATGTCTTTGCCAGATTATTAAGTGAGGAGGGATTCACTCATAGTAATCACATTGTTGCCTTCTCTTTTCATGCCATGGGAGACAGATATGATGGAGTTATATCCAGAAGGAAACCACAATGCAGGGACAAACTGCTAACTGTTTGTATTGGCAGCCCCTAAGGAAGCATTTCTGTAATCTAGAAATCACACCATCAGGACTACAGTTTAGAAATCCCAGCTGGTTATCTAAACATTTGCAGAAGATTTGTGCCATGCAGAAGAGCATATCATTGGCATTTTTGAACGAAGTGCTGCTATGCTGCATAATAGTGGTGGGCATCTATGCTGCTATTGCTCTTCTTCCTGTGAATTGCAAACCAGATGCAATCAACTTTATTAATTCTGGGGAGGATGAAGGAAAGAGGCAAGCTTATGTTGGAAATGGCTATCACAGTTGTGCCAATAGGCACAAATAACTCTTACTAGCTTCCAAGCAGCACTTTGTACTACAAATAACATCCAATTTCTTTGAAACTTATACAGTTAATTTAATAGGGTGGGGAAACTTTAAAGCTACCTAGTATTTCAGGTAGACAATGTTATATAGGCAAGATTGAGAATAGTTTTGGGATTACTTCTCACTGAGTTTGTTTTTAATTGACACGGCCAAAATGCAGAATGTAGAGTAAGTCCTTAGACATCTTCTGTCATTGTGAAGTGCCTTCACACCTTATAGGACCATAGAAGAAATTGCTCTTCTGCTCCTGCTTTGTTCTTAGTCTTGGAATGCTTGACACTGAACTGTGTGATTAATAACTTCATAATTAACATTGATGTACTTAGGCAGCAAATTCCTTCTGCTTATAAATAACAAACCCGTGGAATATGCAGAAATATTTAGATGCTGGAGTGTACACGCGCAAGTCTGGTCTGACTCAATTTGTAAAAAGTATTAATGGTTCCGTGCAATTTTGAACTTTGATTCATAATATACTGTTAGTTTTCTATATTTAGATTGGAAATATTAGGAGGCACCTTTCTGAGATTATCTTTAAGAAAACAGCTACAAACCTCATTAGTAACACAAGGGTCCATTTCAAAAGAAAGTAAGGAAGCCATCCACTCGGAGAGACTCTGCCTTCATCACCTTACCCCTCTTCAGAATTCTTCCCTAACTCAAGCCATCACAGCATTATTGCAATATTACCACATTTAGATTGCTCAAAGAGCTGGAAATCCCCAAGAAAATGCTCTTCCAGCTTTCACAGTATGGGGAATTCTTCCTGGATCCACTTCATTAAGTGCTGTTAGAGCAGTTAAAACATAGTTCACATATTTCCAAAAGTATATAGACATTCATAAAGACCCTCAAAATTTGAACGGCTATGTAGGACCGAAAAATATCACTGTAGATGTTATTACAGTGGTTGCTGTCTGTGGGTTTTCAGCTTGTTTTTAATTTGGCAATGCTTGTGAGAACTTTAAAAATGTTTTGATATGCATTGTGTTTGAATTATTCATTTTAATTAGTCACTGTTCTCCCTAAGTAGTTGATCGTGTGATATATCTGTTCTTTGGTTGTATGGTTAAAATAGGAAAGAGAGTGATGACAAATAATCATTATGAATACTATTGAGTTGACTGAAAATGCTAAATATTTGATTAAAATTTTACTGTCTACTTAAAAACAAAACCATTAGAATTCCTGTCACTATCACCACCAATTCCCATCCATGTTTAATGATTTTCAGCTGCATTTAGTGTGGTTTGATCTGTAGTGTGTCGGATAACATGAAACAGATAAATATGTCACGTTCCTCGAATGTGAAATGGTGGATTAACAAAAACTCATGCTAGAATTCCTCCTGAATCAAAAGCTTCATAGCATTTCCACCAATATCCAATTTTAATGCCTTCTATGACAGCTGGTAGAAATTTACCTCACTGCAAACCAATCTTGTGTTTCACTTTTATTATCATCATGATGCTAATCTGTGAAAATATTTACAAGGCTTTGCACAATTCCTTAATACTCTACTCTGCCAGCATTATGTACAATTTTGAAATTTTTTGCATGATATATGACTTTTTTTGCACTCACACAAAAGCCTCTATTTTGTGCTTTCAGCACTAAGGGCACTAGCTCTCAATAGAGCAAGGCTTCACATTGCAGTTTATTCTGAGAACCTCACATCTGTGATGGAAAACATGCTTGCACATTTGCATACTTGTCACATCTGCATATACATGTATCTGGAGCAACATTTCAAGACCCTCTTAGGGATATTTTTACTTCCTCTTTTTTGCAAGACTTATTTTCTTCTGATGTAAGCATGGAAAAGTACCAGTGCATGGGGCTCAAGCAGCTCTGTTTGCAGTCTTCCTACAAAATGTGTATTAGAAGCATGAATTTTAACTCCAGGTTAAAAAGTGCATAGGATTAAATTTTGGTGGAACTGAGATAAGGAGATTTTTTCCTGTGGATGGTTCAGGCTAATTCCCACTGTTGTAGACTATTTTATTTTTTAAAGTTAGAGAAAAATCAAGCAATATAAAGGAGAACCAGGTTCCAATTTATCCATATCTGGAATGATCAATTCTTCAAATCTATTTCAACAAATAAAATTAATTTTCTGCAAAGAAAGAGAGGTAGATTCTGTTCACCAGAGCTCCACATATCTGTGGATATATCAACTCAGTTCCACAGGAGATTGCTTGGACTTCTCCTTCCTCACTTAACAGACTTTAATCGGTTTGTCAGTGAACACATTCCTATCAGGACAGCCTAGGAGAGAACCAGAAAACAATGTTCAGAGCTATCTGATTTAAGATTTTTGTTTTGTAGGGAGATGAAATGTGTTCACAGGCAAATTCTGATAGTGTAGAAAAGTTCAGATTTTGCATGTGGGCTGAGAGAAATTTGCATCCTGTTCCAATGCCACAGCAAATGACCAGGCTGACACCTTTAGTTTTAGAGGAGCACTGAGACTCAGCAGTGAAATGACCAGTGAGGAAAGGCCTTTCCAGCAGCCATTCATCCCTCTTTAACTTGTACATTGTGCAACAGCAGGACCCCAGTTCAAAACTGAAGGTTATTCCTTCCAAATAGACCTTTGGCAAGTGCAGAAGTTGGACTTCTGTGGCATCTGACCTTTCAAAGGAATATCTGGGGAAGATGAAGAGAACAGGATTATGTAGTTTCTTACCAGATGAATTTATTATCATTCTGGACTCAGCTAGAGCACAGAGTGTGCTCTTATTTGTAGGTGACCATGGAGTTCCTAGGAATACAGTGGGAGTAGGAACTGGACAAAGATCTAGGGGAATCCTGGATTCAGATCAGCAAACTAGATTTCAGGTGGTTTATGTTTTGAAATACATGTCCTGGATAAACTAGAAAAAGCAGAATTTCTTCTAATTGTAGTTCTCAGTCTTCACTGTGGGGTGCTATTTCCTTTTATTTGTGTATACTTCAACTATTTGTCAAAACTCTAAGGGTATAAACTTCATTAGATGTTCCCTGTGGTTTTTTTTTTCCTGTGTTCTACTCATGGGATCAGGCTCCTGAAGACAGGGGTCTCCTGCTATGAATTGTCAGGGATCATGGATTCTGTGCTTGTGTAATGCAAAATATCACCTTTTCAAGGAGTCCATCAAGCCAGGTTTGGCCTTAACCTGACCTGGATTTGAAGTCAGCTTCTCAAAAAACCAAATTCTTGTCTACAAATTCTTCCATGTTAACAATTTAATGAAAATTCCTGAATCTGGTACAAGGACCTTTCTGTTCTCTTTCTCCTCTCTTCCTGCACACACACAAGCATACACACCCTCTCTCCTCAGACTCTGTTTTGGTCAAGTAACAGCAGCTTAACCGGAAACAGTGAAATGTCAGACAGACAAAATTGATTTCAATTGAGTGATAGTAGAGTAAAACTGCAGTGAGTCAGGAAGTGAGTCAGAAAGTACAGATTTGATGGACAGAGAAAAGCACAGCAAATGAATGTTGTACATTGTATTTAGAGTGATCACTCTCTAAAGAACTTGCTGTCAAAATTATAGAAGGGAGAAAACTCAGCAGAGCAACGAGAAAAGTATACTATTCATCATCAGCCCTTTATTACTGAATTTTCTAAATTATATAATATATTATAATATAGATAATATATGTATATAATTCAGATTTTGATTATGCTAAATACATTTTCCTTTTCTGTAGATTTTTAAGATTTAAAAAAAATCTAATAATTACATTATGGATAGACACTAGCAAAATAGACCTCTGGCTTTAATTCTGAGATCCAGAGCTTACTCCATGTGTGATTGGGCAAACTCTGTAGTCATTTGGTGCTTCAATTTGTTTACAAAGAAGAATAAAATGAAACCACATCAAAAAGATGAATTAGGAGAGTTCACTTTGCATTTATTGAGGGCCTTGAGATTCTGGTATGAATGGTGATGTAAGTTCAAAATGTCATTATCCCAGTAAAAGTGAACACATTTTCAGAAGTGGGAGGGAACTGTAATTATGCTTATTTAGTATCAGGAAAAAGCACTCACCTTCCAAAATTAAATAATTGTCCTTAGGATATTTCCAGTTTAATGCCTCCTTCTTTATCCCTTCTTACGCAACAATAGCGCTCTGTCTGTAACTTATGTGTTCCAAAATGCTTCTACTGCCCTGTGACATTAAAACACCATTTGGTAAGGAAAAAAACACTTGGTACAATGCAAAGTACCCAGTGAAGTGAAACAGAGGTTTTCTGTGCGTGCCATCCTTCCCATCTTGTGGGAATATGTACCCAAAAAACCCAAACCCCAAAAGTAAAAAGATAAATTAAAAAACCCCCACCCTAAAGAAGCTCTCATCACTGAACCTAAGGTCTGACAGCCTCTATCAACAGTGTCAGAAACTTTTTTCCACAAGGTTTTTTATTAATCAGTGGCCATTCATGTCATGAAAATGTGATAAACAAACTGGTCTGTGGTTGTTGGCGTGAGAGTTTGCTTCAGCTAGTGTGAAAAGAATTAAAAATAGCAATAGGGATGTGGAGGAGGAAATTTGTTAACTTGGACTTTCACCAGGCAGCAGAGTAAATTGTCATGATTTCAGCAGTATCTTAACACTCGCCTTCACATGTCTGTGGCAGTCACCGGGGGCTGCTTTTCTAACTTCAGTCTATAAACTTGTCAACTACCAGCGCTGTGGTTTACAAGAAATGTTTAAGAAAAACAAATGCAAATATTATGCCTTGTGTCCTTAATAATCTCCCATTAACGTGCAGATGGAGCTCATTGAGCAGGAGCTGCTCTGGGTGAGTTGGGAACAGCTGCCTGGGCTTGCTCTGGCTTGAGGCTGCAGCCTGCAGGACCCAGATGTGGTGCCTGAAGGACCGTGGGTTACACCATCTCAGGCAGCCTGAGAGTCAAAAGAGTTGCAGAAATTGCTCTTTTGCAACACACAAGAGGATGTGAGGAAGTGTGAAGGTGTAAATTAAAGAAGCCTTCTATATTAACCTGCACCTCTGCCAAGTAAAATGAGGCAGCTTTAGACTCCTTCACACTCACTTAGGCTCAATTGCACCCACTTACCACTGTTAAACTCGCACTTTCTTGACCGATGTAATAAATACGTGATCTACCTCCTGACAGAGCAAAATACTTTCCTCAAAGGAGCAGCCAGCATCCACCAATTCCAGAGGCTGAACTTACTCACGTGTAGTTTGAAAATGTGTGTTTTTTGCCCAAGACAAAAGGTGTGTTGTAAGAATACCCCGCCCGACACTTTTTAAAGCTCCTGTGCACTGTGTTGTGCAGGCTGAGCTGAGTTAATGTTTGCCTCCAGTGAGGAATGCCATGGTGATACATTGTGTGTGTGAGGAAGGTAGGGCCTGATGCTGGACTGAGATCAAATCCTATTCACCTTACACTGCCAGTGACCAGAGGAGATACGTATACAGTCTTTTCTAGAGATATTTCTTTTTTGTAGGACGGCATCAGAAAGCAAAGCAAATCTAACCAGGTAATTGCATCAGGGGCAATTGCAGTGAGGGGCTTTCTGCTTTCATACCAAAACCAACCCTGGTGGGTTGTGTTCATCCTCCAGCTTGGCGGCAATCAGCTTGACCCCAACAATTTATTACAAAGAACATGAATCTCACTCAAATGATCTATTTTTGTTTTAAAATGAGGAACAGAGAAGAGAAGGGGAGTGAAGTTTCACAGGAGAGAAGAGGAGTGGAGCTTATATTTTTTTGATGTTCTGTACATTTTTTTTTTTAATGAGTAGCTTTGAACTCAGATGAATACAGGAAGGACAAAACATTGCCTTTTCTTTGTCAGGAAATAGGAACTGGTTTGTAAAACAGGCCCAAGGAAGAAGTGACAGCACTTGTAGCCAATCTCCTCTTGAGGCTGACAACTCTAAGCCTGGTTTACAAGTCTATCTCAGCCCCTCAGGGCATGGGGTAATGCAACTTTAATCAGCCTGTACATGATTCGGTCCCAAAAGTCTTTCTTGGTGCTTACATCTTATGCTTCTGAGGCACTTTGAAACTTCATTTGGTGCCAATCCCTGTTTCCAGGAAGAGAACCAGAGGGTTCCTGGGGAGATGTTTGTACTGTGCAATAAACAAACCCATAAGGTGCATGAACTACTTCAAGAAAGATGAATTAGTTAGTAGGATCTTCTTAGAAAAGTTCACATCTACTTCATTACCTTGCCTTTTATGTGTATGTAGATGACACTTCAAACTGTTCCAGTTTTTCTTTCCCTTTCTCCTGATTGCCTTGAAAGACTGCACTTGTGCAAAAAGCCTGTGATGGCATTTTCTCAGATGGGTTAGTGAGAAGCTATGAAGAATGACTTTCAAGAATGACTTTCCATCCCTTTGCTCATGTAATTGCACAGTTCAAGTGAATTACTTTGAGTTGATGCTGACAGAGAAAAAGCAAAATCCAGTTCAGAAAGAAGACAGTGGGTGGCACTTGAGTTCAATAGGAATTTCTCTGAGAAAATTGCACTTGGCAGGCTGTTTCCTGTACTCTACAGGCCTGTGTGAATAAGGTGGTTGCCCTGTTTTTAGGACAGCAATATCGAAGTTAAGAAAGTAATCCTAGACACCTGCACTTCCCACATCTCAGGAAAAACATGGGTGAAAACAGTGGAGCAGAGCAGATGTTAAATAGGTTAAATTACTCCCTCTGAAACACAATAATGTAAGCATATATTGTTTTTTGCTATGCTGGGTTATGGGTACCCTTCTCTTCCCAGACAAAAATGGAATGGGGTAAGGTCTAGTGCAAGAGAGGTAAATGGGTTAGGATTTGCACTCTGCTCTTTCACCTTTGCTTGGCTGATGAACAGGAACAAAAAATCATGGTTTGAATAGCTTAAAAACAATCAGTAAAGCCCTGTGCAGGCATTAAACATTCACATTTTCCATGGAGATGAAAAAAAAGTTGCTGGCCTTTACCCAAACTCTTCTCCTCTGTTTGTCTTGTGGATTTGTTATTAAAATGTTATTTTAAACAACAGGCCTGAAGGGGGAAATGGTACAGCTATTACACATCCTTGCTGAAGAATGCAGTGGGTCTATATTGATCCGTCCCAGCAGTAATAAATTGTTCCTGCTCTCATTTACCTGAGCATTCTTAACACTATTAAAATGATGTTGACTCTAAGAGGTATAAAAAGAAAGAAAAAATGGGGAAACACAACTGGAATATAAGAAAGCAGAAAAGCTATAGCAAAAAAGGAAAATATTTTAGATGACTAAAGTGTTCAGGTTAATTATTTGTAATGGAAAAAATTGTAAATTCAAAAAAAGTATATGGGGAATTTTTGTTACTTTTTGTCTTAAGGAAAAGCTTTTAAAATGTCCTTTTTAGGTAATTTTTTCATTCACCATGATCCTTTAGACTTATAAGAAAGTTCCTAATGGCTATTTCAGGAGAGGAGAAAGTGAGGATGTGGGTAGGCTGCTGTAGAGGTGAGATATTAAAAAAAAAGGTAAGGCCTTCAGGGTGGTAAAAATTGAACACAAATATAACATATTGTGATTAAAACTGTGTACAGACTAAATTTAATTCTGCCATAGCCAATTGGAGATACTGGCCTAAGCAGAAGTTAAGATCAGACTCACCCACAACTCTTTAATTTGCTGGTTAGTGCTGTTGATTTAGCTGAAGAGCTCATTTAATTGTAGGGACCATGTGTGTTGTGCAAATGCCACTTGGGGGCTTTAAATGAAAAGGAGAAGAAGCAGGACTTGAGGGCCACTTCATTTTTCACATTTCCAGCCTGTTCAGAGGCCCATGAAGCCCTCTGAGAAGTGCTCTTGTGAAGCACATGTGCTGCCTAGGCTGATCTGAGTGTTTCAGCTCAGGGGAACACTATCATCCATCTTATATTCACTAAGATAATTTTGTGCTTTTTGTTCTTTTTTTTCTGTGTGTATGTTTTATTGTTTTATCAGTTTTTTTGTTTCTTTTGTTTGAGAACTAAGCTTTATCTGATGCCATTTAATGCTAAGAAACTTTTTTTTTGGTCTCCTTTACTTTTCATTTCCACTTTCCTTCTGCATGTTTGCATTTTGCCTGGAACAGATGCATCTAAATCCAGTCATGGCAAGAAATGATGGAAAGTTTAAATCACTGAAAACGTCATCATTGTTTTCAGGTGATTTCCAATTCAGCAGAAAGGATAGACCAAGACTGGGGAACAGTTAATATATTTATACATGTCATATCAATAACAATACTGTCATCTGTAAGATAAAAAAACCTGCTTAATTGGATGTTGCAATAACTTCTTTGGAAAATAGGCTATATCCCATTTATTTTGTTCAGTTAACTGATCTTAAATTTGAGGGATATTTTTTAGGTGGCCAAGGAATTGTGAGCATTAACAGAAGACAAATAAACATGGAAATTTAATTCAGGAGACAAAGTTTACAAGTTTTCTTTCCTATTGCTAAACAAATGTTGATGGGGATGAAACATAAAATTTATAGGTTGGTAGGATTTTTTGAATATTTTAATTTTTCTTAGTGATTTCTATATGGAGGTTCCTGAAAGTCTTTATGAAAAAAAAAAATCATCTCTATTCCAGTATTGCTTTTTCAAAACAGTTTCTGTGAGCTGGCAAAAGTTCAAGACCGACATTTAACTTTAGATTTTTTAATTAAAAGGCAGAGGGTTTTGTAAGTAAGTACAGAGCCCCAGAGTTTGCCATGAACACAATAACTAATTTTGGGGCAAGATATGTGAGTTTATTACCTGTGAAGCTGCTGTAACAGATTTTTTTCAGTAGTTTTAAATCCTGTCTCCTCTTCAAATTAACCAAAATATTTTAAAGCTGTAAATGTGTGTTGTTTTTCTACATTTTCATCGTGACCGCCTGATGCCAACTTTTTTTAATATAAGAGAAATTGAGAGATAGTGAGAAAAGTAGTTAACTTCTCCATATGTCATTTGTCACCAAGAAGACAGGATAGAACTAAACACTCCTACACATTCTTTAGTTATTCTGGACTGCTGTATTATGGCCTGTTTTCTTTTCCAAGTGTTGAAAGTAAATAATATACTTTAAATACTGAAAGTGTAGCTTAATTAAATTATATAAGTCATATATAATGTATGTATATATATATGTATGTAACTTTCAGAGAAAAATCAAAGATGTGGCCATTTTTTAGCACAAAAAGCTTTGCCAAATTCGCTCTTACAAAACTTCATCCTGAGCTATATAATATCATTAATATCTTCACTTAAACAGCATTAGGATTAAGTCATAAGGAAACAGGCAGCTGAAGCATATTCTTGTTATGAGTCAGTCTGAAGATCTATCTCAATTAGTGTCTTGTCTCCAGCTTGTAGAGAATGTAAGAACTGGTCAAATATATGTCATCTTTAAACAATATTCACTTTAGCCATTTCATGAGTTAGCAGCTTTTGAATTTTGCTATCTCAGCTTCCTTAGCCTGATCCAGTAAGGAGTCACTCAGCAAGGAATGGTAGCTTCAGTCATTTATAAATTCAAGTGTCTGCAATTTGCCTTTTTAGGGCTACTGTCTGTATTCTGCACTTCGCTTTGTTTAGCTACCTTCTCCTAATATTGCATTAGGAGATAATGCCAATTTCAGAAATATGTGTTTTTAAAACAGTTCTCAACTGGAAAAATGGCTCATATGCATAAATTGTACAAGTGCAAGATTTATTATAAGAAAATATCCCACCTTTATATTCTGGCTTGATTCTTAAAAAAAGAATTCATAATTCTGCAGTTAATTTCACAGTTAATTTCTAGTGAAGCATCTAAACTCAGCAGAGAAATCCGGACAAGAAAAGGCTTTTGTTCATAAAATATTTTAAAAGATATAATTATTTCATTCTTGTTTCCTAACCCTATAATTTCCTCATCCTCAGGAGTCTACATTGAAATAATTATGTGTCATTTGTAGTACTGACATTTTGCTCCTACTTTTTAATTTGGAAAAGCAAGTAGTGTTTCCTGCTTACTATGTCAAATAGGTGCAGGAAGAAAACTTGAATAAGTATTAAGTAAGTTTAACAAGAAACAAAAGATAAGAGTGATTTGCTTTCACTTGAACCCATAATATAAACAGAAAAATAGTATTGGTTACAGAAAAATAAAACAAATCAAGGAAAACCATAGCTTGAGAAGGTTACCTTTTTGTATTGAAGTAAATGAAATGGTGAGAAACAACTCTCTTGATCCTGAGTTTCTAACTACACATTTAACCTCTAATTTGGAAAAGCAAAACGTATTTGCATGCAACATTAAAGGAAGGTGATTCTGTGATTCTTTGCGTAGTGTTAGGAGTGTAAACTTGCTCTTCTGAATTCAGCTCTTGAATTCATCTCTGTTTGTAGGTGTTCTACATGACCACAGGCAACTCCTTTCATCTCTTTCTTAACCTGGAAGTGTGGGGCTGTAATGACTAATACCACCAACCACATACTCTTTAAAGCAACAGATGCTTCAGATTAGTTCGGTTTAGCCATCTAGATTTCCTCGGTAGTTAGGGAAAAGATATAGGTATCTCCAGAAGAAAATAATTCTATTCACATTTGAAACCCTCCTAATGTGGAAATAGTCTCAGAGTGGTTTCTTAAAGCAGAAGTGTACTCCATATCTTGAAACAAAACTTAGGTGCATGCACCTTGCCAAGCACATGTTGAATGCCTTGATGGGGTGTATGGCCCTCAAGCTGATAAGCTAATTTTGAAACCCTTTCTTTTCATTCAAAACTCATAGTAAAGAAAAAAAAAAACTTTGTGGGTATTTCCCATCCGGCCTCCTCCCTCGCCTTGTAAAATGAGAAAAATTAACCCTTTGACCATATTAAATCTCTTTTAAGACATAAGGTCATTCTAAAAAACAGCTACTGACATGGAAGATCTTGGCCAAAACAGTATTTGAATAACATTCTACTTGCAAACCAAAAACTATTAAAAATAGATACCTCACCTATTGCACTGCCAAGTTTTCAGTTTTTTCAGGAGCTCCTGTCAAGTCTATCAAATGGAAACTAATTGACAATCCAACAGAAAATGCTGAATGACTCCTTAGTAACCTCTTCCTTCCAGAAACCTCAAGCTTTTGGAATCCTAAACCCCTTGTCTCTATTCTGATGGCATTTGGTCATACAGACATTTTATCAGTTCTAGTCAACTGTCTAATACAGGATTTTCACCCAGAACAGAAAAGCAGTTTTGATGATCATGTTAAATGAGAAATTAACAAGTATTGGGCCTCCTTTGTTTGTACAAAATTTGATTAATCTTCTTTTGTGCTGTAGTCAACAAATTCTGAATTCCAGATCTGGCTGACTGTTTTGGATTACTCAGCATCCTGTGGTGCAACAAGAACACTACCATTCACTCAGTTTTCATTGGACAGCCCAAAATTACCAAAATCAAAATTTGCCTTTTCTTTGCTAATGCTAAAAAACCCCCCCAAAACCCAAACCAAACAAGAAATGAACAAACAAACAACCAACCAAAACAGAACTCCCCCCACTGCTTATGACAAGCAATGTGTCTGGCTCTGATCCTGACTTTTGTTCTCTTCAAGGTGTCATATACACATTGGAGGGCTGGTGGGACTGCTGAGAATCCAAGAATTGAGGAGTGGAGCAGAGGAATCCAAGAGTGAGACTGATTCAGGTTTCTGACTTGATGGAGTTTTATCCCAGACTGTTCTGGTAACAATGGAAAGAAATGCAGATTTTTGCAGTTACTACATTTGATTTATTCAATAAACCATCTAGTAAAAACTAAGAAAGAGACGATTCAAGAAGTGAACAAGGCAGAAGTGGGATTTTCAGCTATGATGGAAAAAAAGTCAGAAAAGCAGTTGGCAAGAAAGGTGGAAGGCTTGATTTGCCAGTTAATTTCAAAAACTGCCTTTCCAAAGAAGTCATGATGTCTGTAAATCATACACATCCTCACCATGAAACATCAGGGAATTATGTCCATCTTTTAAATACTGCATTTCAGCTGAGAGCTTGAAAAGGACTTCACAAATAATGGACTAAATTTTCATAGTCTGAAAGGATATGATTTAAAATCCCTAAAGAAATCCATTTTTGCTTCCTTTCTACAAGTGAAAAAAACCAACTTGCTAATCTAAGAGAACCCACCTGAGTTAGCAAGACCTTTCCAGTGAAAGGAGGAAGGCAATCCTGCCTGTGACTTATTAATTGAGCTAAATCTTTGACACACTTAGAACTGTAAAAAATGTAAATGAAAATAACTTGTTACTGTACTCTTCAGATTCTGTTTTCCTTCCTGATAATTTAAAAGACTTCTTATAGCAAAAAGTTCTATTTAATCTTTGATATAATAATAATAATAATAATAATAATAATAATAATAATAATTTCAGATGCTACTTATCAGCTATTTTATGTGATTTTTCATTTGACAATATTTTTTATTTTCCCCATAATTTTCAGCTTCTGTGATGTCCCGTTCAGCATTTTATACCAACCGTTTTTGCTATGAATTAAAAATGCTAAGTGTCAGAACAGAGCTGATGTTAAAGCCTCCAGTCTCAGAGCCAAACTAACATGAACCTGATGCTGTTTATCAGCAAAATCTTTTGTTTTTGACTGTTTCAAATGCCAGAGCTCTTTTAAATACCACTAACATTGCCAAAGTCTCATTTAAACATGTATTAGCAAGGTAATCCTTCAATCATAAACTTGCCGCTAAGACATAAAGGGGATGATTACTGACATTCTGTGCCCTTTTCAGAACTACCCAAGGGAAAAAATATAATGAATATCCTGGGCTCACAGTGACCCCAGCCTCTCCATAGAAAAGCAAAGGAAAATAAACCAAAATTATGCCAGCAACCACTTCCCTCCTTGTTCACCTTTTATTTCACTTTAGACAACTGGCAAAAGAGTTGTCCCCACAAAGTGTCTTTGTTCAGGTGGCTGTAGCTCCTATTGGTTTGATCTTTGTGGGGCAAGCAAAGTAGCAGACTGTGATGTCTCATTTAAGTCTTGGTCAATGTGTATGATCCTGGGAGGAGATCATTGTTATCAATTTCAAAATGCTCTAACTTGTGACTCCCCCTTCCCAGACTCCCAGCTAAATAAGGAGCACAACTAATTGCCTGTTCAATGTTTGATCTACTACAACAGTACTGCAGGCATCAGCATGTTCTGCTGAGATGTTAAGAAATAATGGCTGTTGCAGTACCAACTTCAATATGATTTAAAATAAAAATCAATAAATGCACCCCATACCTCAAAATGTAGCTGAATGCATCCTGAAAATCAGCTGAACTTATATGACAAGCAGATAAACTCATTTGCAACAATGCTGTATTTATTCTGAATTCATCAGAACCTTTCCTACTTGCTTACTGGTACCACTTTTCAGTAATGCATCCTTTCATTCAGAGATTCAGAGTTTAAAAAATATCCTCAAGATATCACCGTAAAATGATGTGAAATTGGAATAGTTCCTGTCACCACAAAAGCTTTGAAAATGCATATTAAAAACCCTCACCCCACCTGGGAAGCCAGGCAGTTATTCTTACTGTCAAGTACTGTGGTCAAAAAAATCAAGAAGATTGAAAGTCACCTCCTAGGACTTTGCACAGCACAGGACGAGCTGGGTCAGACATCAATGGAGCTCCTGAGTCTGGGGAACTGAAATCATCATGGCTCTGAGCAGCAGGTGCTCTCAGGATGCTTAAGGAGGACAAACACCGTGAAGATGTGACAGTGGTGCTTGCAGTTCAGTCTTGTGTGTAGTCTGGGTCTCCTTGCTGCAGTGGGAACCCAGCTGGCCAAAGTCAGAAGTAGGAACTGGCCCAAACTCTCTCTGAGCTTGAAGTACTCCTGGCATCACTACCTGTGTGAGTGTACTCAGAGTGGCTGAGTAACGCTGGGGCAGTGTGGAAGGAGGAGAAATGCCATTTTACAAGAGGCAAAATGTCTCCATGAAAAATGAACCTACTAAGTCCCACTTGATGGTTTGGTAGCTGAAGGGTTTTGTTACTTTCTCACTCTGCTTTGCTGCTTCTCTCTGTAAGCAGCCTTCTATGTGCTAGGGGACCATTTCACCATTACAGTAAATCCCCTGGAACTGCACCAGTTACCTCAGGGAAAGATTTGGCACCATGATCAGTGGCAAGCTGTAACTGTGTGTAGCACTCTGTACCTTTCTGTATTGTGGAAAGCCCTCTAACTTCCCTGAAGGGATGGCTGAAGCTTTAGTCCAGGTGTTCACACAGTCCAGATTCCTCACTTGTAAGCAGTTCTCCGTCAAATTCTGTATTTTCCTTCTCCTTTTATTTCAGCTGTTTTGCTGCCTGTGAAAGTCCCCTGCACCAACTCATTTATAAAAGAAATATGTATAGGAAATGTATAAACTTTACAATCATGTTCTGATCTTGAAAACATTAGTGTAAATATGACTGTGAATATAGCAATGCTGAATAATGTAACTGAATTTACATTTGACAAATTTGACATCTACAGTTAAATTTTTGAACGTTTCTTTTCACCTTTACTCTCATCCTCCTGAGCTAGTTATTCCCTTTTGGAGTAGTGCAGGAACATGGGACTCCACAACTACAAGGAGTCAACTAAATGAAAATGTCCATTTATCTGTAGCTTGCAATAGATCTAGACATGTGCCCAGAAACCAGCTGCCACTAAAGGCAAACAACTCAGAAATACATTTCTTGCAGCAAGAGGAAACCTGGTAGAAACTACAGTGTGCTTGCCATGTAAGAGTACAAGCAGAAGAAAGTTAAAAAGCTAAAACCATGATTGGGTTATAGGTTAAAAATACTCAGAATATTACTGAACATGTACATGCTTTTGCACTGACCGAGGGGGTCAGTGATCCATGATGGATTTGTGATCACCAATTTCTTCCTTAGTGGAAAGTGGTAAAGAGGTAGTTAGAAAAGAAAGGGGAAGGCAAATAGTTAGTTACTTCAAAATGAAATCTGTGACTTTTTTTTTTTTTCCTGAGTGATTATTGCAGCTGACTTCACCCTAAATCTGTGGCACAAACTACTCAGGACATATGACACCATGGTGGGTAACATCTTATGCTTTAAAATATTTTCCCTGACTTCTGTGTGATAAAGCATATACAAAGTGAAGTGGGAAAAGTCATGGAATCTGACTAGTTTTGTTTTTTGAGTCTATTTTTGAAAATGATTCTAGGCTAAAATAATAACAACAAAACCAAGAACAATAATAACACGAATGAAATTACAATAATAATAATAATAATAATGAAGAAGAATAATAAGGAATAATAGAGAATAATAGGATTTTCAGATAATTAAGATTTAAATCCAGATTTAGAAAGCCCTCAGTTTTGATCAGCTACATCCTATGCAGTATGCAGTCTACCTTTTACACCATTTTCACATGCCTTTGCAGGACCATGCATAATGGTGCACGATACATGTAAAAATAGTTTACATCCAGTCAACAATGATGCAATAATTAATTACACTCTTTCATTAGAATCTCCATAACTTTGAGAAAATTTTAACTGGTCCCACGATTTTCACACTGTAGCTTGGAAATCTGTCACTGGAATTCATGCCTCTCCCAGAATGATATCCCCTTTTTTGTATCCACTTGGATTATTTCCTGTTCTCTCAATGCAGTAGCAGCTGGAGCCACTCCTGGCGGCTTCACCCTGCACTTCGCACAGCTGCCTCCACAGCTTTTATTAATGTTTTCCATTTCTCATCCTGTTTTGTCACTGATGACTCTGGCAAAAGAGACACTCTCTCTATTGCAGTGGAAAGTAACACACTCTAAACACCCATCTCAAAATAGATGAGAGGCTTTGTGGCTCAGATGCGGGCAAGCAGAATCAGTGCGCACTGCTGCATGTTCACACCCCCCAGAACAGGCTGCGGGTTAGAAGGCAGCAAGAGCGCTTTGTTTCTGTTGTTATTTTATAAAAGTCCATCACGTTAATAGGAATTCCCGTGCTCAGTGGTACCTTGCCAGAAAGCTGCTTGTGGGGCCAGTGCCTCCCTCCAGGTGTCTCTGCCCTCTCGAGCACCGAGCCCGCGGGCGCTGATTGAGCCATCAATAAATCCAGGTCAGGTCGGCGTGGCAGAGTCTAATAGCTGATTGCATTACACTGGAGTGACAAGGCGTGAGCTGTCTGGTTTGAGGAATGGGATTGATTTCACCAAGGGAAGCAAAACCAAATGTAATATTAATCAATAATGCAAGACAAATCACTGTGAGCCTATTAACTTGATTTTTAATTCCGAGGAACAATTTGTCGTTAGTTGGAATTCTGGACTGGTTTTTTACTTACAAGTGGTGCATTTCAGGAAGATCTACTTCGAGTTCACAATTATTCTTTTAGAGGCAGAAGTTTGTAAACAAAGAAGACACAAACAAATCCATTCATAATTAGTCTTCCTCTCTTTCAGGACAGTAATAATGACTAATGGTAACAATTTCTTGAGTCTATTTAGTTAATGGAACCATACTATTGGTTTAGTTTTATAAAATTTTAAAAATTTATTTCAACTGAAACAATCTATCACGCAGTAAATGTCATACTGCGAATTTTTGAAGTGCTTTTCTTTGAGATGAGATGGAATAATTGGAAAGGGGACGCATTTTATATTCAAACGTCCATTTGTAGTGTTTGCATAAATTGGTCATTTGGGTGTCTGTAAATTATCTCTAAAGGCATAGGAGGCTGAGCTTCTTCCTAGAATAAGGGCTTCTCCCTAGAAGATTTCCTCTAAAATTCTTATGATCTGCAAATGCCCTTTGAAAACCTCAATTATACTAGAGAATCAGAAATTCTGAGGCATGGTGGAATACAGAAAAATGGTTGGGTTTGTGCATCAAACAGTATCTTCGACAGACTGGTTACCGAAGACAGAGATTTTTTACTGTTTTTTCTTGATATAATTTCCAAAATTTACTTTTTTGTGCCACCTGGGAAATCCCAAGGATTAGGCAAAGTGTAACACCATCTTCATTTATAGCAAAGAGCCAGCATGTGCAGGGGCCAGCAGCGATGCAGAGGAGAAAAGCACTGAACAGGGAGAGATTGGCCTCCTCTGTTGCTGCCTTACTGTCATGAAAAATAGAGAAAATGTGGTTGCTTTTCATGCTGGTCATTGAAAGGCAGTGAAATGAGCTAAGTTAAGACTTATATTCTTCTACAGTTGCTGCTGCCATAGCAGTTGTATAAGCAAGGAACAGTTTTCATTTGTCCCAGCTTTCCAAATGTCCACTGAAAAAAGCAGAGAGGAGAAAGTGAAGGTGGGGGGTGATTAGAGATGGGAGAGAGAGCATACCAGATACATTTTTGTGTATTTCAGAGACTGGCGCATACATAGTGGGCTAGATATATTCTTGATTCTTGATCCTTCAAAATAAGAGAATTACAGGTCTCTTCCATGTGTGTTTTTTTTATTGCTCCCAAATTCCTGTGGCATTCATGATGCAGCACAACCATTTACTGTCTCCTAGATAGTAAGGTTTTTGCAGTGACAACTGTGGCCTGTCACAAGGTTCAGCTAAAACCTTGATCAAAGTGGTGACTACCTGAGTTTGGTTGCAGAGAGATGACTGAGGTTAGGAGATTATCCCACAAATTTCAAGAGTGCTTTTGGCAGGGAATGTTAGACAGCACGAGAGGTTTAAAGAAATAAAGGCTGAGGTGCTATTTGGAGGTTTACTTTCACAATCTTACTATAAATAAAAAATACAATAAATCTAAAACATAAGTTAATAAAAGTTTTAAAAGAGCATGAAGTCCAATTACTGCCACTTTTCTCTGTAAATGTAAATGTATTTTATTTAGTATCTCCCGAAAGCTCTACTCAGATGCAAGATGTGCATTGTTGGTGATTTGGTTTTTTTTCTTCACTCAAAAGCTCATGGAACTTTTCACTGCTTATGAGTGTCATACAATACCCAAAGAGAGAGGTCTGTGTTTTTTGTTTGTTTTCTGTTTTTTTTCTGGAACAGTAGAAGCCCTCAGGAGCGGGGACCTGAGGCTGGCTGCAGCTCTCAGAGAGAAATTTTGCATCAAATAACAATCAATAAATAAAGGAGAGCATCTTGGGATACTGAGGAGTTTCTCTGAATTAGCTTTTGAGACACTGGGCATCTTTGTGGATTTTCTCTTTTGCTTGTTTGAATCTTTCATGACCCCAAAGCTGGATGTCCCATGTTTCTCTTGCCCATCATGATCTCCCCCTTAGCAGATGTTCAGTTCCCATTGTCATACTATTGCCTTCAGCTACAGGATTTTTTTTGAATTGCTGACTTCTTTGTCCTTCTGTTCAAGGAGAAGTCAGAAATTTTGCTCTCCAGAGCAGTTTTAAGGAAGAACTTAAAGCTCCAGCACCTTTCTGTTGCCTGTGTAACAACATTATTGGGTACTTTCAGTACTAATCTAAGGTTTAGAAACTCCAGTCCAAGGCTTGTAGTTCACAAATCTTGAATTTTCTGTAAAGGCTTGAAGGATATGTAAACTTTCATCTCAGGAATGAAGCTTGCTATGTGGGCATTCTTCTTTTCTTTCTCCACCAGTCATGAAGTCTGTTTGGAGAGCAGTCCAGTGATTCAACAGTGGACTGTAATGAGCTCTCTGGACTTGAGGAACTGAGACTAAGAGGTGCAGTGAAGTGGAGGAACATAGATGGTGAGTTACCAGACTGGTTACTTTGTGGTTTAAAAAGATTGCGGCGAGATTGGACCTCAGAAGAGGAAAATCTACTGTTTCTCATCCCATATGATATTCCAGGAGAAGTTCTAAAGCTGCCTGTAAGTCTAGGTACAGCTTCCATTTAACAAGGGAATCTGCAACACAGCTCTGGCTACACCCAGGGACTTTTGAAGACTTCAGTGTCCCAAGAGACTGATGATAGTTAAGTAAGATACTAGTTTAGTAATGGCTTCATGAGCAGATTCAATGTCTCTAAGCACAGCCTGCCTATGAACTTCCACATGGGCAGCCTGGCAGCTAGTGAGAACACAAGGGATATGAAAGATATGGAAAGCCTCTCACTGCATGAGTCACTGGCTGCTGCATGTACTCCCCCACTGAAATTCGTGGCTGCTTTCATTATACAGACAGCTCTTAAGGACAGATCTGAACAAACAAAATTATGCTTCGCATAAACCAACAACCAAACAAAACACAGAAAAAAACCCCCAACCAACCAAGAAAATTCTGTCTGTCAGGAACTCAGTATATTATTTTCAGATTGCAGAAAACAGTGCCCTGGCACTTCTCCTAAAAGGTGACATACCAGTTTTCTGCTGGGTCATGCATAATACATACAGTAGGTGTTGTCTTGCTTTCAAGGAAAAAAAAATGTTGGACTTTACAAATTAATTAACCATCCAATTTAACACCAGTCTCCAAACTTCAGGCTGTGGGAGTACAGTTGATGTCATCTAATTTCATGTAATTTGCAGTATAAAACCCCAAGTTAGTCACTTTAGATTCCATTTGCAGGGAAAAAAAAAACAGGCACTTGTTGGCTCCTGTTTAACTGATTTCAAAAGTCTGCATTGCATTACTTTGGATATTTACATACTGGTGTAGGCAGTTCATTGCAGGATCAACCATCTCCAATGAATACAAGACTAAAAAGCTCCTAATCATAGGAAGTATGTAAAGGATGCCTTCTTCACAGAGTCTTTTGTTTTTTTAAGGTCTCCTAATGCATTCTTCACTGCAGTCTGCACTGGATTGTTCACTTGTTGACCATCTTGAACATAAGCAGAAAGCTCAATAACATTTGCATTCCAGCTTTTCTGAATGCAAACCAAAATCCAAACCTCAGCACATTTTCTGTCATGACTATCAAGGAAAACAATATTACATCAAATCAATTTTAATAATCTTTTTCAAGAACGATGGAGAAATCATTCTGTAGCCTCCCTGGAAGACCATTAAAGTAACAAAGAAAATGCTAAAACCAAATAATCAAAGCAAGGCTTTAAGTTTGTGAAATCACTATAATTAGGACAAATACATACAACTGTAGTGGGTCTCTCTTTTTCCTCCTCAATTATGTTTAATGACTAAAGATGGACTTTTAACTAGTGAAAGCATGGGATTGTTCAAACATTCATATTTAATTAGATGCATATAACTGAAGATACATATGTACTTAGAAGTCAGAAGAAAGATTTTGTTTTCAATATGATTATTAAATTTCAAAGTGTTATGACAACAAAAAGAAACATGCCAGTAATCATTTCCCACAATTTGTTTAAATATAAAGACACCAAATTTTTCTTTGTGGCGAAGAACGAATTTTTAATTGTGAGTATAAAGACACACTAAAGCAAATATCTTGGAATTTTGTAATAGTCTTGAAGGTGTTTGTACGTAAGAGAGAGAGGTTTTTCTATTATTTGCAAATATAACAAGGTGAATTAGTGGAAGGAAGCAACTAAAGATGAATATCTTAAGTTCAAGTCAGAATTTTGAACAGTGAGGGAGCTGTCAGAAATGCTTTTGTAATAACCTCATGATGACCTAATCTCTAAGGGTACCTTAGTCCCAGAATATGTCAGATAATTTTTGTGGCTTGCTCTGATTCATGTTATCTTGGAAAGACACCATTATGCCAGCCTTGCTGGCAGGAGCTCAGTCACATCACCTCTCAACCTGCCCTTTATTATCAAGAGATCAGGAGCTGGAAAGGAATAACGCCGTAGGTGCCTAAGCAGCTGTCTGCCATACAGCTAAACTAGCAAGAAGAGAGCAAGAACAAAGAATAACCTTGAGTCCACAATTCAAGCACACTATGCAAGTCCTGGTCCCTGACATTCTGCAATCTGCTTTGTCTTTTTCACCTGTGGAAAGAGATTGTGAAGCATCCATACATAATGTCAGATGAGAATTCTGTATTCCTTTAATAAAAAAAGGGACTGGCTCTCTTCACGGCCAGAGAAAAAAAGGGCTTTACCAGGTCAGATCAAAAATAGCCTGATCCTGGAATCATTCTATACAATGGACAATAGCAGAAATGAGAGAAAAGAGAACAGAAAAAGGAGATGCAAATAGCAACAATTTGCCTAGATGTTCAAAGCAACAAGCAACAGTCAATCCCTGAACTCTCAAACCAAGGTAAAGCAAAAACCTCCACATATTCAGACTCTACACAGGAATCAGAATGTTTTTTAAACTAAGGCAGTGGGATTCAGAGTTGAAAGGGACTCAGGAGTACTGTAAGATGTTTGACAACCAAGAACTATGGTTGCAATTTAGCCCATATGCTTAAAATTAATGTACGTTGCTATTTTTTTGAATAGCCCATCAATGTGTGCAGACAAGAGAAGCCAAGCCAGCAAATTAGCAGGCTGTCTCTTAGGGGAACATTTCAGTAATTTCTAATTTTTTGTGGGTTTTTTCAGCCTTTTAAAAGTATTTCATACATATCCTTTCTTTTCCTCTTCTTTCTTTCATATCTCTTTTTGGAACTTTTACATGTAGTTACTGAAACACCACATTCAGTAACACCTCTAGGCAATGCCTCCTGTGACGATCTACTGTGTTTTTAATTAATTGTTTTACAATTTCCAGTGTTGCATTTCTTCTACTGTTCACTCTTCAGTGTTGGATGCACTGACCAACTTGCTCACATAGACCTGTGTGACTCCACAGCCCAGTTTTCCTTCAGAGGAGAGGAGAGGATAAGAGGGTGCTGTGCAGGGGAAAGCTTCCTTCATCTCAACAGAAATAAAGTAAGCTGGAATGGAATGGGAATTTGCTTTACAAATTCACTCTATGGGAGACAAACTGACTTAGCAAATAAAGGCTTTCACCTCTAAGTCACCAGTTTGAGGTCAGTTTCTGGTGCATGTCAATAGGAACTTAAAAGCTTTACCACCCCGTGACTTCTCTGCAGTTTCAAATTTAAAGAAATGACAGTCTCAGGCTAGTTTCTCATAAACACCATCACCGCTGTCACTGCTAATTGGGCACTTGCTGGAAGCATTGGCAGAGCAGCAAAAAGCCTGAATGAGCCATTGACATTGAACTCACCTCTCATTGCTGCATGTTCAGTGAGGCTCTTTGCTCCTGGCTTTGTGCTGGCTGTGTGTCAGTAGAGGCAGACCTTGTACAGTCTCTTTCTGCCTTCTTATCTTGCTTTGGGAACCCAGCTCTTTAAAAATTGTGTTTACCATTTATAACTAATGTATCACTGCCACTTAACATAATTTTGAGGAGGTAATCATCAAAGAGCAATGGTAAGGAACTATGGGAAATTTTTGATTTAATGTCAAGAAAAACATTTTGAGAACAATACACTGTGTTTTTGCTAACCTGTGTCTGACACAGTCTGGCTGACAAACTCTAGACATATCCCAAAATATCTAAGGCTTGAAGCAAGGCCTTTTAAAGCAAGGCTTACTTCCATAAGCTGTGTGAACAAAGATGAACCTCTGTAGCATGTTCTGATCTATAACTTTCCCCAGGAAGAATCTTCTGTCTACTCTTTTCCTCTAATTACAATCCAAACTGATCAGTGCTCTTATAACCAAAAAAATCAGATTATTTTTTCATTTGATTATGTATATCATTGCGCATTATATTTTTTTCATATTAGAGACAAGAGAATTTAGACTCTCAAAATTCAGGATTGGACAGGCCACATCTGATCTTTAACATTCTATATACTCTATTGCTAGAAGAATTTATTTTACAAACACTTCTATTACTCAGTGAAATTAGTTCCTCAGGACAGGTAAAATCCTAAGTATGTAAGGCTCAAAGTCACATTTAAACTTTAAGGTCCCTGATCATTCAACACTAAATTAGGAGTTTTATAATATACTCAGAAAAAAATGGTAACCAAACATCTTTCTGAATTAAAGGCCTCAGCAGACAGAAAACATCCTCAGGTCCTATGCTCTTGTATTTGAGAAGACATTTCACTCAACTGCAGTCTTCATAGTCCTAAATTTTTTCACACAGAAACACCTGTACAGAGTCTGCTCTGACCACAGTTTTGTGGGAGGTGGCTTAGAGAGAGGAATAAAAAACCCCCAAAGAATGAAGGATTATTATTAGGAGGGAGACTCAGTGAAATGTTTACTTTGTGACTTCTAAAGGGCTTTAAACAGGACATCAGCATCAAATTGTGCAGGATGGAATGGAATAAAGAGTTGACTGACACTCAGTCTGCTAAACTGATATGACCAAAGTGCTGTCTTCAGCTTTAAGTCCATCCTGGCCAGGGATAAATAGGGCAGAAGAATAAATGTGTGTCAGCCTCATGTGTATCTCTGACAATTCAGTTTATTAATTTAGGGCAATGGAGGTGGCCTTGCAGTTGACTCCCTGTAAATGACAGTCTCTGAGGAGCTGGTTCTTATCTTGTTCTGCCAGCCCTGAGAAGCCACCAAAATTACCAGCAGAGAGACAGAGCAGACCACTTACAAAAATTTCTTGGTTTATCTGTAGCAGTGCTTTATTCTGTCAAAGTGCAACTGAGCTGAGCTTTTGAGGGTTTATTACATACCGAAGTCTACGGGACCCACTAAGATGCATCCCAGAGTCCTGAATGAATTGGCTGATGTTGTGGCAAAGCCACTCTCCATATTATTTTAAAAGCCATGGCAGTCAGGTGAAATCCCAGGTGACTGAAAAAAGACAAACACTGCACCCATCTTTAAAAAGGGTAGAAAGGAGGATCCTGGGAACCACCGACCTGTCAGCATCA
>VZSR01000520.1:30704657-30793552 GCA_013398615.1 Brachypodius melanocephalos
CCTGGGGTCCCCAGCATAGGAAGGACAGCGACATGCTGAAGTGAGTCCAGAGAAGGACCTCCAAGATGATCAGAGGGCTGGAGCATCTCTCCTATGAGGACAGGCTGGGAGAGTTGAATTTGGTCAGCCTGGAAAAGAGAAGGCTTGGGAGTACCCTCATTGGGAGTACCCTTCCAGTACCTGAAAGGAGCCTAAAGATAGAGAATTTTTACTTTTTTAAATATGGAGAGTTTTTACAAGGACCTGTAGTGACAGAACAAGGGGAAATGGATTCAAACTACAAGAGAGTAGGTTCAGATTAGATATTTGAAAGAAACTTTTTTCTCTGAGGGTGGTGAGACACTGCAACAGAGAAGTTCTGGAGGCCCCATTCTTCAAGGTGTTCAAAGGCCAGGCTTCATGGAGCTCTGAGCAACTGTGTCTAGTGAAAGGTCTCCTTCCCCATGGCAGGGGATGTAGAACTGAATGACGTTTAAGGGCCCTTCTAACCCAAATCATTCTATAATTATCTTCTATTATACTATGATTTTTGTTTTTAGGAATCGTCCTGGTATTTACACTTGCATGCTAAAGTTCTTTTTCAGAGCTAAATCTTTTTCAAGGCATTACCTTTCTGGTATTCTACCAGATTCTTATGCTAGCTGTTATTTCTAACAAAAGCTATTTATGCTGTAGCAACTATTGTCTAATTAGATAATATATATTCTACCAGATGGATTTTTGTTGATCTTGGGATAAGCACAAATATGCTGATAATTGCTCAAACTGAGACTGTTTTTTCTGTATATTTTGGCATGTAGGAGGTTCACAAACCTTTTCCATTGTTGTAACTGTCTAGAGTAAACAGAAGCTAATGCACTGTGGATATATAGCACACAACTACAGGAGAAAACACAAAAGGCTAATGCATATTGAACTTGCACACTATGCCACGAGTAGGATTTTGGCAGCCTGTCTCACATTGTCAAAGAGAATAGTTCTTTTTCCAAGATTAATGGGCAAAATCCAAGAAGCTGATCATTCCTGAATAAGTTGCAGATCTTTTATCAACATCATAAAAATTTTTCTTTTCAGCCGTGGTAAAAATATTTCTTTGAGTTAGAACTCCCATCACATGTCTTCTTTTCCTTGGTTTATGGTCAGCCTCTGGAATTCAGTATCACAGGAATTCAGCAAATCCTATATGGCAGAGGAAATTTTAAATGCTGCATTATGTGGGCTGACAGAGGCAATCATCTTCTCCATCCTTACTTCATCTCCTTGTTCTTACTTCAATAAGATACTTCACTAAGACCAGTAACACCATAATCTCAATTGCTCAGTGTGTTCTAAAGAAGAAAAAATTGTCCTGGAAAGTAATTTTGAGAACAGGATATAGCTTTGGCCATTCAAAATAAAAATCAATGTATGATCAATTTTGAGTCAGTACAGGTTGACATTTTTAATCTCTGGATAGCAGGAATCAGCTGTTAAGAAATGCAGCAGATACCTAAGTTCCTTGCATAAGGACTAGGCTTCCCACTGTGTTTAAAGCTATGTTCTCAAAATTTTGATACCTCTCTACACGATTTCTTCTCAAGTTGAGAGCACCCATATGGTTTTTCCCCTGATCTTGCCCTTTGAAAATCAGCCTTAGGGGACACTCTCTGCTTTATCACAGGGTGTGTTTTCCCCCAGCTCCGTGGGATGTTACCTCCTGTTAGGACTGGATGGATGACAGAGAGCTTCAATCTCCTCTGCACTTTTAGCTCTTCTTTGGATACCCATCCATAAGAAATTTCTGGTTTATGTGATGTATACATATATACATACCTCACATAATAATTCCTGCCCATGAG
The DNA here is from genome assembly GCA_013398615.1 of Brachypodius melanocephalos. Taxonomy (NCBI): domain Eukaryota; kingdom Metazoa; phylum Chordata; class Aves; order Passeriformes; family Pycnonotidae; genus Brachypodius; species Brachypodius melanocephalos. Next base: position 30,706,496 of record VZSR01000520.1, read on the forward strand.
CAGGAATTTTAAGTACTGCATCAAGTTTAGTCATGTTGTTAATAACTTCGCAATTCTATCAATTTTTATGCAAGTATTTTGTCACAAACTCTTGTAAAATATATAGTTCCTCCCACTGAAAGAATTAGATACTGTTTTTCTTATTTCCTAATGAAGAAAAGATTTGGTCATAGTAAATCTCTGTGAAAGAAGAGGGAAGCCCTTAATACTCGAATCTAATTTTCTGCTCAAAATCCTCTCTCAGACTGGTTTGCATTAGTAGAGGTAAAGATTTTTCTCTGTTTTGACAGGGCACCCTCACTTAACCTGCAGTACGAGTGAAGTGGCAGTCAGATCTCTCTTCAGTGTGAATATTAATGAGAATGCTCATAACAACCCTTCCCTTTGACAGTGGAACAGGAGCTAAAGTCCAACAGCAGGATCAAACAGGGTGGCATGGTACATGCATCAAACCATCTGGCTAATGCATAGCTCAAGGAAATGAGCCAAAACATTTCAGTCAAATCTCTTCACTGGAACAGTAATAGCCCATGAGTTCCTTTTCCCTAAAAACCCTAGAGGCAGAACAAAATATCCTGTCAAAATACATCAGTGCAGTGGAGCAAGAAAAACAAAAACTTCAGACAGTGCATTTGGCCATGTGAAGGTGTTTGTTTATTCCACAAAGTATTTTTTTCTACTCTTCATTTTGCTTCCTCTCCCTCACCTGCCTTCTTTGTCTTTCACCTTCACACACACTCTACGTCTGGCTTTAACAGCCATTAATTTATTCAATTAAAATCATGTTTCATTTAAAGACAGTGTTTGTTACAAAACTTCCCTTTTTTGTAGTTCATTGTTATGTGGCTAACTCAGCTGCTGAACTGACTCCTATCATTTCCTCAATCTGCAGCAAAGAAAAAGGTAAGTTTCTGAAAACTTGACTGCTAAGAACTTCTTCCTGGATCTTGAGGCTTAAATATGAATCCAAATATTATATTGTTATGTATATGATTCCTCAGCATTGATATTAGTCATGATATTAGTACATCTTTGGTAGAGAAGCATGTTGTTCTTGGTATTAATAACTGAACTTCCTCTTACTTAATCAAATTGCCAAGGTCCAAAAAGCCCAGATAATGAGTTTCCAGCCCATTCTAAGACGTAATGCTACTGGGCATAAGGTATTAAGAGGACATAGACAGAGGCCAGCAGCCACCAGAGCTCCCAGTGGCATTAAAGCCCTTAAAAATTCTACATGTACAGTTCTACACACAGATCTCAATGTTTGTTAACACAGGAGTGTTTTCAAATAAGATGATAATTTGATGCCTTTTTGACACATTTGGTGACAGAGGCCGGATACACTGGACATTCACTGCTGCAAATCTAACCACAAAAGATGAACTTGCAAATTCCGTTCTTTCTCCATTAATCACTAACATGCATGGACTGTCATATTGAAACAGTATAGCAAATTAATACAAAGTACACTGAAAAAATATAATTTTTGGTGCTCAAGTTTGGAATGGCTGGTGCAGGTCAAATTCAGGGAGGTAGTATGTGGAAAAAAACACGCTGAGAGGAACATCTGAATATTCAGACTGCACCTGAAATGGGATAGAATAAAGCCAAGTTTCTAAATTTCAAACCCCAAGTCTGTCCTGTTGCCAGAAGGAGTTTTGCAGTATTGCTATCTTTTAAGTTTTAGGAGCAAACTGGAAAGGTTTCCAAGGCAGGCATGTGACTGCACAACTGACTGCTGTGTGCTGCTCTATGATGCCAGAGAGATTTACCTGAGACCTGCAATGACCCATCAAGCCATATGACAGTGTGATGTAAAGGGGAACTGATGACTGATCTGGGAGCCAGGGAGCTCCCGCTTGGGTGAATTTGCAGGCAGGAATAGGTGATTTTATATTTTGCTGGAATTGATCTCCGAGAATAGCTTTTCCCCCAAAATAGAAGTATCCATAATATCTTTATGGCGTTAAATAGAATTCTACTAGTGAAAAGCTCAGAATAAATTCTGCACGTGTTTTAAAGACTGTCCTTAAATTTTAGCATAAGAAAGTCCACCCAAGTAAGACTGCCTTGTTTAAAATCTGAAGTTGTTCCAAAGTTCATTGAAGTATTTTTATTGTTGAAATATCTCAAGCAGGTTTTTGAAACAAATAAAAACCAGAGATTTGTTTGGAGAAAATTTTTATCCACCAAACCTTTCTGAGCTGAAATTTAGTGGTGTTGAAAAGGTCAGTGATCTTTGGATTCTCAATGAAATCTATTTAATACTGCTCTCCTTCTTACACTCACTGAAGTTTTCATGAGAACTGTCGTATTTCCAGGACAGTTCATGTTGTTCGTAGATGAAAACTGCAATTTCAGAAAAAAGTGGGAGGATTTGAGAGGTTTTTAAAAATTTGCTGCGGTTTTTAAAAGTTTTTTTTATTTTACTTTTTTTTTTAGCCCTAAAGCCTAAGTAACTTTTGATTCAAAGCACATGGCTTCTCTTTTCATAGGGAAAATGTAAAGTTGACTGTCTCACACTTACTTTAAATATTTATAACCTTACATACTAGATGGATAAGTTCATCAACCTAATGTCTAGGATCACAGACCTTGTTTTGCTTGATACTGTTTATTAGATGTATTGCCTACTATGTCTTTGAATAGCCTTGTTTAACGTCCTGTTCTCCAATATTAGATCATCACTGATAATAATGCTGCTACTGCAGATAATCCAGCCATTACTACTACTACTGTTTTGGAAGAACCAGAAATATGCAGCTGAAATCAATGCATTTTTTCTTGGAAGACCAGCACAAAAAAGCCAAATGTACCCAAAAAGTGAAATCTTACAGTAGACTCTGTATCATTAGCACAAACTGCTACAACTCCCCATCTGATTTTTGTGTAGTGAACAATTTTCTCAAAAGGAATTAAAAACACGTTACTTGAAGAATCGATAAGGAAAATCACTATCCCCAGCTTATCATGTGTCATCTGTTATGTAACAGTCTGTTAATTTCAAATGGACATTCAAAATGAGTTACACTAAAATGTTTAAAAAGGCTCCTATTATCACTTTCATTCTATTTCACAACATCATTTTTTTAACATATTCACAAAACTCTTGCATGTATATTCCTAATTAATCATAATTTCACGCCTAGTCTGAAGATGCTCAGTACTTAGCAGGGTGTTTTTTATCTGTGTCTAGATCAGTTTTTTGTAATTATGTCTGTTTCAGAAAATGTATTGTGAGAGCAATATAGCTAGTATTCTTTCACTAAAAATGTCAGTCTATCTCTGCCATTTTTGTACTTAAAAACCTTAAAAAATTCTTTAAAAATAGTCTCCGTTAAATAGTGAACATATGAAGACAGTCTGAAAACAAGATTACCATATAATTATCCTTTATATATCTCTATATAACCTTATATATTTTCATATAGGGATATAACTTTTAAAAATGCATCAGAATTTTTAAAAAATTAAGGGCTGACATTATGAAATCTTTGTAATTTTGAAACTATTTTTGTAAATGAAGCAAAATGCTGGAAAATATTTGATTCATAGCCTTTAAAATTAAAATATGACCTTTCTATATAATATACTTCTCTATTATGCCACACTTGAATGACAAAATTTACCTTTTTATTCTTATATTTTATTCATTTGTATATAGTAGAATGTATTCCAAAGTTAAAATTAGTACTATCTGCTGCAAATAATGGTGAGTTATCAAGATTCAAGCAGTTTGAGACTAATGTAATCTTTATGCTTTATTCTTATAAACTCACTGTAATTTTTGAACATAATTAAGCTGAAATAAGCTCATTTCACTCAGGTGATGTTGATATCTGCATGGTTTTAAAGTATGAGTTGCTGCAAAGAACAAGTTGTTCTATGAAGAGTGATATTTGGGAAAATGAAATTCAGAAGGATTTGTGTTCATCCCTACACAGCCTCTTAAAACAACACTTTCAGTCTCTTTCTTGTCCCTTTCCCAGTTGAAAATCTCCTGAATGCATTATAAGGAATAGACAGGAACAAGCATTAGAGAGAAAAATAACCCTGAGCTTTGATCTGCATTTATGCTGATAGACTGATGTGTATCTCAATGCATATTTTTAATCAGAAAGAAAAGAAAAGAAAAGAAAGAAAAGTAGTTTATATAACAGCTTTAAAAACAAAAGCATCTGATCACTTTACAAGCTGCAGAAAACATGACTCAAAACAATAATAAGTAAGTATTGCTGTCCTTAGTAATTCAGTAACACTTTTTATCTACCCATCTGAAAAGTTTTTCCCTCAATTTGGGGAGTGAGCCTTGACTTGATGGACTATTATAGAACCATTCATTATGTCTTGGATGTATCTAAACCAATTCAGAATTCATCATTCAAGAGTCAAGCTCACATCAGGATGATCCTATTTTTGCTGTACTCACAAGCAGACCAATAGATTCTAGTGTTATGGCAATATAGCTGGTTTTATTTCCTGAAAATGCAAGAGATTAAATTGCCTTCAGACATTGAGAAAATCATTGTATAGATAGTAACCATATACAGGGTAATCTTAGTTGCAGTTCCCTTGGGAGGGCTAGACAGATTATTTTTGCATTTTGTTACTGTTTTGAGTCATGTTTCCTGCAGCTTGTAAAATGATCATATGCTTTTGGCCTTAAAGCTGTTACATAAAGTTAAACTACTTTTCTTTCTTCCTTTCAATAAAAAATGGGGTCTCTTGGCTGAAATTTACACTGAGAACCACATTTAATCAACAGGTACATTACTTGTTTGACTGATTGATTCAGCTTTCCTCTTACTGAGACAGTGAATGAAATAATCGATGTCTCTAAAAATAGGGAACAGAAAGATAGCTACAGAATCAGTGAAATAAATAGCATGCAACTTTATAAAGGAAGGATTGCCACCCTACCTGCTCGTATTCCTATCCTGCACAGCCTGAAGTTTGACTTTTCTCAGACAAAGCTGTCTTATTTTTTTAAATCTCCCTTTAAAAACATTCCCTAAGAGAGGAATCCTTATTCTCTGGCAGAAGTCACTTCCTCTAAAGTAGCAGGGGTTTGTCTCTTTTTTACCCATGCCTTTACAAATACATAGATACAATCAAAAATGTAGCTCTACTATAAGATGAGGTGTTATCAAGATACATCTGAAGAAATATCTGCACATCTTTCACAGACAAAAGCCTGTGCCAGTGGTCAGAGTTATGCAGATATTTTTTGAGTGTTGGGGGCCAGAGCTGTCAGGTTGCACGGGCACAGTGGTATTAGGATGCTCACTGACCCCTCTCGGATGTTCCCCTGCTAGACAAAGAAAGCAAATACCTCCTTCTGTCTCTGCAAGCAGGTCTGACTCATGCAGCATGCTCAGAACCACAGCTTGGTTTAATGTCTTTATTTAAACCGACGGGAAATAAAGAAAAAATTCGATGATCAGATCTTATTTGCATGTTATTACACTGCTGGAGCTTTTCTTGACTTAAAAGTCTCAGATTTAAAACTGAGCTGAGAATCTGGTGTTTGTTCTGATGATGTAGGACTTTATAGCACATTGCTTCTTTCTTGTAGGTGCTGAAGGACATGGGTGCTCCACCAAATGCCTTGAATGAGCTCTGACAGGGAGTTTTCATCACTAGTGGACTGTAAATAGAAAATGGCAGCAAAATGGACACTTAATGAGAGAGCACTAACAATGAAATATGGCAACTAGTGGATCTATGGGAACAACAATCTTGAATGGAAATGGCTACATGTTTCACCTATAAGTGATTTTTAAACGAGCTTTATAATAGTGGTTTCAAAAACTGCACATCAGTTTAGGACAAAAGACTGCTTAAACAGCTACCCTACTTTGACCCTAAGAATCCAGCTTTCACTGTGGCTTCTGTTTTGGAAAGTACAGAGACTTGAGGTGAATAACCTGATGTCTGTTATTAGGTTCAACAGGTACTATAAAATTTTGGTGGAAACAGAACTCCTTTTCCAGTGAAAAACTTGATGCATCTCCTTTGGAAATGTGATTTTGGCTAAAACTATTTAAAATATTGTATAAAATATTCAGAATATTGCACCAAAAAACCCAAACCAAAACAAAACCAACCAAAAAAACCCCCCAAACCCAATCCCTCTTGTCTCTCTCCAGTACGTTTTTTTTTCAGGTTCTTTTCAATGTCTATGACCTAGGGCAATGGTTTCCTGTAATTTCAATGTTGAGAAAAAATGTTTTGATCTAATGTTTTGATTCTGGTATTACACTTTGGTAATACTTAAAACAACTGTATATCTATGGCACTTAATTGAACTAATTGAACGTTATAATTTTTCATAATTGACTAGCCTTATATTGTTGTCACTGGCCTGGAAATGTAAGTGAATTTGTTTGGCCTATCAGTGTCAATGTAAGATATTTGGTTCTACAGAAGCTGAGCAAGAGGTGGAGAAAGAAAAAGAAATTTAAATGAAAAGTTAAAGTTGGTCTGATAAGCGGGGGTTTGGATTTTTGTTTGTTTGTTTGTTTTTCTAAATTGTGTCTGCATTTTTTCCTAGGCTCCTTTACACCAGGTAGAATAGGAAACAATTTTTTGGTTAATTTTTTTCCACTAAAAGTATAGATTTCAGAATGGAAAATATTTTCTGATTTTATAAATCAGTTTTATTGGTTTTATCATAACAGAAATAAAAAAAGGACAGTTTCAGTAAGTTTAAGTGTTTTGAGCAAAGACTATTTCAAATTCCCTTATATTTATTTTTAATCTTTTAACCTGCAATCTGAGTGTAATTTTTTTTTAAGATAGGCACAATTTTAAACTGGATATATAGTGAAAATATTTTTGCTTTTTTTCACCGATTTTTTCCCATAACTTTAGCTTTATTTCTGTTTAGTTAATTTTTTCCTTTCCTTTTTTTTTTCCTTAAACACATAGCTGTTGTGAAAAGGGAGCAGATGGCTTGACTGAAACTTGGTTTTCTGTTATTTCAATATCTTGCACAGCATACTGGCTTTATCAGCCTTTTCATACAGTATACAGATTCACAGCTCAAATCAAAACAGATATGAAATAAGGGCATGAAAATCATGAAAAACCTGGGTCCTTTCTGCATGATGGCTAGATAGAACATAACAGCCTTCCTGCTGTGTGAATTTTATATATTCTAGATAAAATCTGTATTGTTTATTTTTCCTGTGGTATATGGCTTTGATATGGCCATTTTATCAACAGTCTTAAAAGATATGTAAAGGCAGCCCTTTATTCAGATATTTTGGCTGGCCAGGTACTAGATAACACAAACAAATCTCCTTCCTATTCTTCATAAGAACTTTACTCCACACCAGAAGAGCCATCTACTCTAACCTTCATCAAAGGACACATCCATGGCCATCAGCCTCTGTTGTAAGCTCCTTCCCAGGTTGCTCTCATTGTTTCAATCTCCTTGAGTTCTAGGACATCAAAAAATCCTGAGAATTTGAAATATGGATAATGACATAGTGTGAGAAAGGTGACTTTTTAGAATTTTACTTACACGTGGTTAAAAAAAATCATGATGTGCAAATTGTTCTACTAACTGATTTTCTGTAGGTAACTATTACCCTACCTGCTTGTTCATCTCAGGCTTTCAAGTTCCAAATGTGTAGTCAAAACCACATATGACATGCCACTAGGCACTTAGCAGCAATCAAAGCAGACATGGTGACTCCTCCAAGGAGCTTTGCTCTAATTCCAGCCCCCCTGCTATTCCAGGGAGAGCAAACGCTTCTTGCAGAATCCCTGAGGAAGCTCATTACTTCAGCTGAGCTAAAATGGTTTACTCCAAACAAACACAGCAAACTGCACTGCCTTTATAAATAAAATTATCCTAGTCAGAAAGCTGTCCTACTACTTCAGAAGAATATGTTGAAAAGCTGATTAAATTCCTTCTGTCTTTTCCATTGAAACTCTCAAAGGAAGGGTGTCTTCACTCACATAGAGCTAGCCAGCTCAGCAGCCACATTTAATTCCACATTGGATTTCCTTTCATCTGGAGTGACAAGCAGTGGAGTTTTGGCTGCCCTACCAGATGAGAAGGGTTGTGTTGCTCTTGTCACTAAGGTGGGGAAGTTTACAAGCAAAAGTCATCTGGGCATTCCAGTAGCCTGAAAAGGACTGAGAGGACAAGTGCTCCTTGTTGCCTTTGGGTAAGCCCCCCGTTGTAACTGAAGCCTAGATAGAACCGTGAATCACAAAAAACATTAAAATTAGGAATGATAAAATGGAGTTGTCCCTCTCTTGTGGTGTAAAAGCAGACCAGGAATTTTCTGATCAGTAAATGTGACTTCTGGCAGGAAAAGAATAGAAGATGCAGAAATATAAGTATCATGTCTTTTGCCCACAAACTTAAGAGTTTGTTATTGCTGTTTGCTGCTTCTTCAGGAAGTTCTGTAATAGGATGATAGTGTAGTACCTCAAAGGCATAAAGATATGATGCTTTTCAAACACCTATAGCATTTCCTCCTGTGATTCTAACTGGGAAAAAAACCCAAAGGGAATGACTATAACATTCTTTCATCTGGTGGTGGGATGAATAGACCTTACAGAAAACTGGGTGATATTTTGAAAATAGGAAAGAAAAATTCTCAGTGGATAAATCAAAAGAAGATTTCAATCACAGACAGCTACCACAATTTTAAATTGAAATTTTAGATCAAATGAGTATTCCTTTAAAGTTAGGAATCTACAGTCACAAATCTCCACTCTCCTCAGAGGGGACAAATCATGTTACACTCTAACTCACAGGCAGGCAGGAGATGGATTTAAAGTTATGTCTAGCCAATTCTTGTTCATTTATTGCCTCACAACACTTAGCAAACATTCCAAGTAAAGAATTGTACAACTGTAATTGTATTAACTGGTTCCAGGCTGAGCTACACTTATTTCCTTTGAGATAGAGCACTGGATTCCCTGAACAGGTTTTTCTTCTCTGGATGAGTTTCAAAGCAGATTCATTATCAGATATCTGTCAGGATCACTTTGAGTGTTATGTGAGTATTGGAATTAAATAAACATTGGAAAATCAGAGACAGATGTTCAAACAGGTTTTTTCTCTGTTTTTTAAAATGCAAAAAAAAAAAAAAAAAGTCTTTCTTAAATGGCAAGGTCTTATAAATTTGGTATATTTCTTTTCATTCTGTCAGTGTTATAATTTTTATAGATTTTTAAAATTTGTTTTTCTGTTGTTTCTTATTATTTTCAGTACTGATTTTGTTATGCCTTCACAGGCAGATGGAGTAAGACACTGCCTTCCAGACGTTCATGGAATAACTTGGATCAATAGAAGACACTGCAGATCCTTCTCCACAAGTCCAGCTGTGAGGTACCTTATCTCCTAAGAGAGTTTTGCAAATCCCTTAGACCTGAGTAGCAGATTTTGTTGAGACACCACCTGGAAAAAGGAAAGTTTGAGTGTCCTGACACATACAGGGTCACTTATCTCCCACACTACTGAATGCAAGAACAGGATGGAGGTGGTGATCTTTTGTGTCATATTAGATGTGACCAGCTCTCCCTTGACCTTGGAGGGATGCTTTCACACAGTGCCAAAAGTGGATTTTATATCCTCTAAGTATTGAAGGCTCTTTTAAGATCCATGTACAGTTTTTAAAACTTTGTATCTCCAGGCACAACTGAGATGTCTGACAAAAGTCAGAAGTCCAGTCTCCTCCTAAGAGAATGCCAACACAAAAGCACTGCAGAGAGCATAGAAGACAGTTGTAAGATTTTTTCTGAACCATTCTTTACAATTTCAGGTGAAGCCATGCAAACTCCTGCACCATAGATAGGTATTGCCTATGAGTACAATTGTATGGAATTTTATTTTGCTTTAATTTTCCTTTTTCTATCGTATTATTCTAAGTATTCTTCCTACACGTATTCACAACATTATAACCAGTGACATATAGTTATAATTTTAAAGTGAATATAGTTCAGGTTCAGACATTTTGGCAAACTCTTAAGATTTGAAATAAGACCTGTGTCTTCACTTTTACCTTAAACTGAACAAAAGATATAACTTTAACATCTCCAATAGATATTTGGTGTCCTATGGAACAAGAAATATACCCTTGGTGTTTTTATCTACACTGCTTTCTTAGAAATGAAAGGAAACTTGGATATTTCTCGTGTACCTTTGAAAATGCACAACAGCCTTAGCTAGCTGTCTGTATTTGCTTTGCTTATCTCTACCTACTGCAAGCTGCAATACATCAGGGAAGCAGTTGCAATGGAGAAAGGTCCTGAAGCCACAGTATAGAATTTGCTATTTGTAATGCTGGTTCTTTGCAAAGGAAGATAACATTAAGATGACTTTTCCATTGCTGTGTCTGTTTTTATACAACTAATAAGGCTGATGTGATAAGCTATGTGCACAGAAATGATGGGTATGGCTGGGGAAGGGTTTGTTTAGTGCAGGTGGCATGCAGTTATTCTCAGCAACACCAGACAAAGACAGGAACAGAAAAACAGCTATAACCTAAAATCTGATTGCACTCTCAATGACAATGTAATAGAAAACTATGGAAACAGACTTTAATCAGCTGTTCTACAGCTTAGTGAATGAAGGGTTTAGCAAATCCCATGCTGAATTTAATTTTGCTATGGCTGCACAGAAACAGATAATATTGGGGGTCTACAATGTGCTTCAGTCTGAGATGTGGAGGCATAGTGGACATGCTGGTTCAGGTATGCCAGGACCACACCAAACCAAAGATATATGAAAGTATATACTGTATTCACCATGGCTGTAACTCTGAAATGTACCCTGGGTACACTGCGATTTTTGGTTCTTGATTAGCTCGCATTTTTCTTGTGATAACTGTAGATGCTTTTTGTTTTAAACTTTTATTGCATGCCAAATCTTCCATGCAACTCTGAACTTGAGCACAATTACTTATTAGCATATATGAAAATTTCATTGGCTGTTAGGGGGCATAAGTCTCTATAAAAATTTAACTACATTCTAATACAGTTTGCCCTTCTTGTATCTTTCGCTCTTTCTTTCTAATTCTGACAGCATTTTCTAGAAATTCCATTAATGAAAGACTGTGAGTCACTAATTACAAAATTATGTCATTGAAACTGTAGTTCAAAATCTATAAAAGTTAATAAAGCCTCTCTAATGGTATAAGTTATATCAATTTATAAGCATAATTAAAAGTACAACTGAAACGAACCAATTTTTCACCTTTTGAAGAACTTCCAAGTCACTTCTGATTTCTTTTAATGTGGAAAATAATGTACCAAATAAAATGATAGACACTAACACACAGAGATAAAATCCTAAGGATGAGATCCTCAGCCAGCGGTGTCAGTGTTATAGGATTCAGATAGTTTTATGCCCATGGGTGTTTTAAGCCTATAAGATTTACCACTGTATCACAATTTTTTTCCTCTTTGTTAATATCTGTGGGCACCACTGGAAAAAATCATGAAAATACAAAAGTGAACAGGATCTTGACTGGGATTAGGTGATGCAGACAACTCTAATTGGAACCGACTTCCCTCAAGGCAGCGATGAGTAAAACGTAAGCCCACTGCTTGCTCTGAAATGTCATAAAAGAGAGAGCTATTTTCTTGTACTTGTGGTTGAACACTGTTGATTTAATTACAACAAAAAGTGATTGGGAAATATTTTTAAGAGAGATTAGTTTCCTGTTGTCAGCTGTCACTGAGATGGATAGAACTCAGGCAGTAGTTATGAGCTGGCTTGCTGGTGGCTGAGACAATAGGCTGCATATTTTTAAATTGTATCAAGAAGGACCTATTATTTAGGACTGCTTATTACTGTCAGTGTCACAACATCTTGCATTATTCAAAGGGAGCATTGCTTCCATCCGTCAGTCTCCCCTTTGCTGTCAAAGATGCAAATACAAGTTCTCATTGCTTAGGGGAAATTTGTAGTATAAAAGAGAAGGAAGAAAGATGCCAGGAAAAGTTAAATGATATAGGAGGAAAATCCTCAGGGGAAAGAGCGACTGGAGCTTTGAATTTTTATAGTTGCCACATCATAGAAAGAAGAAAAAGAAAGAAAGAAAGAAAGAAAGAAAGAAAGAAAGAAAGAAAGAAAGAAAGAAAGAAAGAAAGAAAGAAAGAAAGAAAGAAAGAAAGAAAGAAAGAAAGAAAGAAAGAAAGAAAGAAAGAAAGAAAGAAAGAAAGAAAGAAAGAAAGAAAGAAAGAAAGAAAGAAAGAAAGAAAGAAAGAAAGAAAGAAAGAATTTCCTTTTAGAAGGTGCTACAGAATTTACACCTGAGGGTGTATGGATGTCTGTTTCAATCTAAAGTTGGGATGTTAGAAATTGTGCTGGATGTGTCTCAGAGAAAAAAGGGAAACTTATCCTATAAAGACAAATGATTAGAATTGCAAAAAAAAAGGCAAGTTCAAATAGGTTAAGAGGGGGATGTAAAAATAAATTATATGGCAGTTGAGCACATTTCAGAGTATAGTAGTAGGGAATACAGACTTTTGTAATACCTCTTTCCACTATAACTGATGATTTATTGAAGCAAAATTTTATGAGGCCAAAGACTGGTATCGAACACACTTTTACTCATAGGTTGTTTCAGAAGAGTTTTCAAAACTAGTTTCAGTATTGCTTAATTTTTTTCAACAAATTTTACCAGTTTTAAATTACTTTTGTTTAGAAAATGAAGGAAACTTAGTGCCTTTTAAAATTGTTGTGATTAAAATGATGCATTTTGAGATTGTGCTGGAGTAAGCTTTCTTCTATGCCCCAAAGTATTTGAAAATATACATTTTCAGTCTTAAACATTTTTGAAATTTCTAGTGTTCATCCTACTCAGAGATGAAAATATTTTGAAACATTGGTGTGTCACTGACACATGTTTTCTGTGAAACTAGAGCACAATAATTCTCCCTGTGCTACACATGCATCTGCCATTCTCATTGAAGAAAGTTCATTCAGAGGAATCCGGTGACCTATCCAAACAAGCCCACTGCGACTTGAAAGTGACAGCAAGGGATTTGAACCACAAAGATCATTCCAGGTCTACAGATTCTGTGCAATGTTCCCTGGGCTCAGACCACAGAAACTCTGTCATTGTAGGGCATGCCAGTCACAGGGTATAAGGAAGCCAGGGCACTTCCCCATCTGCTTCGTGCTGCATCTTCAGAGTCTGTTTATGAAGTGATAACTTCTGTTGTTTTTACCATCGGAATTGTGGAGAGTAGTCTTTTACATTTGAACTGGGACTTGGGCAAGTGCTGTCCTGAGGGAAGGACTGAAAATGCAGTGTAGCTGTTGACTGATCTGTTTTCTGTGATGCCACTCACAGCACTGCTTGAAAAATATTTTAATTATGAAGAGCAATCATAAAATGTTATTCCAGTATTTTTAATTTGTGAAATCTTGGCAAAAAATCAATTTCTGGGTGCTTTTCAAGGAAACACTGCAGCGTGAACAAATTAAAATAAAACAAAGTGTGGTCTTTGTAGGATGCCTTTAAGTGAATTCTGTATCACTGCACCCGACTGTTGCTCTCGTGTCTTGTCCATCTATTAGCCTGAAAACTCTTTCAGCCAGAGAAGGGACAGAATTCCATTAAAAAAAATATTATATTTCAGGGTTTGCTGCTGAATTTTAGCTTATTTTGCAGGGAGAAAATGGGAATAGATTCAAGAATAATATAAAAGCTATTAGAGAGGAGACCAGGCTGAAGTGTATTTCATTTTCATTAGTGCAAAGACTTTCCTTCTCCTTTAACCTGCACTCTCACCATATGCACAGTGAAAAACAAAGGGTTCAATTTGCTCTACAGCACTGGTAGAATTGAACTAATTGATTAACAGCAATTTCCCCCATCAAATAAATGGAGCGATGTGATTTCTGACATGGACAGAAACAAAGCTCAGAAGCTGGTAAGGATGCTGGTTTTGAATACAAACAGGCAGGAACCAAGGACAGGAGTCTCAACACAAATGAAGCTCCTGGGAAAACCATTGCTGTGAGCCTGCAGAGGCTTCTTTTAGCTCTTAAACAGCTCCTTCTTCATGACAGACTGAACTGAATTTAAGCAGCTCTCCCAAGTAACTGAGCTAGCCTTGAGCACAGGCAGCAGGGCACTTAGGAGAGGAAAATGATCTCCTGGCCCTCAAACTCCCTTGCCACAAAGCGAGCTACGTCTGCCCTTCTTTCATTTGCAGTGGAGACTTGGTCCTGGCTCCCAGTTCACTACACGTTGTTATTTTATTGAAATTCTACCCTGTCAATAATGCAGAGCCTGCTGGCCTTCAGCTCTTACCTTCCTTACCCACCCTTCTTTCAGTGACTCTCAGTAAAAACACTTCTGGAGAGTCCTTTAAACTTTTCATGTTTTTTTGTTTTTCATTTTGCAGCAAGACCTTGCTTTCTTCCCTGGATTCTGCTTTGCCACTTTTTGTAATGTATTTGTATCCTGCCGTAAATATGACAATGGAAGAACCAGATCAGCTATGCAAATTATCTTGGAAGAAGCACGGTGTTGGGTACTATGCTAGCAAAGAAGTCAGCAACATTCCTTAAGATAAAACAAATAAACTTCAGCCATAATTTTAGGCCGAAGGAGACAGAAGAACGAATATAAAAATGAGGAGTGTCTGGTCCAGTTTTTAGACATTGTTGAGTTGATTGTGTTTGCACAGTTGAGTCAGCTAATAGGGCTCTTGGGCATTTTCTTTGGCTTTGTAAATTCAGATCTTTAGCAGTGCTGTGTGGAGGTCTCTGTCACCTCTGACTGCAGAACCAGCCTAAGATGACTTCTCTGCTCTTTTAGAGCCCTGATATTTGTCAGTAGAATTTCTCTGGATTTTTTTTCCACAAATATTTGCAAATATATTAATAAATTATTTTTTATTGAAATCCTAAATTTCAATGTAGGATCTTACAGCATGTGAAAGCTCCACCAGAGGAGGGTAGACCTGACTGGAAGAAAGAACATTTGGAATAGTTGCCATAAGCACATGGAATATGGTTGCCATAACCATATGGAATAATCTTCTCATAGATAAAAATTTAATAAATTAAAGAAATCCATAGTAAAGAAACTGCAGGCCAAAGATGCAAGCCTTCTATTGCTTTGGTGTGGAATCATCATCTACATTTAAAGGATTAGGAAATGAGTAAGAACATGACACAAAAAAAAAAAAAGGAAGAAAAACACATGGTTTGTACGAAACATTAGAAGTTGTGGCAAGGAACGGAAGCTAACAGAAAATAGAGGGCCAAAAATGCAAATAAAGTCAAGGGCATACATAAGTTAGTAGTTATTAAGGAGCAAGACACAGGAGGTTTAAATAATGATGGCTGAACAAAAATGTTTAAATATCTTCTCACAAGAATGTAGGGGTAGGTTATTATGGAAAGTAGTCCTTTAGGTAAAAAACCAAACATTTGAGAGCTATTTTGTTGGTACTGCTTGTAAATGGTCTTTTAGGAGAAGGA
The DNA here is from genome assembly GCA_013398615.1 of Brachypodius melanocephalos. NCBI lineage: Eukaryota > Metazoa > Chordata > Aves > Passeriformes > Pycnonotidae > Brachypodius > Brachypodius melanocephalos. The sequence goes on from VZSR01000520.1 coordinate 30,721,971, forward strand.
GGAGAATCTCTCAAGGCCCAGCTTTAGTAGAAAATGGCAAAACATTGGTCCTTTGCTTCTGACTCTTGAGTTAGCAGGATTTCAGTGTTGCTGTATTTGTGTGGAATGATTTCCAAAATATTTCCCTGAGGCTAGTGTAGTCGAGGTGGTTAGCAGTGCAGGAAGAGATTTTGCACCTGTATGTTCTCTCCCATGCTCCATTTCTTTTATGCTCTCAAAGCTTCCTGGTGTTTGCCTAAAGTTAATTCATCCCTTCCCACCTCATAGGCAAGAGCTTTTCCGATTGCACTTTAATTGCCTCAGTGTTAATCCCTGTTTAATAGTGTTAAATTTTGCAGCAAATTAAAACCTAATTTCTGAGTTTGAACTGTATCATGTTGTGCGAGTTACATCTTGACATTACTGTGTGCCCAGCTGCCCGCGTGATTCTTCATATCCTGAGGAGCTTTTCATGGCTGTTTTAATGCAACAAAGCCCTGATGTCAGTCCTCTGCAATTTCCAAACTAGAAACCGTGAAGAGCAGAAGTGGAATGGTTTCCACAAAAGTTTTAGGGAAAATAATTGGGCTGAAGATTATTGCATGGTGGTAGAGAGTGAAATCCTCAGAGGCTGACAGAGATGCTCTTGGAGAGCAAGTTTTCCTCATAGTGCCCACTTGTTGGGTAAACCTACCTGTAACTGGCCTCCCTGGTGAGCCCACAAACAGACTGGATGTAGGAAGGGGAGGGATGAGGAAAGGAACTTGTGTTCACTCTAAGCCAGAGGGCTGAAAGCCCTTACTGTTTTCAAATATTTGGTAAAAAATCCTGGGAACTAAAATTACCTGAAAAATGTTCACATTTCAGGCATATATTGGACCGTGAAATATGTAGGCTCTCCTCTTGCTGTTTTTGTTTTTGGCTACAAAACCAGCCCAAAGGATATGCAGGGTGAGCAAAAATACAGTAATCAGCTTTAATGAAAGGACTCTAGCTAGGACAGAGAGCAATAAAACTGACAAAGAGATCTTCATGCTGTCTCTTGATTGATATGTGTACTTAATTGAGTGCCACATCATGTACATGTTGTGTGTGTTCTGAGGCACACAGTAAGATTTTACCACTAGCAAGTGACAGCTCTGAGCATAAATAAAGCATTTTATTGATTGTGGAATGACTGTGGGTGGACTTGTGGCAGATCATGTGAAGCCACTGCAAACATAACAGTAGTGGCAAACCATTTCTCTGCCATTCACAGCTCCTTTCAGAACTATTTTAGCTCTCATGCACTTTCCAAGATGAAGTGGAGAAGCTGTGGGCTGTTACTGCAGGCTAAAGATAGACATTCTTACCTCTTCACTCAGTTTATGTACTGACAATGAACTCTTTCTTTATTTTATTTTTCCTGTTGGGACAGAAAAAGGATGTAATTGATACTACTACATTGACTAGTCTGTTTGGAAGGCTGTCTCCTTAGAGAGCTTTTTTTCCTGAATGTTATTATATCTTAAAGTGTTTTCACAAGTGATTGGGTGAATGTAGAATTGCACTTACTCTGACACTTGCCTGTAGAGAAACCTTGATACAGTGACACTAAGCATGGCTTGTGCTGTCCTCTCTGTGGTCTACAATCTACTGATACATGATCATTAAAAACAAAAATGCCCTTTTTTTTTTTTTTTTTTAAAGTAGGATAGCACTACAGTGAGACAGACCAAGTCTCACTAGGAAAAAGGGTGCTGCTTCACTTGGGGGACCCTCCCAAGCAAACTCCTCTCCCTTTCAGAGCTGAACTGCCAAAGTAGAGCATTATGTTATGTCTTCAATTGTAAACCATTGCTTAGTTCTCTGGAAGCAAACTAAGTACAGACTATCTTTTTTCCCTACACTCTGAATTAATGCAAGGTGTCTGAGTGCCAGTCTACTACTTTGCATTTTCTTAGACAATCCATGTCTCTCTTCAAAGAGATATTATAAGGTGGATTTGGATCATGCTGATCAGAGTGGAAGGTCACTGATGATATAATGAGGATTCAGTAGAAGCAAGTAGACTCAATTTCATGGTAAATTTTGCAACAGAGGAAAGGTGGTGTATTGGACTTTGTATTCATGTAGTACAATCCCTCTTGGCCATGCTGAGCACTACTACAAATGAAAGCCCTGTAAGTAATGTTAGCAATACATAAAGACTTAAAATTAGCTAATCACAAAGTGAAATGGTACTAATATTTCAAAAAGTCAAGTGGCAAAGACTGTAGAGGTCAATTAAGAAAACTACTTGCATATTGGATGGAAATCTTGACCACTGGCCATCCAACAATTTCTCTTACTTGCAGGGATCAGCTGTAAAGGTAGAGATTTTAAGCAGCTTACTTAGGGTTTGATCCAAGTGTCACTAAAGTTAGTGGATACATTTACACTGACTTCAGGGAGCTTTGCATCAGATGTTTAATTTCAGTCAAATAAGTACCTGTGAAGTATTTGAAAAGTCATAGATGGGAAAATGGGAGAAAGAAAGAGAGAAAGTGGAACTATCAATTTACCAATTACCTAGAAAATCCAATTAAGTAGTGACTTAAAGAAGTGGAAAGCAGTGGAGTTAAATAATTTTATTTCCCTTAGTTAACAGTAACACATTAGGTTGTTAAGATGAAAATCATTTAAGAATCCAATATACTTTTCATATACCTGCTGTTTGCTTGTGCATGTTAACTTCAGCAGGGGAACCTGAGTAGTCAATTTTCTTTTCCTCAGTTGAAGCTCTGAAGCTTGCAGATTTGTATTTCAATACATTGGAGAGGTTACTTCTTAAAAGATATTATATCCATCTATCTATATATCTGCTTATATACTCATATATATATATATTTATATATATATACACACATGTATATATGCACTCTTGAAAACTCTTTTTTATAGATTTATAATGGAATTGCAAAATCATGTTTTATTGGCTGAACAAAAATTTCAATGTAGGATCTTACAGTAATATGTTAATTATCTTGGATCATATTAGCCTCTATTCAGTCTTAACTTAGCTTGGATATTCAAGTATTCTCTCCCCCATTTCATGTATTGCTTCTGCTTAAGCTCTAACAATAGCAGATACAACTTTGTTACACAAATTGCACCTTGACCTCACAATTATGTGCTACTATGTTTCATTATTTATGAGATAAACTTTCAAACTTTAAAAAACAATAAAAGCATCTCTATCTCCCTGTGGGATTACCACATAATTATGGTTTCCATATTCTCTTTGTTATTGTAGGGCATATCAAATGTATCCATCCTGAGATGGTGCTGCCTAGAAAGTCAAGAATTAGTAGAACAATTAAATGCATTACATTTTCTGACTCATTTTTACTCTCTTTGTATTAATGCTGAAAGCATGTACAGATTATGTACTTAAAATCTTTTTGCATTTCGAGGAGGATTATTGTTTAATATTTTCACAGATGTGCAAAATGTTAGCATGTAGGTGTTACTCCTAGCTCTATGATATCAAATGCATTGTTTTCAGTTTTGATTATTTAAAAAATAAAACAAAAACACACAAACATGCAAACAGTATTAAGATACTTAAGATATTGCATATTATTTACTGCAATGGAATTCTTGAGACTTTTCTTGGGTTTGCTAAGAGCAGAACAGATGGTTTGGTGGTTATTTTGTAGAAGATGATGATATCATGACTAAAAAACCAGGAAAAACTCTAGATGTGAAAATGTTTCTGCTGTCATATCATATTACAGAAGGTGATTCTTGAGTTCAGAGCTCAACAAGTCATTTGAGGAATGGGTAAACAGTTTATTAAAACATCAGCATTGTACTTACAGGAGACCAGGTTCTGAGGATGTACCACAGTATGTCTGGGACACACATAATGCATTCACAACCTCACCTCACTCCTCAGCCAGTGGAACTGATGTGGTTTATACAGCCACAGGTCTAACCTACATCTTGGGTTCGTGTGTGCATCCATACGGACTTTACACGTACTGTGCCCATGCATTGGCATCGTATTGGCTGCTGTGCATATCCTCCTTTATTCACTCCCTGATTCCTGTGGAACAGGATTCTCCACAGATCCTTTACACCATGCAACACCTGACCAAATGTGGTGTGTCTAGTATGATATGCAGTCAAACAAAGCAACTTGGGTTTTTCCAGTCAAGCAATGAAATAGTGGGTGCCAGCTCAGTCTAAAACCAATGAGACCAGGTTAAGGAAATACTGGTAGACATTGCAGGACACTCTGTGAATATATTTCAAGAACACTGAAAACTGTATCCTGTTTACTTGTACTCTGGGAAATCCATAGCTGAAATAAAGCTTAAGGTATTTTTTTAAAAGTAAAAGGATACAGGTGAGAAACTTAGACATCAAACTATGCATTCTGTAGGCTTCATGATCAGTTTTATGAAGGCTTCAGGAGTAATATGACCTTTCTTGTATTTGAAGGCCTTAAGTGTTAAAGGTAAAATACTGTAGAGGCTAATGGAGAATGGAGTGATTAAAAATTATCTTAATTATCTGAAGCTCTGAGTACTCTCAGCTCCTAGAAATTGAACTAATATACCACACCTTCAAGGCACTATGAGAGTATAGCAGCTATGCTGATCCAAGACTCTGGAAAATGATTTCCAGACAGAGGCAGCTGAGAATCTCTGTCTGAAGGTTGGCGTTGTGATATCCAAACACCTGCATGAGCTAGGAATTTGCACTCTAAAACATGCATATTAGCTTCGTATCTTGTTTGTATTGAGAACATTTTCATCCTTTCTCTTCTGACTTGTATAAGAGTTTTAAACCCTTTAATGAGGGTTAAATTCTTTAGAAAGGGTTTTTAACTCTTTAATAAGAGTTTTTAAAAAGTTTTAGTATAATTGGAACTTAAATGTTCTAATTAAATTGTAAGAAAATGTTTAAAAAATTGTCATGACAGGACACACCATGTGCACATTTATTGCAATGGTGTAAATTTGGTGTATTTTTGTCTGGAACAAATGAAAGGTATTCACAAAGCAATAGTATTGTGGAGACAGATCAAACTTGCACGGTACATGTGATATACACACAATTTTTTTTCAAGGTAAAAAGGAAACTAATTTTTTTTAATCTTTTGTTCCTTTAGTAGATTCCATATTGTAGTTGTCAGTCTTGACTCTTTGGTATTGTCTAAATCTAGTTGCAATTAAATAAGAATGTTATTTCCAAAACACTTTGTAGCAGAGTCATATGTCCTTTTGCTCAGCCAAGTGTGTACTTGAGGAGAAGAAAACAGAGAAGTGCCTTCAGCCCAAGGACATGGAAAGTGTAACCCTTCAAACTGACTGTCAATAATTAAGGTCTTTGATGCTTTGAATCATTTAGATTATAAGATTGCTTCGAAGTAAATAAATAACAAATTAGAGTTTGTGGTAGTCACAGGTGTTTGGCACGACTGCTTGTAATCAAAAGCAAAATGAATGCATTTTCTCTGTGTAATTAGAAAAATAAATGAAGTTTATATGCAAATTGTAAAGCACTTTACTAAGAGATAACCGGTCAGACGGCTTTTTGTAATTTAAACTCTCATTTATGGGGAGAATTTGCAAAGTATCCATTTTCAATGCAATTTCAGTGCAGCTGCTTGAACTATCTTAGTCTTCCTAAGAGAGAAATTCAAACATCACTGGTATCATGCCAATCTTGTTACAGCACAATAAGGACAACATATGCATTTTTAAACTTGCCTTTCTTTCCCCACCTCTGAAATGATAGCAAACAAAAATCCCTGAAGGTTAGGTGAAATTACTTGATGTCAGTAAATAAGTAAATAAATAGAGAAATACTGGGAAAAAATATAGAAAAAAATCTGCTAATATGTTTCAAGCATTTTTTGAGATCTAAAGTTAATATTGAAGAACAATGAGGGCTTCTCACCAATCTTCCACAGTTAAGGGAATATTTCCCCACTGGCTGGCTTGCTGAAACATCTCAAACATTTCCATTTGGAGTATTGATATCACCTTCAAAATTCATGACTGACAGAGAATGTATGAGGTAGAAATTGCTTGGAGTAGGTATGCCAAGAAGAAGATGGATGCAAGTGTCTTAATAATGAAATGGGATTTGTTGTGAAGGGACATAACAGATAGGAAATTAGTCCAAGGAAATATGAGACAGTGGGATAAACAGGAAGAGTGTAGAAGTACCAAGGAAAATGCAGATCCAGACACAGAATCTGAGAGGACAATTCAGAATAGGAATGTGGAGAATGAAAAGTCTAAGGTAGAGGAGAACAGGAGGCAATGCATGAAGCCATGATGAAATTGTTTTTTTCAAGGTTTACTCTTCAAAATGAGGTCTATAAACTTTAAGGTACTGTGACTAAGAAACACAGCTGACATAGTTGACAGAATTAGCTGACAAAACTGAGGCTTGATTTTTTAAATCTTGAACCATCACCCAAGCAGTATTGAAGATATCTTTCCAATGTTCAAATATACTAAGTTATCTTTGTAACCTATCTGAAAGAGAAAGATGGAAGGAATGTGTTTTCCTACAACATTTCTCCTATTCTCTGAATAGTTAGACAGCAATGTCTGTAAAGCTGTGATTGGGAGTATTAAATTACGCTTGAAATTCTCTTTGTCTCACTTGCCCCAAATTATTAATATTGCCCTAGCTATTGGCAGAGTTTCTTATATTTCGAAGAAAAAAAAAAAGACCCAAATTCTGGCTAATTTTAGTGATACCAATCATGCTTTTTGTTCAAACTTTCAGGAACCTCCTACTTGAAAGGTAATGTACAGTTAAAGTGTCTTAAATGCTCACGTCCTATATTCTTGTTGTGGTTTCACCCCAGCCAGCAACCAAGACCCAGGCAGCCACTCACTCACTCACTCCCTCAGCAGAGAAACTGGGGAGATAACTGGAAGGGTAGAAGTTAGAAAACCCATGAACTGAGATAAAAACAGTTTAATAGGGTAAGCAAAAACACACAAGCAAAGCAAAACAAGGAATTAATTCACTGCTTCCTATGCCTGGCATGTGTTCAACCATCTCCCCATCACAGGTAACAGTGACTTGGGAAGACAAGTCAAGAAAAGACTTCAAATTTACCTGTCTTCCTGCTTCTTCCCCCCACTTTCTATACTGAGAATTACATCATATGGTCTGGAATATCCCTTTGGTCAGATTGGATCACCTGTCCTGGCTCTTTCTACTCCCAGCCTCCCATGCACCCCCAATTTCCTCACCAGCACGGCAAGACAAAAAGAAGGGGCCTTGGCTGTGTGCAAGCCCTGCTCAGCAATAATAAAAACATCTCTCTATTATTAACCCTGTGCTCAGCACAAATCCTAAACACAGCCCCAATCCAGCCACTGTGAGGAAAACTAACTCTAGCCCAGCTGAAAGCAGCATGCCTATATCCTAGTCAATGGCAGGTTGAATATACCCATCTTCAGCCAAAAGGGAAAATGATATCCTGGGGTGCATCAGGCACAGTATCAGGAGCCATTTGAAGGAGGGGATTGTCCTGCCCTACTCTGTGCTGATGCAGCTTCATCTCAAGTTCTATGTGCTGTTTTGGGCACTGCGATATAAGAAGGATATTAAGCTATTAGGAAACATCAAAAGGAGAGCTACAGAGATGATGAAGGGTCTGGAAGAGAAACCATATGAAGAGCAGCTGAGGCCATTGTCTTACTTGTCCTGGAGGAGACTCATGAGGGGAAATGGTGGGATAGGCACTCATCCCTTCTCTGTGGTGACCAGTGACAGGACTTGAGGGAATGCACAAATCTGTGACAAGGAGATTAAATTACATTAGGACATAGTTCTTTACCCAAAGGGTGGTTGGACATTGGAACAGGCTTCCCAGGGAAGCAGTTAACACCAAACCTGACAGAGTTTGAGAAGCATTTGCACAAAGGTCTCAGGAACATCAATTATCCCTTGTGAGCCCATTCCAACTTAAGATATTCTATGATTCTGTGATGCACTCTTTTTGCCTACATCTCACAGTAGCTGACCTTTTCCTTTTATATGGCATCTATTTTCAGGATTAATATTACAATGCATCACCTTTATGAGCAGTTATGCCACCTCTCTTTCATCAGGCTTTTGTTGGAAGTGACTTCTATGATTATTAATTATTTCCCATAGAATTCAGCTGCACATGGTAACCACGCTTATTAAGAAAAAAAAATTGCATCTGTAAGCTTTTGAATACTTAACCTGTACATATTAGGGGGAATAACTATAAGATTATTTATGTCACAGTAGGAAAAATGATTCAGAAAGGCCTAAGGATCCTTTTTACAAAAGTTTTTAAAATATTCATTATAATTTAAAATCTTCTTTGTGGAAGTCTTAACCATCATGATTTGTACTAGCTGTGGAGCATTCCTTTTAATACCCTTGCTATTGACCAATTCTTTGACTAGAGAAAATTATTGATGTGTAGCATTAAGCATCTAACTACTGTTGTATTATTGTGGTGATTAGAGGAAATCCTAAAGCCACAAGTGCAGAGGTTTCAGCTGCAGTGAACTGGCCAGATTTTATTGGAGGTAGCTGCAGAGTTTTTTATTCAAGCGTGTTTACTGTGCCAATCACTTGCAGGGCTTATCTTCTCTTTTTCAGTGTTTTAATCCAGTGCTGCTGTAAAGCAGGTTCTATGTTCCAACCTAGCAGTGATTTCATTAATGACAGGTAAAATGGTCAAGAAATACCATCTTTGTCTTACCCCTCTTCAGCAGGTATTTGCACCTTCACAGCCACAAGTGAGAAAAAAGATCCTCTTTTCCTAGAACTACAGAGGGTATTCTGCTGGCAGGCATTTCTAGCATAGAATTGTTTCAATTGCATTGTGCTCTGTTCATCTGTTTCCTCCTTAGTTGATATACTTGTCTAAAAGCTTTTTAAAGGAAGGCTCATATTTCTGTTTATATTTTGCTTAACAGAAAGAGGATCCTGGTCTTGTCTGGAGATCTCATCCATTATCAAAATAAAATAAATGTTAAAAAGCCATGGTAAATACATAAGCACATCTCATTGCATCTAAAATAAAGGAGTGGGACACAAACTTAAGATGACTTCTTTATGATGCACTGTAATGTAGTCCTCTTAAATTCAGTGGCTTAGCAGAGAAAACTTTCACCAAGGTCTCTACACACTGAGAAATTAGTTTTACATCTATGCTTTGAAAATCAGGCATGAGACTTCTTGAAATGGATGCAAATTAAAGCAATACATTTATTTTTGGCAATTATTCTTTCCAGATATTGTTTCTTTTACATGTTTTCATTCAGTAAAAGGAAAAGCATGAGAAAAATAATACGATACACATGTAGAGATGAATATGTCCACAAATATCTGCTTTTGGAAACTGCATAACATTTCATACTTTACACAATGTCAGACCCCGAATGATCAACTGGTGCTACCAAATTCTCACTCGTGTTTATGCAATTATTCATGTTGTCTGTTCAAAGGAGATAAGAGAAAACTTTAAACAGACAATCTTTATTCACACGATGATTATAGATAGCACAATATTAGCATGATTTGGATGCCCAGGCTCCAAAGCCTAGGAGAAGGAAATACCCAGACTTTCCAGGCTGTAAAGTGCTACACACTCCTTTCTCCCTTTGTCTCCAGCTGTAGATGAGGACATTCATTATTTCCATGTGTCAAGTGTAGAAATTGATTGCAAATTAGAGGCACATGTTTTTACTAAAGACAGGGACTGAATTATGATTAGATTGTAATTTCAAATTATATCAGTATATGAAAATATATAAGCTGCGGGGGAATACAGCTCAAGATGAATTTGTCCTTTTTATCTCACAAATGAAAGCTATTCTTTATCCAACAAAAACCCTAGAAATAGACAGTATGCAAAAAAATCACAAAGTTTATGCAACACTTCATCTTCTTATTTGTCACTAAAAATGTCTTTTAAACATTTTTATCTTTTCTCATTCATCTAGATGGTCTTTTTCCCCCTCTATTTTTTACTAATGGGATCTTTCTAAGTATGGAAGAAACTAAAAAAAAACCACCAAAAACCCCCAAAATAACCCTCAACAAACAAACCAAACCCCCCCCCAAACCCCCAAACAACAAAAGAGGGGGAGAGGAGAGAGAGGAAAAGAACATTCAGTTTCAATATCTCATTCAATTTGAAAGCTGCATTTCTTTTATCAAGAGAAGCTGATATTTTTAAAATTCTGTGTTAAAAGGTGTGGAGATTTCTTTTTTACCTTTTTATTTCAGCCTGTGAGTTACATGTACTTTAGAAAGAACTTCCAGGTTCTCTAGTTGAAAGAGGCAATCATATGCCTGAGGACATATACAATAGGAAATGACAATGGAGCATTTCACTTCTTATTTGTTGAAGAAAAAAAATTAGTAACTATGACACCAACTAGGAAATAAGAAAAGATTCTCTTCAATTGGCAGAGTTCTGCATACATCTTGTTGGAAAGAAACTACAGTCTAGCACAATTCTGCTTCAGCAGTAAAAAGCCCATTCTGTCTACACCCAGAGGAGCCTGGACTGCCTTCCTATTTAATATTGAGGAAAGGAATTTTGTTTGAGATCCAGTACTCATTTTATTTTCTGTTCCAGAATTATAATCACCTGCTGAGTCTACCAGGACTGGCTCACAGGAAACTCAGATTTTCTCCTAATCTTGCTTGCAGACTTTTCTATGAGATCTTAGTCACTTTATTATATTGCAATCTCAAAAAAAAAAACAAAAACCCAAAACAAACAAACCCAAAAAACCAAAAAAACCCCAAACACAAACAAACAAACAATAAACAAACAAACACACCCCCCCCACACAAAAGCAGGCCACTTACGAAATTATTATATTACTTTGAGATTCTTGGAAGAATGATTTTAATACAAGCAGGTAAGCAAACTAGGAAATATTTTTAATGAAATCAAAGTTTGATAGAGGAAAACACTAATAGCAAAGAACACTATAAATTGGCTGACTGATGAGAAATGTCTTCTCAAAACTGTCCAATCTTTTGCTGACATCACAAGTAGCAATATTTTGCTTTGGTGATTGTCAGCATGAAATATGCATCACTTTATATTCCAACCAAATTCTCCCTATTTTGACTTTCATTTGACTAGAACAGGAAATGTTTTTGAAATCTTGATTTTTTTTTCAAAAATCAACTTCTGTCTTTTTAATGGCTTTTGAATTTTAATTTTTAATTGTTGGGGACAGCTTTTCAGAGTGAAAGAGGAAACCTGAAAAGACTCTTGAGAATGCAGTTTCACTCTGAGCTAGAGGGATCAGTCCCATGCTTTGCCTATCTGGTGTGGGCTGGTATCAATTAGTGCATCCTTTGGTTTCCAAGAAATTATTCTCCTGGTCTCTGTTAGCAGGTAGGGATGGCACAGAAACCATTACTCTCTGATTACTTTTAACATTTTTTGCCTGAATAGAGACCTTACAAGATTTCAGTTTTTGTTTAGTAGTTTGAAAAGGTTTTATGGATAAAAAAGGAGAATTTTACTCCTGAAGCCACATTTAATACATCTCTTCTTCTGCACAGTGCAAACTGAAATACAACACTTTCATCACTGAAACTGAAAGACATCACTTTCATCACTTTGGCTTCCATCAGCTCACCTAGAAAATTTTAATTTTTTCTGAATGAATGTTTCTCAATTTTCTTTTAAGGCAGCCCAGGTAGCAAGCTCCTGTCTACCAGCTTTCTGGAAAGACAGCATGAGCAGATGCATCCAGCTGCAATAGTCAGAAACCTTATTTTCTTTAGATCTTCAGGAATACAATGATCCTTTTTTTTTATTTTTTATTTTTAGAGTGTGTGCATATGTGCAGGGATGGGTGAATTTTGTTAGCAGATGGAAGGTCACAGGTGGTTTTGCATCAAAACATAATTAAATTACATTGATTAAATTAAATGTCTGACAAATATATGGCCTACTCATCCCACCATGAATGGGGCAGATAAAATTCAGCTCCACACTTCAGCAGCAACTATTTGCTTTTAGAAAGGAAAATTAATCTGGAGTGAACCCACTTGATGCTTCCTGACTCTGAATCCTTCATCAAAATTATTCCTCCATCAGCTTGGGATGAGAAAGCAAATCATTCACAATTAGGAGGCTTGCCTTTTTTTTGATTTTATTAGCATTTGCACCAGTCATAGAGTTGCTGATGCCAGAGAACACCTTTCTCATACCCAACAAAATTGCCTCATACATGCCTGGGAAGATCACACTGATCAAAAATAATTAAGAAGGAAGGAGAGTTATTAAAGCTGAAGGCACTATTTAATTGCAAATACTGAGTAGCATAATCTTTACCACAATATGAGGGAACACACTGTAGCTGTTGCTTCATTCTCTTCCATCTCTGAACTCAATTTAGACAAAGCAAAAACCTAAGTATAGTCTAAATAATTTGGTGGCAGAGACTTTGGTGTCTGTCACTGAAGTTTGCAGAGAAGACAGTTTGCAATTTATATTTCAGATTAAAGGTAAAGAAAATTGAATCAGTAATAAATACCAGTAAAGGTTTAATATACCAAGGTTTTTGAACATCCACAACTCTGCATGGTTTCAAAGTATTGTCTTTGTTTATTTATGTATTTAGGAAATACTCAGCTCAATTTAAGGAGTTGTCAAACTTCTATAGAATATATTCTATACTTCTATAGAGTATATTTTGCATCAGTTGGACCACTAAAGTAAAATCAGATTTTTGTAGGACTGGGACTTGTTTAATTAACTAGAACTGCAATCAGAAATCATTACAAAAATTCTCTTAGGGCTTAATTTATGTTACATGGGCCAGTATAAAAACTTTCCTGCAAAATGACAGAACTACGCTATAGCTACTCAAGTATCTTCAATCAACTGACTTGGGTTAGAATTCACTTAAGAAGACATATGTTACGGGGTATTGTTTTCTTTCTTTCCAGATGAAAAATATGAAAGAAGCTTTTCCTAAAAATTTCATTCCTTCATTCTTTCTTGCTCAGTAGAACATCATATTTTAGTATGAAGGGTTTAGAATTAAATTTGATTTTAATATTTTGAAGACTTTGCCAAGGAAGTGCCAAAACCTATTAAAAAGTCTCAGAGATAAACATGAGCGGGGGGAAAAAAGGTAGATTACGAGAAACTCACAGAATTATATAGCTATTTAAAACCTTAATCTTCAGCGCTATGAATTCTGCAGGATTATTTCAGCTACTTTCTCTTACTTGTACCTCAGTGAAGAAAATGCATAATTAGAGAGGACATCACAAAATAGATTGTGTGCACTCTGATAGTGTGTTTGGTGTAAGTGCATGAGTCAAAAAGTGTGTCCTTAGTGTCTTTCAAATGTTTGCATGCATGGTTAGTGCTTGTCCTGATGTGGTGAATAGATATTAAAGCCTAACTATAAAGTTTTTTTTTAAGATTCTTGCTTCAAACACTAAATTTTGTACAAAACCAACATGCAATCCTGGTGTGGAGCTTTTTTGTTATCAAGAAAGAGCATTACAAGTGCTTGTGTGAAAGATTTTTTTGAGGGGTGAACAAGTTAAAAATAATTTGGGTCTTGTTTTGTGTAAACAATAGCAAATATGGTTTAAAACAAAGTGTAAATTATTGGAGTTGTTCTTCCTTGGACACATATATAACATTTTACTTATAGGATATTGCAGTCATTCAGAATCCCCTGGCAAACACTTAAGAGCAGAAGGCTTCCATGTTTTACTGGAAGAGAATATGCCATTTCACATCCTGTAGCTGGAAGAATTCCTTCACTTTTCCCAAGAGAAGAAACACACTCTTCAAAATAATCTCCCACTTGGAATAACCAGAAACACTGAAATCCATCTCATGATATACCACACAAAGCTACTCAGTTTATTAAAATTCTCATGGGTTGCAAACAACTTGCTTTCAATGCTCTCTCCAAGAATTTATCAACACAGACAGCTTATTCGGATTCTGAGATAGTGTTAGCAGCCAACAAATCTGGTGTTCACATGTTTTCAAATCTACTTAAATCAAAATAAAGCACATTTAGGCAGTATATAGCCTGGGCAAGAGCTCACATCATGAAACTGAACTCGTTTTTTAAGATATATGAATGCAAAGGGACATGATCAAGGCTTCAGCTTTTGGCCAAGCCTGAGGAACCATCCCTCTTGTGGTAGCTTTCATCTGTGTGAACATTCCCAGTATGGTTCAGTACAAAGCCAAAATGCCAGAGCTTGGCTTGGAAGTGTGACAGACAGGACGTGCTCTTCACACCATTTACAGCTGACAGAGCTCAGCAGATCTCCATCCACCTCTACAGTTATTATATACTGACTTCTGATTGAGGCTCAATAGCTAGGCATTCATATTTAGTTGATAATGCTAGTGCTAAATGCACTGGTTTCCCTGCTGAGGTGAGTGTCTGAGGGGATATTTTTCTTTGCAAACTCATCGGTTCCAGGGGAACCAGAGACGAAGGATGTTAGACAAGGAATACTTAAATAGACAGATACTGATTTCTCCTCTGTTATAACAAGCACCAGCCTCTGCTGTAGGGGAGAAAACTGCAGCAACCAAAGCTCCTCAAGCCCAATAACCATATTATTTGTATGTGATACTAGCTTCTATAGAGATAATCAATCAGGTATTACCTAATAAAAACCTGCTTGACCCTCACATTGCCTCCATGTCAGAGGATTTCAAGAATGAAAATTCAGCTACATATGCAAGTGGTCACAGTGTGCAGAGTTCTCAGAAAGCCTTTATGCCAATGACAAGTCACGCAGGAATCTGCTAAGAAAGCTAGGGGCACAGACATGGAGACAGCTATTTTCTGTACCAACACATTTCTCCAGGGTAGAAAACTAATTTCAGTTTTCAATCTCTTTCTTCTTGAAGAAAGTCCCAGATGCATGTCAAATAGCATAGAAACCTTGTGCAGTCCACTGCCCTTCATCAGGAGCTAAGCTGAGACTAACATCTGAACAAGGTCTGTGAGTTGAAACCCCACAGAAACTTTCAAACCAGAAGACAGAGGATTTAACTTTGAAGCTGTCCACATTCCCTCTTATTGGGTTGCTCCTTTGGCTTGGAATCATCTTCAAAGTTAAAATAACTAGGGGATTCTGATATGTGATAATACAGGAAAGAGAATCAGATGTTTCTGTGACTGTTGCAAATACAGAACTGTGTAAAGGAAGCTTTCCTGTCTGACCATCCAGGTGCCCCCGTGTCAGTCACAGATCACAATCAGAGACTTTCATTGCTGGGACTGAAGCCCCTACTCAGCATGTGGCTCCAGGGACACCCGACGGGTGCCCCACTTGACCTCCTACACACCTCACACTCGGACGAGGTTTCCTTACTAGCTCGACTCTGTTTCTCATAACAGAGTATCAGACCTCTGGATCCTTAAAATAATTTAATCTTGGTGCGACAACAGAATAACAGCTCAAGCTGGGTGTCTCAGAAAGGACCCTGAGCAAAAGGCTACCTGGGCTTTTATACTCTCACAGTTTAAACCCACAAAAGTCAGTGGTCCTTGGCTCCTGCCATGTCTCTGAGTGTGCCCCTCACCTGGCTGCCCACGGGTCCCCACGCCCTTTGTTATGTGTGGGTTGCAGTTCACAGCCTCTTGCCATGGGCTCCCCCCACTCAGAGCTCAACCTGCAGCTCTCACTGCAGCTGCAAACCGAGCTACCTGCACTGAATGGATCCCTCAAAGGTCAACCTAAAAATTCCCTATACTGCTAATGATAACATCTTACCACTGCAGGATCTCCTTCATAGATTTCACAGCAGACATTCTGCAACTTTGGAGGGTTTATTTCAGATGGGCAGGGTGACGGGGGGAGAGGTGTAAGGCTCTCCAACACAGTCCCATCAAACTTGTTTTCAAGTCCGAATTCAAGTCACCTATATTCACAACTGCTTTCTGATAATGATTAGAAATGTTCATCAAGTGCATATTTGTTCACTATAGTGTATGGGAAGCAGCAATTCCATAGTCAGTAATAAACACAAATATTTATTATGTGCCATTTTATTACTTTAACCATCTAATAGAGAGATAGGAACAAACCCATGTGTCTTAGGTGTACAATGCACACTTTGTATAAAATAGAGAGAATGCTAAAGGTTAATTGATCATAAGCATGCTGAGATCAAAACATTTTTGGCATGCTGTACCCAAAATTTGCGAGGTAGACCTAGTACTATTTACTTTACAACCAGAAAGGATGCCCCAGACCAGGGCACCAGGCAAATTCCTGATCATAACTGACATCCAGTCAAAAAGTCTGTTCATGCTTTGGGGCCCCAGACCAGAGACTCCATGGTGAGGAATCAGCTTGGCTGGGGTGGGAGCTGTAACTCAGGCAGGGATCAAGTTCAAGAGCTTCTGCCTGAAATCAGCTCCCATGGATCAGCCCTTGTAAGCCTTCCCCTGGAGCCGTCAGGGACCTCTCCCAGTGTCACCAGCTGCCCTGTGCCAAAGGTGGCTCTGAGCTCAGGCAGACAAAACCGCACCATGGGAGAGAATTTGCTCAGGGTCCTTCCAGCACAGTTGTTTACATGCAAACGTGCTACTGTTGTGAAGATTCACCCCTTCAGCTGGATTGTTTTATCTATCTACTTCCAGACCACTGCAAATGCGAAGTAAATTACTTGGCAATTGCAGAAGAGTAGCGGGTGTGTGAGGAATCAATTAAGAACAGTCAGCTGAGAAAAGGTAATTTGTTATGACATGGTAACTTAGTTGTTTGCAATTATTGGTAGTTTTCATAAAGATTTTTGACTTTCAGAGGGTTAACCACTTTCCAGTGTCTCATTGTCTTCTAATGAGGAAGAACAGACAAATGGAGGAGCATTTAACTTTCCAGATTTATTGCCTAATTTTATGAGTGTTGTGTAACTCAGGTCAATTACCCAAGACAAAGAAAATGTCAACAGATTTCTTTTATTTCATTAAAATCTGCTATTGGAAATAACCTCTGCAGAAGTACATCTTTCTTGGAAAATAATGCAAAATTAGCTGGATGTATTTTATATTTTTCCAGTTCTTCCCACATTGGATATTACGACTTCATGTTAGTCACAAATTAGTCTAGTGGTTTGATCCGCTGTTAAAGCCTGTTTCATCTAAAGCAGGGGAAAAAAGAGTGGAAGACAAACTAAATAAATAAATTTATTTTAAATGCCCTTAATCCTGGGAAAAAACCCAATGACATTATTCAATGAAATAATTTCTCAAAAATATGTCTCAAACCAGTATTGCATGAGTGGTTTTCAGAATTACAACCTGTATTTTCACTTTTATCCAAAATAAATGTCACAAAATTTCCAACTCCATTATTGTGCTGAGCTCTCAGTAATAATAGTATGGTTTAATCTATGACACATGTTGACCTTTGTAAGTTGCTTACTACTTTGGTTTTTTCCTTTTGATTAATTTTAGTAACTATTTTGATAAGTGCTATGTATTAGTAGGTACCATGATCCCAGAAGTCAGAGGTCTCTGATTTTTGCCATTTCTGTCACTACTTGTTTTGAGATTGAAGTCCTCAGTGTTTCAATGCCTTCCATTTGGCTCTTCTAAAATAAGACTGAATTATGTTAAATCCATAGTGATGAAATAATGAATGCTTGCACAGAGATTTGAGAATATAAAGTGCTCTATAAATACCAAGCATTATTATTACCAGTCTATAATGGAAGAATGCAATCTTGGAAGGAAACCAACAATGAATTCAAAGCTGAGGGATTAAAACTAATGATTTCAGAGGAAAGAACAAATTTAGCCTGAGACGTGTGTGTTGTACAAACACATTTTTAGAGACCTCATACTACCTTCAAATGTTGCCCTGTCACACAAATCCTAACAAGAGTACAACAATTTTATATTTTAAAAATAAGCAACAAAATGTCTCAAAGCATTTGCAGGTCACAAATACACTATAACCTTAATCTGGTCACTGGGAAATTATATGGAGTTCTAAACAAAGCTCTATTTCATTTTATTGTGTGGAAAAAAAAAAACAAAACCCTCTGTCTCTAAGGGAATGAGGGAAATTATGCTTGTACTTGGATGGTCCAGTTAGAGTTTGGCCCAGGATGTCTTGGGTATTTACCACAATGGGGCTTGCTGCACTAACTGCTCACAGTTATCATTCTCTAATACAGCACACAATTCCAGGTGCATGGACAGTGGAATAGCAGCTCCCTTCCCAATATCTCCTGTGTCACAGGGTGTGTGTACCCTGGCACAGTATGTTAGTCCATTCCTG
Source organism: Brachypodius melanocephalos (assembly GCA_013398615.1). NCBI lineage: Eukaryota > Metazoa > Chordata > Aves > Passeriformes > Pycnonotidae > Brachypodius > Brachypodius melanocephalos. The sequence continues at coordinate 30,740,259 of VZSR01000520.1, forward strand.
ACCCGTGGTGTCTGTGATATCTAATGACACTGTGATCATGGCCAAGCACTCAGGAGATCAGAGTTTGTTTTTCTGTATGGCTTTGTGCTTATCTTTCTCTGTGTCATTTTCTTCCAATGGATCCATTTTTATTTTTCCCTCAGAAAAGCTCTATAGTGGAGCAGGTAATGCCATTATTTTATGTATTTTTCTTTTGCTTTTCCATATAGAAGGTGCTCAATTTCAGTCTACTGTGACCTCCACAACAGTTGAATACCAGAACAATATTGTGTTCCAGTTATATTTTATTTTTATATCTTTATTTTTATTGCAGTTAGCCTGAGACAGAGTTTGAGAACTTAAATACAATAGAGTTGCTGATAGTTAAGCAACAATATCTAGAGTTGTGATCCCACTTCTCTGGTTATTTGCCACCAAAGTCAGGAACCATAAACTTATTAAGCACTATCCAAAGTGTTACAAACTTGGAATTCTGTTACAGTAGGAGTCCAAAAGTGATCTAGCTTAAGCAGCTCTGAATAAGGCAGGCCTGTATTTATTATTTTCAGGACATGGTGTTGGGGGAAGAAGTTGCTTCCATAATTAACAGACTCCTGTGCAAATTAAATTTTTGTAATGATTTCTACAATTTTGAATTATCTGCTAGAAGGCTCACTAAAAAACCAGGCAGAAGGCTTGGGCTTATAGCAGTGCACTGAGCAAATGAGGTATCCTTCCATACACTCCAGCAGTGAGTGTGTTGTGCGTGGGGTTTCTGAGGCAGCAGGAAATGACTTTATTGTAGAAACCTAATGCTATGGAGGAAGGTTATGATTTATATCTTACAGTCCTCAAAACCTTCTAGAGAAGTAGGATTTGACACCTATTTGAGTATTTCCTTCTGTCTAATCTGGAATTGTTTCCATGATGCCCTCATTTAACTGGATTTTATCATGGTGCATCTGTACACAGCCTAAGAGAGCATAGAGACTTTTGCAGTATAACCAATAATAACATGAGAGAAAAAGATTTTTTAACAACTTGTGTTAAAGCAATGTAGATAAGGATTTTATTTCAAAAAACAATGTATGCTTTTTAATCTTACATACTGTTATAATATAGAGAGCAGAAATACTAAACTAAGTGAGAACTGGTTGGAAATTTCCGGAGAGTGCTGAAAAGTTTTCACTTCACATTGAATAATTAAGTTTCCTCTGAAACAAAGTCTTGAACCACAATTCCTGGTATTATAATCACTAGGATATATAGGCAATTTTGCACCCTTCTTTTCTTACTCTCTTGGGCTCAATCAATTAATATTCATGTAAAACATAGCTACTCTAGCAGAGAGGATTGAAAAAAAAATCTATTGCATAATAACAAATGTGTTTGAAGGTAATTTATTCAGCTTCTTTGTGTGGAAAGGAGGATCAAATCCTGTTCAACATGTGGCAAAAGAGAGCTAGATTTGCTAACTAATTTGTACAATCACTGAAAGCAATTCTGCAGCATGACTTTCCCAGTAAGGACTTTTTTTCCTAGGAAATCTAGGCTGTAATAAATGGTATAGTAAACATATTTTTTAAACTTCCTAGAGCCAGTTCAAAGTGAATCTGAATAATGTGTCACCTGGCCTTTTATAGCCATTGTAAAATCAGCATAAAATCCCTTGATCCTGTCTGATTTGAAAGCAATGCACTTGTCAACCTACACCTGATCCAGACACATCGTATTTTCCCAGGTGAGTGGTGCAGCAAAACACTTGGTTTTTAGTTATTTAGTTATCACAGATATACAAGATGTCTTAAAATTTTGAAATCCCAGGAGTGCCCATGGAATGGTAAAAGGACTAACCATTCATCCTCAGAATGTGCTGAAATGTTGAGACCCTCAGGATAACTGAAGATTGTCCTCTACATTGCCAGTCATCCTTAGAGTATCAACAGGACAAGTGACAATTCATACTCATCTCTTTCAACAATGTAGTCCTTTCTATTCCCCATGACAAAGTACTAATGATATAGGATTCTTTTTACAAGAGATGGGTTGGAAATTGGTTTGATACTTATGTTGTGTCAACAGTGTTGGTGGGCATGCTACCATCAATAACGCCTTTTTTAAGGTTGTCTCAAGGTTTAACATACATCTTATTGTTACCAGTTTTGTCTGTCAATGAGCACTGGACAGAAAATGAAATATCTGTGTTCCTGAAAATATTATCTCAGCAATGGGTACTGCTTGCCAAAGATAACTTGAGCATCGTCAACAGATATATATTATAATGGACAGCAGAGCTGCATCTACAGCAGTATGGTATGTGCTTTTGAATACATAATATAACAAAGAGTAAAGCTAAGGAGGCCTATAATGCCCAGAAGTAATTTGTTTCACCTCTCAGCTGTCTTCCTAAACTGTGTCTTAAATATCCTGAAATGTATTTTAAGAGTCAAAAGATGCAGAAATTTTTGCTGTAGCAAACAGGTCAAAATCCAGTACACCAATTTATCTATGAAAAGTAAAATTAAGTTTTTATTTACTAAGTGGGGCATTGTCAAGCCTCATCCTAAATTGTCACCTTTGTCGGATCTGTAGACACCATAAGAAAAAGCTGCAAACTAAACTGAAGGAAGACTTTTGCTTTTTGAGTTCTGTTTGTTCCAGGAAGTGAGAAGCTTTAAAAGAATTGTTGAATCAAGATCAGAGTCTTGGTGAGGAAAGAAAAAAGTCATTAGAGATCAAATACATTCCTTATTAAGAACCCAAGCTAGCTGCTGCTGCTCTGGAATTTAGTGTTCCTGAGATTGACAGCTGCAGTACCACCTAAAGAAACAAAATTGCACTTTTTGTGCAGCTAGATAATTTCAAAGAAAGAAAATTAGTTCCTTCACTAATCTTCTATCCCAGAAACACTTCTGAAATATTATATATGGTGTCAGTAATCTCCTAAACCAGCAGGAATTCAATGGCTGAATATCTGTAACCTTTAGCTGTGAATCTTCTAATTATGCTTTTACCTCTAGCTATTTATCAGATTTACAGATTCCCCAATGTAGACTACGACTCCTGGGGGCTAGCTGGGCCATTTAGAGTGAAATACATTTTGTTACTGAGCTCTGTCTGTCTTGGTTTATTCACAGGGCTATTCCACAGTAAGTCCTCTTGCTGGCTTAGTAATTCTAGCAATAAGCAAAGAGGTGCCTCCAAGATTTAGACAGGACAAATCATATTGAGCCTTCTATGTAAAAAGTCCCCAAATTTTGCAACACTAAAAGAACATTGAGGCCGGAAAGTTGGTGGCAGTTCTCTCAAGTATGTTAAATGTCAAGCCTTGTATTAGAGCAAGGACAGTCTTCTGAGTCTTCTCCTGATGAAATTGTGGAGGAAAAATAAAATTTAAAAAAAAAATTAAAAAGAAAAAAAGAAAGAGAGAGACACTAGATATGGCTCTTCTTAGCTCAGAATGTGTGATTTTCTCTGTGCAATGATGTCTTGACATAGACTACAGCATGCAGATGATTACTGGCATATATTTTACTGTGTGTAACTTTCCAATGCTAATCCTTCACTCATGACAGCATGGCTCACAGGAGCAGCCCTTCTTTTGGTTCTTAACACCTTCTGGTAACTCTCCACAGCTGTGTGTGAAGGAGAAAGAAATATTTTTCTGCTTTTCTGCTATTCTCTCTCCCTGCTTTTGTTCCAGAATTGGAGTGGTACTCCTGGTTTCTTCACTCTGCCAGATGCTGTCCCATCAAGAGCAATGTTCATCTGTGTCTGCTCCACTCATCTTTCTATTCCTACCATGTATTTCTTCCATCTCTGAATATATGAATTTGGGAAGGTGTTTTCTTGCTTCATCCATTCCTGCTGTCCTATACTTATGATCCTGCAGTTCCTCCTCTATCTATGTAATGATAGAAGGCATGAAAGTTGAGGAGCCATTGCTTTTCCCTCCATGTCAAGGAAAGAGGTGTTCACATTAACTCTGTTGATTAATTTTGTTCCAAATTTCTGGTCTTCAATTTTTCCATATTCTGATTGTATTTAATTTTCCTCTTTTGGTTTCTGTGACACTCTCCTTGTACCCCCAATTGATCCAAGCTTTGTATCTGCCCCCTTTCCCTGCCCCACCTTTTAAGGTGAGGTCTGAGCCCAGAAACGGCACCTTTTGCAGTGTCCATCTGGGTGAAATAAAGATTTCTTCACCCCACAGATGTCTGCCTTTCATTTCTCTGCCACCACAACACTTTCTGCCAAGCAAGGACTCACAAACCAGGATTAATAAACAAGATTTGGAGAGAGGGCTAGCCGGAGGCACCTTCAAACTGCTTTATCCTGTCACTGCTCATGAGAATGATGAGATCAGTACCTGCTCCTCTGCTTCCCCTCGTGAGGGTGGAGAGTGGCTTGGTGAACTCTTCCACCAGCACCTTCAGTAACTCTTGGGTGAATCCTGCCTGGCCCCATAGGCTCCTAAGTGTCTAAGGAGCATGCTGTGGTGAGGAAAGCTAGAAGGCTGAGGAAATTTTTCCCAGAAATGTTGCATAGTCTCTGACTTTGGAGATGTTTAAGATTTGATTGGACAGGGCTCTGATTTTCTTGATCTGTTGTGGGCAGGGTACTTGGACTAGGTGACTTCCAGAGGCCCCTTCCAAGCTAAATTATTCTGTATTTCTGTGCAGAAAGATATATTAATTTTCTATATCATTCCACACTGGTGGTGAAAGGTATCTTGGGAATTTGCTATAAGAAAGAGGCAAGAGAAATTTAATTAATTATTATCATTGTTATTGTTGTTATTATTATTATTGCTGGTATTAATCTTGTATGAGAGGAAACTTCTGGTAAATATAGAAAAAAGATCAGGGAATCCATTTGCAATGCAGCAATCTCTTGCAAATGCAAGACTGTGTGCAGAAGCATAACAAAAAATATTATTGCAAAAATAACAATCTGATAATAATGTGCTGCTGCCAAACTGCCATTTCTCTCTATGAATTAATCTTTTATTTCCCCTCTGGATTTACCGTAGGTGTTACATTGGGAATACTCTTATGATTGAATTGAGATCCTTTTAGTCTCATTACTCATACTACAACATAATAAACCCTTTTATTGCCCAAATTTCCTTAGTGTGTATATTATTAGAAATCATAGAATTTGTTTTATACGTGATTGCAGGAAATCAGTAAGAAGAAATGCCTTTAAAAAGTAAAGGGTCTGGGAGGATTTTCATGCAACCAACCAATGAATATATTAAGTGCTGTCATAGTAAATAAATACATAAATAAATAAAATAATAATATTTGCCAGTCTCTCTTGCCTTAAAACCAAAAATAACTGCATTTTCATTTTTTTTTCTCCAAATATTATCCTGGAATAACTCTTGCTGCATTAAAAAAGCGTTGATTAGCTTTGATTCTGGCTGACAGAAAGAACTATTTGAATCAAACAGAAATGGGAACTTGGAAATACTCTGGAAAACAGCGTGGCTTTCATGTCAAGAAAAAGACCACTCTGTATTTTGAAAAAATACTAAGTATTTTCCCATTAAATATGGGGTGTTTTGTAAAGCAGAGTCAGGTCTGTGTACTCATCAAGTTTTTCTAGAAGGTGTTAAAAATTTTACACCATGAGTGGGAGACTTTAGTAGCTGGACTTCTCAATTTTCTTCAATATTAAGTTTACTAGTATCTTAATCTTTCATGATATTACATTAGACTGCTGAAATATTGGAGTATCTTTCCTTGTCCTACTTGCCATGCTTATATAACAGCTCTTTCCATTTACTAATCAAAATGAATGTTCTTTTCCTTTGTTCTCCCACCCTCTACCCCACAGAATTCTTTTTGGCATGTTTGAACAGTTTACAAAAGAAATTTTTACTTACATATTCGGTAATCATAATGAAATAATAATTTTAAAGAATCATGAAAATTAAATGCTTTGTTTAGTAAATATCTCTAGTATTGCCAGGAATTCAGACACTTACAAATTATGAGAAGGTACTTTTACATTGCCAAAAAGAAGATTTTTTCTTTGAAAGGAAGTAAGAGAGAGGTGAGAGACACTCCTTGTTTTTGTCCCTGTGCCTTGTGAATTTTATCTGACTGGCTGAGATTTCCAGTAAAATTTAAAAATGAAAGGAAGCTGTGATACAGCTTCAGTAGAGGAAATTGCATCTAGGACAAGCTTAAGCCTAAGACTGGACTTATCCTTCGTAAAAGAACAACTCCAGAAACTGTAAAAAGTTGCTGTCCCTAGAACATTTTTTTTACTGCTGTCCCAGCATTGCTTTCTTGATGTACACATCTGCCCCTGCAGAATTGTGGTGTTGCACTGTAAGAGACAATCTTGTGAATGGACTTTAACCATCTGCAGTAGTGTTTAGCCTGAATGATAATGGGCTGCTTGGCTGGTGCCAGGCCAGCACAACGGGACTGGGGGCAGAGTGTGGGGTACTTCCACCAGCTGTTCATCTGAAATATCTTGAGATACGAGGTCAATGAAGAGGGAAGGGGAGGAGATATGTCAGTTGCCAGAGCAGGGACTTCCCTTCAGCCTGTGATGGAGACCATGGTGAGGCAGCTATGCCCCTGCAGTCCATAGTGGAGCTGGCACGTGTGTCCAAAGGAAGCTGTGACTCTGTGGGAAGCCCACAGTGGAGTAGATTTCCTGGCAGGACATATGATCACTTGGGGAATCCACACTGGGGAAGTATGTTCATGAAGGACCACATGCTACAGAAAGGGCCAGCCTATAGTGTAGCAGCTCATGAAGAACTGCAGCCCAAGGGAAGAACTAAGGTTGAAGAAGTTAACAGAAGCCTGTTTCCCATGGGAGGGACCCCGTGTTGGAGCTGAGAAAGCAATTTTGCCCCTGAGGAAGAAGCAGTGGCAGAAACAGTGTGTGATGAACTGACCATAAACTCCATCCCTGTACCCCTAACACTGCTGATGGGGAGAAGGTAGATAAACAGGACTGAAGTTGAGTCTGAGAAGGAGAGGAATGGGGGAAAAGTATTTTTAAGATTTATGTTTATTTCTCATTATTCTACCTGATTTGGTTGGTAAAAAATACAATTTATTTCAAGAAGTCCAATCTGTTTATCCTGTGACAATAATTGGTGAGTGATCTTTCCCTGCCCTTATCTCAACCCACAAGCCTTTTTTTTGATAGTTTCTCCATTTCATCCTGCTGAGCAGGTTAGTGACAGAATGGCTTTAGTGGACACCTGACATCCAGCCAAGGTCAAACCATCGCATCAGGTATCTGTTAATTTCTGTCACAGACTTTAGTTCTATTTAAAATCTGAGTCTTCTCATAAATTTGTTACATTTCAAAGTGAATTTCTCATTGTTTTATAACAAAATTGCATTATTAAATACATTTCTACTTTGGTGTGAACACCAAGATTAAGAATTTTGCTTATTCAGCAAGAAAAATCTCCCACTAAGCCTTAAATGTGGATTATTTTCCTGTAAACACAGCTATCGTGATATTCTCACTCAGTTATTTGATTAGAAGAGTTCAATGACAAATGCAAAGGCATGCACACTACAGCATGAAAAACAACATAGACAGCTCAAAAGTCTATTAATTTCACACACATATTGCCTCTTACCAAGTATCTCCTTCAGAAAAAAAAATACACAGGAGTTCCTTACACTGAAATAAAACTTATCCTAACTGAAACCATTTGCAAAGGGAAACTAATGCTAACATCTATAAAGGCTTAACAGTAAAATTAATAATGTTCTGAAGGGCACCTTATTTAGATAGGTTGGAGGCTGGGGAGAGAAAAAAAAAACCCAACAAAGTGAAGAATTAAATTGTGAATGAACAGAGAGAGGCAAAAGAAAGGCTGTTTAAATGCATGATACAGCACCTTTTCTTCCTCTTCAGTAATGTGAATGGTTTGTCATATGTGCCTGGGGAACATTCTTCTCTTTCTCTACTGTTAATTGCTGCATTAATACACTTAAAATGTTTAGAGGGGAGGATGAGGAAGCTGCTTAAAATTATTTTCAAGCAGGTCTTTTAATTCAGATGCTCCATTCTCTTTTAAGTTCCATCTTTCCTGCTCATGCTTCCTCTCCTCAATGTGTACCCTTGCTGAGCATGCAAAAGGCAGAGAAGCTGTAGATTTATAGCACAGTTAATTCTCAAGCAAGTGGGGATCGATATTCAGGACACAAGGTCTGCCCTACCCTGATAACTGTAAACCTTCCATCTATCACTGGACACCTCAGGGAAACTCACAAATCACAAAGCACTTGGTCATCCCCTCCTGGATTCTTGATTCCTTGTTTAAGCTTAGCTGAGTACTCTATGTGACTCTTCCCTGGCTGTTCTACTTCTTAGGACTTAATGAAAAACCAGGAGAAGCAAAGGACAAAGGAGACTTTGTCTTCCTTCAGTGAGTCTGGCAACACTTCAGGCTTTGAGAAGGTTCAGTGGTTTGTTTCTTGTCTGTACCTCTTTGCAGAAAGCCAACATTTTCAGCCATGACTAGGGTCAAAATGGTTAGTATACCCTAACGATCCAGGAAGTGGATTAATGTGTTCAAACTAATTTTTTGTCCCAATGGTGAATTCCCAGTATGGTCCAGCAGCCATTACTAAAACTTCAGGCTGTAGCTGCCTGGCTGAGTGCAATATTGGGAGACTGAGGGAAAGCTGCCAGCTCTAATTCCAATGGTGGTGCCAAAGATCTTCCAAAGGAGGCAGTGAGATCCATGAAGAATGCTATAAAAAGTATTTGAAAACTTTCATTGACGCCCTATGCTTGGCCTTAGGCTACATCTCAAAACATTCATGGAGCTGCACTGAGCAGTAGTTAATTAAGTTAAAGGGAGAGAGAAGCTAAGTGTGATAACAAGGCAGGGAGGGGCAGTAGCCTTGTCAACTGCGGCCCAGATCCAGGATGGAACACCCATCTAGGGATGGAAGCCAGTGTACAAAGAGTAAAGTAAAGCCCAGCAAGACTTTAGTGAAGAGGAAGATTAGAAGTCAAGCAGAAACCCTGGCTTGTAGGGTTTCTCTCAGCACCTTTCCAGCCCCACTTCACTTAAGATCTAGATTGGTCTTAAATCTAATCTGAGTAATTTCCTAGAGATGTAAGATGCTAGTGGAAAATATTTTTGCTACCTAGAAGCCTGTTTGCATGCCCATACCACCTGAAATTCTAGTCTTTTTCCCACTCCTAACCCTCAAACCTTAACTCGAATTTAGATCTAGACTATGATTTAAATCATAAGATGAACTATGACCCAGAAGAAGTTGTTAAAGAAGTTGTTAGGGACAATTCCTGATGCAGTCTAGTCCTGACTTTGGCAATTGCCTTGCAATCCCACTGCATCCATAACTTCTGTCTCTATATCACCACCAATGTTAACTCTAACCCAAAGACTTCAGGTGATCTGAAGCTTAATCCAAAACCTGCTTCCATAAATTGGAGGAGGAAGTCAGAGAGAATTCTTAGTAGAGCTCACCCTTCTTCTGGCATCCCTTTTTCAGTCTCACTGCAACTGGAGCTCCAGGCTTTGTCTTTCTCTGACCCCTAGGCATGACCCTAAAGCTAATCCCATCCCTAAGTCTCAGGGTAGGGTGAAAATAGCCGTACCCTTGAAGAAGCCGCAGTCAGGAAAGAATTATGGGTGTAGCCCACTTTGATTTTTTAGTGCTTTGTAGCCCCACCTTCACATGGAGCAGTAAGCTTTGTCTCCCAGCTCACTGCCTCCTAGACAGTTTTTATGAATTTCAGGAATTAGTCTCAGTCATCCTTTCTGAGTATTCCCATTTTATCCAGTATTAGTCCAACACACTTCTGTATTCTGTTCCTCAGATAAGATATCAGGTATATCAGAGATCAACAGTAACCTAAGAACCCACATTTGTTCTTCAGTCTTTCTCCTTACTGTAGTTGCTCATCTGTTCTCTTTCTCTTGTATCATGTCTGCTCCTGATAGATAGATTCATCAATGAATGATGCATTTATTTAATACAATATTTCTGACCTTTTAGCAAGCATGTATGCAAATTGTGGCCATGAGCATAACTTTGTTTGGTTAAAGAGACACTTAGAGTGTCAATGAACTTAATATACATGTACAAGTATTCGCACATCTGTAGAATCTTAATGACAGAGATCAGTATTTGATCCAAGGCAAGTTAAGCCTTTATTTTAATTATGAGTTCTTGTGCAGATATGACCCCATCATGATGCTGCAGTCTAGATCCTTAAAGCCTTATTGCTTAGAATCATGTGCTTAAGTAACTGACCTTCAATTTTAACAAAGTTTATTTCCTTAATTTTGATGATTAAGACCTTGAATCCTTGAACTTTAAAAGTCATGATAACAGAAAATACATTAGGTATATCTTCTTCTTTTTTATTTCATTCTGTAGAACCTAATAATTAGTAAATTATTCTCTTATTTGCAAATTCAGAGGTAGAAATATTGAAAGAATCCATCAAAATAAAAAGCTTATCATGAACACATCTTTAGTTCTTTGGGCTATACACCTCCTAATACAGTTCTTATATGCTTTTACCTTAATTACAGAAGTTCAGAGACAGTTTTCATTTTGTCCTCTGGTACAAGGGTGTCTGTTTGTAGTAAGGGTTTTCCTAATACTTGCAGGTGCCATTATGGTTTGAAATCACTGCCCTTCTAATTCTGACTTTGGTAATGAGATACTAAATGATGAAGCTTTTATCTCTCTGAAAATAAGACAGTATTATATTTAATTTTGGTACTTTCTCTAACTCCCTTCTGGCAAGCCTCTGTATAGTCAGTCCCTGTCCATTTAGGGAAAGCAAACTACTATTAGTCTAAATTGCTTCTTAAAACCCTCATGTGGAGCATGCACACTGTTCACATTTTGAGGTCTCACTTGTCCAGCTGCTTGGGAAACAAAATGAGATTTTATTTCCATTTCCCTTTATAAACCACATAATTAACATGATCAAAGAGATCACTAGTTACAGTTGGATTCAGTTATTGAGATTTTTCACCTTTTTATGTTTTTTTCTTTGACAAATCACTTTGGATTGATGCAGGTCTGTTTATTAGGTTTCTGGAAATGAAAATATGTAGCATTTTATGTCTTCAGTAAATTTAATCAGCTTTAAGAAAGTTGTGAAGTTCTCAAACTTTTCTCTTTGATGCCTATCTAATTGAGTCAAATGCAAGGTCATGTTGTCTTGGATTTTCTATATAATTTCTACCTAATTAGTTTCCTTTAAAAGTGAAAAACAAATAACATTTCTTAGGAGGACTATTACTTCATGCCAATAACTAGAAATTGGAAACATTTATTCAGCATGAAGAAGAGATTCTTCCAAGAAATTTGGATAATACCCATAATCTTTCTCATAATCTTTCTGCCAGCAGTCTGGATGAGATCAAGTGGCTTTAAACAGGGAGAAGAACAGAAGGAAGATATTTGGTGAGTTTGCCAAGACTTGTAATAACTATACAACAAGTAAATACAAAATATGCCCCACAGTCAAAATGCACTCCATGTCCAGCTGATGATGGATAATAAATGGGAAAAGCCATGAGGCCCTTATCTCTCAGCACCTTTGTCAGTGACCTGTGTGATGACACAGATTACTCTGCAACGAATGGCAGGGCTTCAGACCAAAGGAATCTTGCAATACTAGAGGATTGGGCCAGCAGAAGATCCATAAAGCTCAAGAGAGAAAGTGAACATTTCTGTAGGAAAGGCAGAAAACCCCCAAATATATTGAAGATACCAGCTGGGATGTAACTGACAGAATAGGAGACAGGACCCAGGTGTTAGGGTAAATAATATAAACCAATATATGAAAGGCAATCATAGCTGTGGAAATGTTAGGAATGTGGTTAGCAGAACAAAGAGCTATATTACATCATTCTGCTGAGAGGTAGTGACATGACATTTAGGGCAACCTAGCCAGTACTTGGTTGCCTAATTCAAGAAAATTACTGAGAAGCTGGACAGGATTCCGCAGAAGGCTACTAAAACAATTAGGAATTATGGGAATATGGCAAATTGGGAGGTAAATTGTTTAATCTAGCAAAGAGAAGTCTACAGGGTCTATAAGTATCTGAATGGGCCTTAAAAAGTGGATGGAGCTAATCTATTTTTTAGAGTCAAAGTAGTGCAGTAGGGGCAGATTCCTGAAAGAGGATTGTGGAGCGTTTTTCCTCAAAACTTTTCTACACTAAGATAGACATAGCCATGTCTGATCTGTTCTAGTGTTGGACATGGTCACATTTAAAGAGAAAGGTTGGATGAGAGGTTTGCAGAGCTCCCTTCCAGTCAGTATTTCTCATATCTTGTGTTTGGTCAAACAACTTTGATTGTGAGAAATGTACATTTTAAATTAATAACATCCAAAGTACACTAAATGACTTCTAAAACTAAAAGTCAGTTCACTTATATTGGCCTTAATTAAGATTCTTCAGAAAAACAAATATAAAATATTAATGTACTTATTTGCATTTTGCTGGGCTTACTAGAAATTATTTAAACATTTCAAAATCTAGCCTGAGATTTAAAAGAGAAAGCATAGGTTTTGCACACAATATGTACTGCAGGAGTGATACCAAGGTTTAAACTTACTGATGTGGAAGAAAAATGATCTGCATGATGAGAAAATGGGGAGGGATTGCATGATGTAGTTTGTCTCTATTAAGATTACAGGATGGAAGTTAAAATAGCCCTTAGGTAACTAACTCCTATGGACTTTCAATGAAACTGAAGTGTCTGAATGCCACTCTTGCCTTTGAAATTCCAGCATGGATTTCATCTCCAGAATCCCTGAGCTCATTTTGTCAACATACTTGCAAGCAAAAAAGTTACTTTAAATTTATTGTCCTTTGAAAAGTAATTGTCAAAAACTATTTTAAAAGAACATTGGAACAATGCTGAGCCAGGAGAAAAATTCCTGAAGAGCTATTCTTCCAACACTTCCCAAATAGACTAAAAAAGATATAGAATCATAGAAAATAAACTGATGTTCCATCTGCTACTCTCAAAAGAGAGAGAAAAAAGATTTATTTCATGCCAAACTAGTGAGAGATTCACTCTTGTAAGCCTCTGGGAATAGAAGTTAAGGTTTTGAAAAGTTTAATGTGTCCTCTTCTTGCCTTCTTAAAATCTTGGATTGAAAATCCCTTTTTTTGCTTCTCTGAAATTTGAGAATGATTTGTACAATATACGTTTGTTCTTTCCATGAGATATTTATTCCTTGTACATTCACTTTATGGAAATGATGGAAATAAGTCTAAAAGTCTTTCCTTCTCCTTCACTGTGGTTAAAATATCTTTGGTGTTTCATCTGCTTTTCTAATCTCAATGCAATTATAGTGCAATGTCTTTCACCTGGGTTAGGCAACCCACAATACCAATACCAGTTGGGAGATGAAGGGATTAAAAGCAACCTTGCAGAGAATGACACGAGGGTGCTGGTGGATGAAAAACTCAGATATTAGCTGGCAATGTGCATGAACATGCAAAGCATAGAAAGGGAACCATAGCCCCAGAAAGGGCTGCATCCGAAAGAGCATGTCAAGGGAGGGGATTCTTCCCTGTATTCTGCTCTCATGAGTCCCTGCCTAGGATATTGTATCCAGCTCAGGGGTCCTCAGTACAAGACAGTTATGGACCCATTGGAATGGGTCCAAAGGAGAGCTACAAAAATGATCAGAGGAATGGAACAGCTTTCCTTTCTTTGGCTGGGAGAGTAGAGGTTTACAGCCTTGAGAAGAGAAGATTCTGAGGAAACCTTACTCTAGCTTTCAAATATTTAAAGGGTGCTTGTAAGAAAGATGCAGACAAACATTTTAGCAGGTCCTGCTGTGATACAAGGGGTAATGGTTTTAAACCAAAAGTGAGTAGATTCACCCTAGACATAAGCAAGAAATTTTTTACCATGAGGGTGGTGAAACACTGGAACAGGTTCTCCAGAGAGGTGGTGGGTGCCTCATCCCTGGCAACATTTAAGGTCAGGTTGGAAGGTGCTGTGAGCAACCTGGTCTAGAGAAAGATGTCCCTGCTCATTGCTAAGGGTGTTGGACTAGATGACCTTTAAAGGTTTTTTCCAATGTTCCTATTCTATGATCCTATGATCTCAAATGCCAAGAAAAAATACCCTCACAAGAGCATTGATTCATAAGAATAAGTACAGCATACTAGGTCAAAACCCTTGACTAAAAGTAGTGAATACTAAACCTTCATTTGTGGAAATAGAACTCTGATTGTTGTTTTAAATACATTCTGAATTCCACTTTCCTAGACAGCAGCTTTCCTGTCACGACTTTTGTAAATAGTCTTTCAGACTAGTGTCAGAAAAGTGCATGCAAAAACTGAATATACATTCACAGATGCAGTATCCAATAGGTTAAAAAGTTAGGTAATTTCAATACCTTGTGCTATTAGCCTATACTTAAATATCCAATGCTACCAGACTATGTGCAAATTCAAGTACTGTTCCCACCTGCATTATTTTGAATACATTCCATGTTCAATATTCATCCTTAGCAACTTTTTGTAGAATGCAGAATGTATTCTTTGATGGTGTAACTTTACTAGTAAAGAAAATAAGCCTTATTCCATGTGGTTTTGGCAGAGACTGAGCTGTGTGAATAGGAAAGATGAAGAGAGAGGGGTTAGGTAAATAATTAACCTTTGAAAATAACTCTTGCTCTTGGAGTGTGCATATCAATATGATATAATTACCACATTTTATTCACTGTTGGCTGAAGATCACCATAGGTAATTTAAACAGTGAGCTTACATTTGCATAATGTACGAGCAGCAGGTTCTTTTAAAACCTTGCTGAGAAGAGGCCAACATATTTGTGTATCTCCCCGAGATGCACCAATTGTGTTTAATTTTCCTGATTCCAGGGATTTTTTGCATCATTAATATATTCTTACAATTTTTTAAAAAGTATGACTAATACTTTGACCTGAACTGAACTTATTGACCTCTGATCAGGTCAAATCTAGTTAGAACTGGAAGAAAACGTTTTCTATGTTTTGTTAGATTCTTAGTTAATTTTCCCAAAATCTTAGTCTCTTTGTATTGTTGTTCAGCCTGAATCTGATTTTCTAGTCAGCTGCCTGAGCTGGTTTTTTAAGTAAATTCCTCTTGAATGAATCCAGATCAAATCAGGTTGTATATGGAGCACAGTTCAGCAGTGGAAGTTTGAAGACAACCACAAGACAGTTTCAAATACAAATAGACAGAAATGTTCTGAAAAGATTTTATTTTTTCCCTTCAGGTATATGCAAAGGCAATTGACTAAGAAATATTTTTGTCATTAGGAAGCTGATGTCTTAGGAATTGGAGCTCCTCTACAGTATGCCAGGGCCTGTTGGAGTAGTAACTGGAACTGGGATTTCATCTGCTTTTTCAGAAGAGGAATTGATCCACTTCAGGTTAATTATGAGGAAGAATGGGAAAATAATTTTCAGGATATAGAAATCCATTTCTATTCCCAAGTTATTTTGTCACAGACTGTAAGTCTATAAGCCAATGGTACGAATTTCACTTTGGATTTTAATTACAGTCAAGTTTCTTTAGAAGCACCTCCAAGTGAATTAGAATTTTAAAAATCATCTTCATGCTGAGCCTTAACGAAAGAGACTGAGTTTATCTCACAGCCTTCCTCAGCATTATCAGACTCTTGAGCCTGTGAGCCAGGCAGTAATATGTCAGAAATGATCCAACAGTAGAATACTTTGGATTTTATTGCCTACCAGTATGCACTGACATCATTCATTTGATTGACAAATAGTAACATCCCTTTCTCCATAAAAGCTGTAGTTTTCCTTTATTTATTTAGGTTTCAAGCCAATACTCCAGTTTCATAATGTGTTAGTGATTGCTTGTAAGCAGTAAAGTGAATTTTGTGAATTAACTCTGACAAGGATGAAATTATTAAGTGATTGGAATGAAACCTTTAATATGGAGAGGACTAATTTTATTTGTCCTGAATATCATGTAAAACACAACATTCTGCTGCTTTTAAAAACATAAAAATGGCCTTTATGTGGGGGTGAAGAGATTAAATACAACTTAAAAATATGATAACTGGTCTCCAGTGAAGTCCCATTCATCTGCACTGCACAGATTCTTTTTGGCAGCTGCATGCTCCTCGTAGCTGCCTTTCGTTTATTGCCTATAGTTCTTCATTTTGTTGTCAAATGTTAAAATGTTCCTTTTTGTTAAATTTGATGGCCAGCAAGGGAGATTAAAGGTCTTTTCCGTCTAAAAAGCAGCATAGTTATCTGGTCATCATGTCATGTCAAGCTGTCTTGTTTATTTTGGCACTTCCTGTCCAGTGGGGTCAAGAAGCTGTACTATATTTCGGATACAGACAGGTATTTTGGGCATAGTTCTTTTGGCTGTGGTAATTTTCTTCACAGTGGCTGGTACAGGGCTGTGTTTTGGATGTGAACTGGAAGCACTGTTGATAATACAGAGGGGTTTCTTTATTGCTGAACAGATCTTTCACACGGCCAAGACCTTTTTTTCTTTTTGTACTGCGATGATGGTGAGGAACCTGGGTGTATATAGGAGGTTGGAAGGACATGGCTGGGACAGGTGATCCAAGGGAGCATGGCGCTGCCCCGACATGGCTCCCTCCACACTTCTCTCCTTGGCACCAGCCTCACCCCATGACACTTTTCCTGATCCACATAGGGTTAGGGTTACCAAAGGGTGACCAAGGGGATATTTCATACCAAACGGAATCATTCTGGGGAAAGAAGAAAGAAGGTTGGGGTTTGGAGTGATTTGTTTTCCCACATCACTGTTACACATGACCAGGCCCTGCTGTCCTGGAGATGGCTGAACACCAACCTGCCGTGGGAAACAGGGAATCTATTCCTTGTTTTTGTTTGCTTGTATGTGCATATTTTGTTTTCCCTCTTAATCTGTCTTTAGCTCAGCCTATGAGAACTAGATCCACTGAAACTTCCAGGGGTCAGAGCCCGGATGATCAGACCCCTTGGAATTTCCTTAGGACTCTGTCTCGATGGCGACTTGATAGAGAGGGGCAGCCTTGATCCTGTTGTCCGGAGTTCTAATTGTGCAAAAGTAACAAACAAGAAGGTGTAGACTGTATTTGGAGCCAACTGGAAACAGGCAGTAACCAGGGGCAGAGGGCAAGGGCCAGAGTCAGACGGGGCAGTTATACATTCCTGTGTGGGGAGGGTTAAGGCAGGGTCTGAGGGAAGGGTCCAACAGGGGAGAACGATTAGGAATATTAAAATTTCTGCACCAAAAATCAACCTCTGGTAACACAAAGAACTAGGAACTTTCTAGCAATGATTTGCATACTTGACCTGAGGGAACATGGGAGTAAGCCTCTTGCTTGCTATACTTAGATAGGGGTTTCCCAGGACATCAAGCCAAGGTTTTTTTCTTTCCCAGGGAAATCACTCTCTACAATCCATCTACCTGTAAAATTATTTCTCAATAAATAATTTATTTAACTGTACAAATCTGTACTTTTCTACAGTTTTTAAAATTCAGACTTGACCTGATAATAAAGTAAAATATTCTTTTAAAGCATGATAAATCTTACTGTGAGTTGTGAAGAAAAAAAATCCTAGAAAAGTACAGCTTAATTCATAAGTAACTCTCATCTCTGGAAAGGATATTTGACAGTATTTAGATCATAGTATTTTTTGCATGCAGGGTTCTGAAATCTTATTACAGGCAGTACTTACATGGTCTTCATGTGAACTGAAAATTCCCCTTTGGAATTAATTTTAATTAGAAAAATAGTTTTAATCCCCATATTTGCCTCCTGCAGCATGGTCAGGTGGAGTCTCATCCCTACATGACATTGTAGGGCATACTAATTTCAGAAGGAGAGACAGGAAGTGGGATAGCCTGATATCATGGTTTACCCCAGCCAAGAGCCAAGCCCCACACAGCTGCTCACTCATGAGGAGATCCCACCAGAGGAATCAGGGAGAGAATTGGAAGGGTAAAAGCTGGAGAACTCATGGCTTGACCTAAAGACAGTTTAACAGACAAAGCAAAAGATGCATGTGCAATCACAGCAAAACAAGAAATTAATTCACTGCTTCCCATGGGCAAGTTGGTGTTCAGCCATCTCCAGGACAGCAGGGCCTGATTGTGTGTAAGAGTGATGTGAGAAGACAAACTCCATCACTCCAAACACACTCCAAATGTGAGCAATTTACCTTCCTTGCTACTAGTAAGACATAAAGTAACCCAAATATCTTCCTGGTTTAGATCTTCCTTGTCTTAAGAAAATATGAAATGCTGTCACTTGGAATACTCTCTAGAGATAATTTAAATTAACAGATTGTATTTCAGGAACAATAGAAGTGATGTGAACTTCCAGATGGGGACCCTTGGCAAAAAGATAGCAGAACAATCCAAAATTTCATCTTTCTGCTTGCCTTAAGCTGATTTCTCTCTATCCCAAACTCAAATTTTCTGAAGGTGTTAAGTAGGAGAAAGAGGGATTACTTAGGAAAGAAGAAAGGACTGAAGACCTGTAAATCATTCTGGAAAGGATTTATTTACATGATTACATTTGTTAAGGATAAAATAAAGTGTTTCCACAAGAGAAAAAACAAAAGGTATAAAAAAGCCTATAATTTATAACACACAAGTGAACGTGTTCATTCTGCATGTCACACCTGCTTTTAGATTCTCTAATGTTTATTATATTTAGGAGTTTTTTATTTAAAACAGAACAACATAAAGGCTTCAATAAACAAAACCTCACAGCAATTCAGGAAGGATGCCCTTCTTACTCTAATCGCATGATTTTTAAAAATATAATGCTATATATTTGCAAATCAGGCTTAACATGATTTGAGTGCTTAGCTAGTGATTCCATTTCAGATGTACCTGCAGTTTTCTAGCTCCACAGTGGACACTGTAGGAATTATTTTTGTCAGCAAAGCACCAGGAATTTCAAACCCAGATTTCAATGTTAAGGTGTTTAGTGCAGCAAAACCAAAAGTACTACAGAGAACGTATTCTCAAATGGAACAGAAATATAAGGATATAACCTTAAAACTTTTTTTTTCTTTTTTTTTTTTTTTTTTCTTGAAATGAAGGAGTCTTCCAGCTGAATGAATACCACTGCAGGAAGTAATGACATGGCTTATAAATGAAAGCCTTTCACATGCAAGTGAAAACCCATAATTTATTTTCCAATTTAAAATGTCTCTGCTTAGAATTTTTAATCTGAAAAATACTTAATTTTGAAAGAAAGTTAGAATAGTCCCCTAAAACTTTTGGCCAAAACAAAAACAATCAAAAGTGATCACTCTTATAACATCTTCTGTGGGGGAGAAAAAAACCCCTCACATGCTGACTAGCTTTGCCCATTAAGAAACAGTAAAGATGTAACAGCTTAGCCAGACAACACAAAGCGTCACTGGTAGAGATGGGTCTTGAACAAATCACCTTAAAGTTGTACTTTATAAAAATAAAGAGACAAAAAATTGTTCTGGGCATTCTTTCCAAGATTTTCCTGCTACTAGAGACAGTGCTTAAACTGTTTTCTTCCTCCCAGAAGAAGCTTCCTCAGCACTTTAAGGAAAAGTCAGGTGTTTTTCAAAGATAGTCTTACTAGTCCTGATAATTTGTGGATAATTAAGGAATATCTGGCCAAGACTATGACACTTAGTATCTTTTATGAATATAAAGGTAGTGCTGCGGGGACAAGATCTATACTGTTTAAATAAACAATAAAAATACTCTAATCTTCTGCATTTCATCATTTGCCCCTTTTTTGGATTATTGTTCCATAAGGTACAATGGAGTGAAGGGTTAATAGTTTAGAAAGTCAGCTCACATAGGTAGGTCTTTTCCAGCTTGATTGTCCCACGGATGAACGTCACTGGAATGAAAAGCTTTGTGATAAAACAAGTTAATACTGTGGACACTGTGCAAAACATGAGACCTTTATTTAATCGCCATACATTTTTACAAATTTTGCAGTGCAAATAGAGGTTGACAGGGAAGGAGGTGACTTTTCTTTGATTGTCTAATGCAGAGGTGTTTTTCTGCGATGATATCTAGAGCTTTGAGAAAGAAATTAAAAAGTATATCAACAAGGGCCAAGCTAAGGATTATTCTATGCTTTATAATGTATTCCAAAGAGGGAAATGTGTGTAACACACCACATAAATGTCAAAGTGCTATCAAAGACCTTGTATTAATCTTGACTAAAAAGATGTGACTTATAGATTGTGACATCATGTAATTTCCTTTTTTTCTTCTTGAAAGAAGTAACTGGAAAAACTCAGAAAGCAGTATGTGTATTCACTCTACAAAAGCCTCTGTGTTCAGATGTGCCTGCCTGTATGCTGCAGACCTATTGGCTCAAGGCTTAGAGAAAAAGAAGTGATCAGAGAATATGGTGAAAAATGACCAAGAAATACAAAATAAGACATTTTACACACACTTATGCCAATGAACCTGAAGAGGCAGAGAAAGAAATTTTACTAAAAAACGTGCCATTTGACTTTGACTGAAGAATGGCTTCTGAGAGTAAGTTTAGCTAGACCTAAAGTGTGTTGATAAAGAGGACTAAAAGACTAATTATACCTGCTTGTGTCCTTTCCAACTGACTAATTTCTTTGGGATTGGGAAGACCATTGTTCCTTTCTATTACAGCAGACAGATGGACAATGGAAGGAAAGCAAAGAGTACATTGCACTTTAACTTCAGTGTGCCCCTCTCAAAAGTAGACTGGAGGGTCAAAAGGATGGAGATCATCCAGCAATCCAAGGAATGAAGTATGGTCTGTTGACTTGGGTGCATGGAAAAGTCCTTCACTTCAGAAGTAAGGGAAGATCATGCAGGTAAATGATAGTTTTTAATTATGTAGACTTTTCTCCAATCCCTTTACGGTTGCACAAACGAAACAATTTTAAGGAAGTTTGGTCAAATCACTTGAAATTTTATATATGTGAATTCTAATACTTCTAGTCATTTCAGTACTTATTTAATTTCTAATTCCATTTCATACTTTTTGAAGGTGACACAACGAGGGGCCCCGCTACCCAAGATGTTTGATTACACTTTTTTCTCTGCTGTTTCCTGCCTCTCTTATTTCATTATTTGTTTAGTTTTCACTTTTTCACTTTCATCAGAGATGTCCTCTGTTATCCACAATACCTCCCTTCTTCTTTACAGTTTTCCCAACTGCAAAGCACATCAGCATAAGCTCATACTTGTCACTGAAAGATCATCTAGATGAAGCAACTCATATCAAAGACACAGAAAATTTAAGAAGCATGATTTTTTTTCACACTTTACAGCTTCAGTAAAGGACAAACAAGTTCAATGTACAAAAATGTACTTAATAAGTACACTGGACACTGCACTTATTATTTCCCAGTAAGGATGTAGAAAAGACTCATGTTTCCTGCCTTTCCTCTTTGTTTTGGCTTCACCCAATTTTTCTGCATGCCATCTTATTGCATTTATGGTGCTTTATAGAGTGACATTCAAAGAGAAGAAAGAGGAGAGAAGGAGAATGCTCTTAACCTAGGCTTTATGAAATCTCTTCAGTTAAGAGGGAACAGACAATACAGTAATGCTTCTTAATAATCTGAGGCTGTCCAACATGCATTAGCTGAGTTAATTTTAATGGATTTAACTCCTCTTTCCTTTTCTCACTTCCTGAGACCTCAACAGCTTGTTTGAGCTGAATATGAATGAGGAAAATGTGAACGAAACTTCTTTGCTCATAGCAGTGAGTTTTTTAATTTAAACTACTTTACACTAGTAAGAATCTGAGGACATAATGTTTGACAATAATCTATCACTATTTAGATCAGGCATTCTGCCTTCACCTGAGACTTGGTATTTCAGAGGAAGGTGAATTTCTTCCCTGTAAGAAAAATAATGTCCTCCATTTTGGAAAATGTTCCATTTTAAGCATTTCTTCATATTGTTCCAGCTAAAACTAGTCCTGAATCATAAGCTTTTAACCTGCATATTGAGCTCTTACCAGAGGCACATTCATGCCAGTCCATAACTTTTGATGAGATTGATCTTTATTTGCACTGGCTCATTATACTTTTTCCTATTTCTTTTTATTTTTTTTTTAATAAAGGCATTATGCGGTTTTCCAATTTTGTTGCTTGCTGCTTACCTCCTACATTGCCAAGCAAGAAAGCCATTAAATCAATCTTAAAGGATTTTTTCATTACTAAACAATGCCTATGTCAAGTAAAGCAGTCTTTTTACTGGTTCCATGGTTATCCTCCTCTAAACCTGAAATGATCTCTTTCTCTTTTGGAGGACCAGGGTTAAAAGAAGGTGACAGAACAGGTTCACTAATGCCCTTTACAAGGATTCCATATGCCCTCACAACAGCTCGATAAACTCTATTATTTCTTATAGGATTATTCCTGGTCTCAATGGCAGCAAAGCAGGGACTTACCTAATTAGATAATAGGACACTCAAGACTTTACAAAAGCTGTTTTCTGCCATATACACATGGAAGAGAGAAGTACATGAGCATGCTGGACCTCTAGCTCCGTTTTATTAATGTTTCAAGGTTTCATTAATGGCTTAATGCTCTTTGGTGTGACACATTGCTTTTCTTTATCTTTTTCCTATCTTGTGTCATTAGAACTCTGGTTTTTCAAATTTCTTTGAAAAGCATGGATCAAAAGTGACTACTGAGAGCAATATGGTGTGTCTAATTGTAATGGTGTGAAAATTTTAGGAAATTAAAAGTTTGTAATTCAGGGATTATGGGGAATGAACTGCCATCATTAAATGGTGCTGTTCAGATTAGGAATTACTGCATAATCACTTAATTTGGGTTTTTGGGGATGTGATCAGAAATTCCCTAAGTTTTTTATTTGTTAGATGAAATAAGAAATTCTAATTTTCACAATAGTTTTTGTTGTACTTGGAAGGAAAACTTAAAACAGCAAAAGGAGATATATTCTAAAAGGTCATCAAAAAGAGGTTTGCAGTTGTGTAATATGCAAATCATCTTAGTTTCAACTGTTAAGAGGACTTTATATTGTATTTAAGGCCCAGTTCTAAAGGTTTCAAGCTGAATTTTACAGGATCTGTAGAAACTTAACAATTCTGAAGATCATGTTACTTTTGAAAATTTGAAAACTGGATACCTTGGGAACAAAAGTTGTGTGCTTAAAATGCCACCTTCCCTTGTGTCTCTGCCCCATCGTAACCTTCATGCATTATTACTCCACCAGTCTTCTTGGTGCACTTTATAGTTTGATCTTCAGAGCTTGCTGCTGGACTGAGCATGCTTTGCTGTGATTCTTTACCCACAAATTGTTTTGCTCTTTCTCCTACAATTGACTGAAATGAGATTGAAAGGAATAGAGATGACAGGCAGTAATTAATTAGCACCTATTTATTAGAGAGAAACTTGTTCATGGTATATTAGTTAGAGGTTCACAAATTGTGATGAATTGCTGAAGACATCACTGTCTTTTAACTTGGGCTATGTTTTAAGCAGTTATTTAAGTGTCAAAAAGAACAGCAAGTCATCAGTTGTAGATTAATATAGTACCCAGAAATGGCCTTTCAGTTTTGGAGCAAGGCACTCTACCTGTGGCCTTTCACAGTGCTGCTGTGTGATCTCTGGGTGTGCATAGGATTGCAGTGTTAATGACTTTCAATGTTACAGGAATGCAGTGAAATAGAAAGAATGTGGGAAACTCTTGCAACAAAACCGATGAGCTTCCTTCTTTGTCGCTTCTCTACCCAACTGAAATATAAACAAAATATGGAATGATCTGATAGCTCTTTGTAGGCTCTTCAGTATCAGATTGAAGACTAAAGTAAAATTCTAATGAGATGAATCACCTAACTCCACCACGGAGAAAAACTCAAACAACCAAACAAAACCCCCAGAATGCAGTAACAACAAAAAAATCTCCCCAGGAAAGTAGTCTCTGGCAACTGTGTTTAAAGTCAAAGTTTATTGCTCTCAGATTATCCAATTCAGTGTAACCCCATTTACTTTAGAGGAGAGAGATGATTGTAAGGATGTGGCATACTGCTTCTTTGAAACTGTACTGTCTTTTGTGATCATAATCAGGAAAAATATGAAGTTTCACGTTACCATGATGGTTTTGCTAACTGTGGGACAGGAGGAGTTGCTGCAGGATTTTTAAACCTTATAACAAATTTGCTGTCTCAGAGTCAGTTAGCTGCCAGATTTATTTAGTCATGATAGCAAAGGCCCATTGACTTTAAGAAGGACTTATGGATTTTGTCTTTGGTAATCCTAGGAGATACAATGCTTGTCTTGAACAAAGAAACAATTTTCTTCTTTATGGTTCCTCCAAAACAACAAATCCAGCCCTTTCACTCTTCTGCTGATGACATATATTTTCTATAAAGAAAATATATGAAGCTTCCAAAGGAACTATCTATGTCTCCACCTTCTTTTTTTAATCAATAGAAAGACCATACATAAATTTCTTGTAATTTATTTATCTTTGAGCTAAAATTCAATAGACTTAATTTGTTTATATCTAGCATAAATACCTACTTTACCTACATTTATTGAGATGTAAGAAAGACAATGAAAATCATGAACATTGTTCATCAAAACTAATTTTATATCAGTTAATCCAAACTACTGTATTTACTTTTCTTCCCTAATTTTGTTGAACATTGCTAGATTGCTTTAGTTCTGTTAAGATATGGAAGATTCTGGAAATTAAATTCCTCAGTTTGATCACAGAAGGTACCAGGCAAACTTATGTTGAATCACACCTTTTAACTCACTGCCTGTGCCTTCTGTCCATAATCAGGCTATTTAGCAAGTCACAAGCTTGGCTTTGCAGATCATGAGATCTTGGACATTTATTTTATGGTGTTAAGAAAATGCTTGTTTTGTCCATGTCAAGGAAATTTAAACTCTGATGGCTTGTTGGGTTTAATCCTGATGGCTTTTTAGGTTCAGTTCTAAATTTTCAGTGGTCTGGGTTGGAACGGGGTGATCCTTAAGGTCCCTTCCAACCCAACACATTCTATGAATATATGATTGTATGATTTATCTGACAGTTGAAGTATTTCCTGGGTTTTTTTTCCCACTCCTGCTTTGAATCTCTATTTTCCAATAAAGGCTGAGGTCATGCTCAAGCTTTTGCCTTACAGTAAGCAAGAGGAAGCTCTCTTCCTCCCCACACCTTATATGAGAGGTATAAGCAAACAATACCCTGGGTCTGACAGCCCAATGTCAGACTGAATCAACGTGGACTGAGAGGTTTCAGATTTAACTGTGTGAGGCTGAAAGAGATTTTCAAATGAATGTAAAAAACACATTTCTTCAATGCAATATGTTGAACTTTGTTTCTCTAGGAAGAAAAAAAGATACTGCAGAGGCTGAATTAAGTGATTGACAGAGTATACTATCATAAACTCAAAGAAAGTTTTGGTCTGGAAGGGACCTTAAAGATCATCTAAATCCAGTTCCCCCCACCATGGTGAGGTCCCTATTCAACCTCTCCTTGAACAATATCAAGGATGGAGCATTCACAACTTCTCTGTGAAATCTGTTCTGATACTTTACCACCCTCTGGGTGAGGAATTTCTTGTTAATATCTTGTCTAAACCTACTCTCCTTCAGTTTAAAACCCTTCCCGCTTTTCCTGTCAACACATACCATTGTAAAAAGTCCTTCTTCAGATTTCTGGTAGGGCCACTTTAAGTACTAGAAAGATCAGCTATCAAGATGAACAAACTTAGGATGCAGAGAACAAGACAAATATTAATTTAATACTTAGCTCATTGGAGAGCAATTGCCATCACAAAAAAGACTTTTGTGACTGCCATCTGCACAGAAATTCCAGTCAGACTACAGTGCATTGATTTCAATTTCTGATTTAAAGATAGCATAAGAGAAGAACAGACCTCACTAAGAATTCCCTCACATATCATCTGACCATTTATTACAGCACAAATTATGTAACTAAAATGCAAGAAGAAAGGTTTGTTCTCTAAATCATGCAGATTAAAATAGAAGCTGACTAAGATGCAATCATCTAATAGAGCCGTGCCACTTTACAGCACAATCTTGGTCATAATCTTTACATAATCTCTATATTTTCAGTAGCAGGTCCTTTACAACTCATAGAAAGTGAAATGTCATTTAGTCCCATACTGTCACCATGACTGATTAGAATCTCTGAATATTCACTGCACTGCACACTGGGAATTATACATATTCATCTTCTAGCAAATATTTACCAAACCCATACAACACACCTTCATAAACATTTATCTCCTTTCCACTGGAAAGGTAACCCTTTGCATGCAGTAAAAGCATCTCATGCATTAATCCTCCATAAACAAAAATTATCTGTAATTATACGAACCTGTAATTACGCCAAGCTATCTGCACATTTGCACATTGGTGAAGAGTGGCTCAGGGGGTTCGCTGGAGTGGAGCCCCCTGTACCACTGTCATATGCTAATTGGACTCCTGAAAAGTTCAGGGAAATCACTCTGCATGCCAGCATTCATCTGCCAAGTAACAAGTGTGTGTCCCAGCAGGGAGCAAAAATGCTACCAAATATAAAAATGCAGCATATACACCAATACACGCATACACAGCAATAGGATAAAGATCACTAGAAAGAAATTAATCAAAAATATGCTAATTAATAAACTACTAAAACCACTTTAAGGAAATACTGACCCTAAGGAAAATAGCAGTCAGAAATCTCAATGGGCTTACAGCAACTGGCTACTGGGTACAGTGACTTTTGTATCCCGTGTCACAGGGCAAATTATTTGAGTAGAATAGTTTCAGTACAAAAAGGTGGGTAGAAACTTTGGTTCCTCAAATCTCAACGCATGGCTGAAACTTCCATCACATCAATGAGTTGAATCAGGCTGCTAAGAGCAGGAGCAAAGGCTTTGCTTTTTAACCCAAGATCAGAATTTATTTTCTATAAAGCCAGATACCTCATTTTCTATCTATAGATAGAATAATTTTCTATCTGTACTGGTGATATGTATTTGTCTTTGAGTGACTTCTTTCACACATGCCTGAATAGAATGGCCCCACGAAAGTATATTTCTTGTATTGCAAGATAACTCTATTTCAGCATGTTTCTTCCTGTTGCTTTCATCAGTCTGTCACTGTCCTGGCACTGCTTCCCTAATTCACATTGACTCCTCTAAAAGTAATTCATATCTTCTATTGAAACTGTCAAAGCACTTGAGCAGATGCACAAGCATAAGCTCCAGAGTTGTTCTATCCTCTCCTGCTGGGCAGCTCATCAGAAGTACAGATTTTATTGACACCAGTTGTACTGCTTGGCCTGTCCAAGTAGTTACAGCTGGAGCCAGAGGGATACAAAAGAGCATAATCACCTAAATCTCAGGGAAAAAACAAAAGCAACTTCTTTCAGAGGTATTTATTTTATATTCATATTCTCCAATGGTTTGTCTGTCACTTCATTTTTAAGAAATGGAAGAACAGTAAAGCAATTATTCATGCTTTGGTGGATTTTGCCAAGTGAGGAGTGCATTGCTAGAAAGACCAGAGACTGCTAAAAGCAGCAGTGAGCCAGGCAAGGTTCTGCTCGGTCTGTTCTTTACTTCAACCATCAACACTTTTGCCTGGCACCAGCGCTAAAATATCAGGTCACTTTGTCCATGGCCTTCTCATTTTCTTCCCCTAATTCCTTGCTAAGGAAAACAGTTTTAGTCTGTAGGATCTTTACGTATCAAAGGTCACAGCTAGCCCTAGAGTTAAGAAAAATACTGTATTTTGATTTTTTAAATGAAAGGCTAAACCCTACAAGCAGATGTAACAGTGAAACTGGGAGATTGGGCCAGGACACAATTTGCAAAGTATATCGCAAATAATTTAAAATAATAAAATTCTAATTGCTAAATAATAACTGCTGCTTTGTTGATTTTTTTTTTAAATAGACTTCCTTATTTGCCCAGAACAATACTGTTTTAATTTGCTTATCAAAGTCACTTATTCTAATGCAGGATATTTGTTTCCTGAATACCTGAGGCCTAAATTGATATCTGTTATTAACCATCTGACCAGGTCATCAAGTTGGACAGGTTCCAGTGACAGAGGTACAGCCATTACTTTACCTCAGCTCATCTACTGACAGCAGATACGTCAACGTGAAATGACATTTAAGTTTTCTGCTGAATTTAACTTTGTTTTTTATCTACAATCACTTGAAATTAGGACAGAGTTAAATGAAATTTTAAACACAGGAAACACAGGGTTCCCTACGATGTTTTATTTACTCTGGAAAGTAACATTTGTCTGCTGTTTTGCTCCACAGGTTGAGGTTAAATATGGCCATAAAGCACCTAAAAATTCAGATTTATTGAAATTAAATTGGCTAATTGGTAATCAAAAAAAAGTGGTTCCTCTTTTTGAATGTCTGTCATACTAGATACAGAGTGACTTCTCATAATATTGTCACAGCTCTTCTGGGACACTGGGTGGTTGAATTTTTTGATCTGTCTGATTTTTTTCCTACTGCCTCTAGGCTTCATGCTGTTATTTATGATTTTCCAGACAGTTGTCAATGCTGTACTGATGTCATCCTTAATATCAAGCAGTATTGCATTGCTTCTGTCCCTGATTTTCTTGCTGCCAGAAGGCTTGTCTGAAAAATCTGCAGGAGTGTGTTTCTTTCCTTTGAGGCCATTTCCTTCTGATGTTAGAACCTGATTAAAGTAAATGCTGTTCTGCACTCCCTCCACTCTCAGTGGTTCATCACTAATAGTCAAGTAAGACAGACCAGCTGACAGGTACCTAGAAAGCCTGCCCCAAAGAGGTGTAGTAATTTTCTCTTGAAAATTCCATGTATTCTAGTAACCTGGCATTTGTCAAGAAGTCATGTTGGTAAAGGCAAGCCTCAAAAAGTAATGTGATGTGTGCTCCAAACATCAAACTGTTAAAATGTATGTCCTAAGCCAAGATAGAATCTTTATTTATTTTCTGTCTCTATAAATTTATTTCTCTATGTGATTTTTCAAAACTCTCACCCACATACTGTTGCCTTTTTCCTCAAGGCCTTCAACTGTGCTTCAGACTTTTTCTCATTTGCACTGCAGGGAAAGGGCAGAATAAGAGAAAAAAATAAGAGAATCAAGTAGAACCCGTGCCTGCCATTTATTCTGATTAATGAAGTTCAACACAATTACACGAAACAAGTAGTATATGGGAATCACTTAGCACTTCAGGGAGCAATTATGGGAACTAAGACATGTCCTTGTTCCTTGATTTTGTTAATGGTTTACTCAGAAGAACAAGAATGGTTGGTCATTATTTGCCAGAGTAGAATAGTCTTAGATTGACAATATGCCAACATTGAATGGAGATCTTTAAATCTTTGCAGGAAATCTTGTTTTCCAGGCTTGGGTGTCAGGAGACGGCAGAACACTGCCTATCCCTGCTGAGAGAATATGTTGTCAGCACACACAAACTCTCTGGAAGCACATACATGTATAAGAATAGGCTGCCACAGAACAGGTGGGCCTAGACCTTCCTTCTCTCATTCTATGTGCTCTGACAACCTCTCTATATTAATTGCAAATGGCCTGACCCTGTTTCCATCACCTGTGCATTTCCTGCTTATGCTTGACTAATGGCAGGAGCTCATTGTTCATCCATATGGGTTTCTTGCCTCCTTTGCCCAATTTCTTGCTCATCATAATTCATCATTCTCTTCTCTTTCCCTCATAGCAGAGGTGTTTCATTCCTCTAATGAGTTGGGGTTGGAGTTCACTGCGTGGCCATTTTCCGCTTTTGAGGATTTTGGGGTGCATAACCATGTGAATGCTGGAACATTTTCTGCAGTAAGATCCAATTTATCTCTCACATGTGCTGTAATATCTGGTTCCAACTTTGTTCGTAGTGAAGCTTTGACATAGTGAAGTCTGGTTAAGTGCAAGACCAAGTCCTTAGGAAACCAGGCTTCATGGTGGGGTGATACACTGTACACAGAGACAGGAATTAGACATGTCTCATTGTGTGCATATGCTGGGCCTTACTCAAGCTCAGTCAACTCTAATGATCTAATTGTTAATAATTCTGTAGTTACTGTCTGGTCACTAATGAATGCCATGATAATAAATGAGTTTGCTTGAGCAGTTCTTATTTTTTCGTGCTCTATACCCGATGTTGTGTCATGTCTGTGTAGATATAAAACATACAAAAGGTATTTTAAAGATATAATGAGCTCTCAGAAAAGAAAGAGTGATTACTTATTTTCACGGATTTTGGTCAAATAGAAAATAAAAATACATATGAAAGTCAACATTAATGCTAGAATCTAGGAACAGGATTTTTAGAAAATCTGTGTGAAATATTTGTTGCTGGACAATTTTCAGTAGCAAAATATTTTGTAGGTTCATTGTAGCTTTTCCAAGTTGCTTCTACCAGAAAAAAAAAAAAAAAGAAAGCAACTTTTAAATTGAATTTGCTACTTGAAACATTTTTGGCTTACTTTAAATTCAAACTAATTTTTTTTTATCAAAATGTCCTTCAGTTCTCTTAGAACAAACTTTAGCAAGGCTGTGTATAAAACAGACTCTTGCCCCTAAACATATTTTTTTTTCCTAATATCACAGAATTGCTGATAAACTGAAAAATCAGTCCAAAAGTCTGTGGGATTAACTCAGCAATACCTGGCAGACAGAGGAAAAATGTGGGAGGAACTGTGACTTACTAGCTCTGGGTTTTGCCTATCTTTTAAAATTTATTTTAGTGAATAGTTGACGTACCAAGACACACTCAGACTTTAGCAGACTGTAATGCCTCAAAATAATATAGATACCATCTATACTGTATCTTTTTGGTTATAGATTGTTACAGTCTGGTCACTTTTTTATTTTTTTAGATTTGCTTTTGACCTTTTAAAACAAACTATGGCATATCCTAGTGATTTTGCTGGAGACTTGAGTCTTGAACTCTGTAGAGACTTATTAACTCTGCTGGTTCCAGCATGAAGCTAGAGAATGACTGAGCAAGTCAGTGACCTTGTCCAGGCTCCACAGGTGAAATTCTGGAAAAAAAAAAAAAAAGAACCCATTTACCTTGATGTCTTTCTGACTCATTCCACTGAATCAGTTTTAATAGAAGTGTGCTGTCAGAGGTTTTAATTAGTCACAGAGTTAATAGTTTGAACAGCTTCATAGAGAGGGTACTTCCTTCCTTCTTCCTGTGTGTGATTAACTCTTAGCTCTTCCAGAGACAGTGCCATTGGGCAGAAGATCCAGAGGGGGGTTGAAGGTTAATTGCCAGTTGTAACTAACTTTTGCTAAGAGGAAGAAAAGAACAAAACTTGAAAACAGCAGTCTAGATAAAACAACCTCTGTCTTAATTATGTCAAAGTGTTTGCATTATAAACCACTTTGATTGAAACAGAAGTTTAACTTAAATTCTGTCAATTCCTTAAACTCATAAAAACAGACAGCAGTGCTGGAAGAAGCATCTGATGTATTATAAAAAACCTGGTTCAGGTCAAGAGGAGACGGTCTAACCTTTTTACATCCCTGCTGATGACTGCTTACTGTGGCTGTGGTGAGAATTAAAATAGTAAATATGTAATGTTTGCACTGAATTTAGTGTCTGTCCATTTCCTTTAGCTGTCAGGAAAGAGTATGCTGACTGAGATAATTTAAGACTGCGAGTCCTATGAAATGCATTAAAGATGACCTGAGTTGTCATGTGGTAAACAAAAAAATGCATTCTGGGTTGTGGATATGAAAAGGTCATACAAATGGAAACCTTTTAATGCTTCTGATGGCTTGACACAGTCACACAGTAAAGCTGTGTAAATATTTTCTAGATGAAATTTTAAATATTCTCTGGTAATTTTCAAGTATCGCTTATGAGCATAATGATTAATGAAAAAATAGTTTGAATTTACTGAAACAGAAACAGAAAACCTCTATATAATTTTAAAGCTAGTATCTTCTAGGTTTACTGACCTGTCAAAGGTGCTGCTTCTTTCTGAAAATGAAAGACAAGACATGCAAAACATGATAAATACTTGAACAACATCACAAATAGAAAATAGGAACAAAAGTTATTATACGAAGTATTTCCATACATTTACCTTATTTTGTTCCAATCTAAGTGTTCCATATTTTCCTTCCATGGTTCCGTATTTTCTCTACATTTTTCTCTGCAACATTGTACTATATAGTTTGAGAAATAAAAAAATAAGATGATCCAGTCTACCATTTTAAAAGATCACAATATAATATCTATGGTAATGGGTTAACTCCTGAGTTATCTTATAAGCAGCTGCACCTTACTTCTCTATTTTTTCTTAGGTTTGAATTATACATTATCTTGTTCATTCACCTTTTGGACATTAAAGCATCTGTAAGGGAAGCCTTCTAATACTTGAAGAATTACGACATGAACACTTTAAGAGCAGCACTTAACTTTCTGCTTTTCAAGAGCTTTATCATGGAAAAATATCGTACCAAAAGCAGGAGCATGGCAGATGCTGAACATTGCAGGCTGGGAAAGGGAAGGAACAGCTTGGTGCAGGTCTTCTACAGTTTGGTGTTCAGTATATGGAAAACATCTGTGGAACTGAGGCTGTGGGTGCCTCTGAACACTGCAACCCTATCTGCCATTCCTTGGACACTATGGATAGAAATCCAGGACACTGAATCAGTGTTCCACCTGGCTGGCTGTAGTGTTTTTCAGGGGTACTGACAACTCTGAACTGCAGTTTATAACTCTGTTCCTTTCTTAATGTAGCAAAAAGCACTGTAACAACTAAAATAGACCACATGGAAGAAGTGATGGGGGAAGTATCTGTATTTCTTTGCTCAAGTCAAAAGTCTATCTCTGTCAAAAAAAGGTAACTACTATTTTTATTCCTTGCTTTTGTTGTGCTGCTTTTTTTTCCCAAAGCTTTTAGAAGAGTTAGTTACAACTACACTGCTGAACTGTGTAAGTGCCAGTTTGATGCCAGAAATGGATTTTTCCCCTTATTTATTTCTTTTTAAAAATCAGAGTCACAGAATATTGTGAGTTGGAAGGGATACACAAGGATCATCAAGTCCAGCTCTTAAGTGAA
Source organism: Brachypodius melanocephalos (assembly GCA_013398615.1). Taxonomy (NCBI): domain Eukaryota; kingdom Metazoa; phylum Chordata; class Aves; order Passeriformes; family Pycnonotidae; genus Brachypodius; species Brachypodius melanocephalos. The sequence goes on from VZSR01000520.1 coordinate 30,773,335, forward strand.
TGGGCCATACATGGGTCAAATCCAAGACTCTGGCATTGTCAGCACCATGATTTAACCAATTGACCTAATAGCTTCAGCTAGAATGACAAATTATGACTAAATTGCTTCTCTCTGAAGTCTGGAAACCTGATTCCAACATCATTCTATTTTAAAAAATCCCATTTTGTTTTCTCAGAACTCCTTACACATTCAGTGCACAGTTGGTCTGTGACTGTGTCCCCCTTGTTTTGGTGACACTGAGACAAGAGATTGCCAAGAGCCTCCCCCAGTAAAAGCAGCAGAGAATTGTCCTGCCTCAACTCTCCTGTCACTGTGAACGTTGCTTAGATGAAAAATATTCATTTTAAGGGTTTTTTTGTGGCACATTATGAAGTGTTTGTGAGTCCAAATAGAGATTTAAAGCTGAACTGTCAGAAATACACCCCAAAATCAATAGTACTTGTCACATAGCAAGTGACATATACTGTTGTGTACACCAAAAAATGTGGTTCAAAAATACTAGGTGCTTGTTAGTACACTTTTTAACCTTGATGTTGAGTCTTTGTCAGTAAAACTTAACTAGTGGTTAAATTCACACTGTAGTTGAGTGTGAACCACTTAGATGATCCCTAACTCATTTCTGTTCAAATTTAGGGAGCCCAAACATTAAGCTATCATTGCTTTGGGTTTGTCTTGTTAAGTGGGATATTTTGGAATATAAACTGCTGAATTTTATAATTTGAACAGATAATGATTTAAACCACAGCTGAAAGACAGTTTAAGGAGTCTGATTCTGAGGCCCCACCTGCAGAAGGCAGCAGAAAGAAGAGAAAAAAATTGGTTTTTTTTCTGTGAAGATTTCTTTCCCTAACTCTGGTTTCAGCACTCTATGTAGTTGATGTAGGATCTGGGAACAGAGAGAAGAAGAGTCATAACCAAACTGAGGTCAGCATCAGATAGTGTAAATATTTTTATCAAGGAATCATTATGCTGAGCAGGCCAAGACCAGGATACAAGTCCAGGCTTCGTGCACAGTATGGATGTACACAAAATCACACTCTTGTAAGGTCTTCCAGAGTTGCAGGAGATCAGCTAAGAAATGTTTCTAGTGAGCACTAGGAAGAAAACCATGAAGAAAAGAAAAATTCTGTCATCAAGGTAGGGTGTTAATAGCAGACTGTAAATAGAACAATGTTAATGGCACACTGTAAATAGAAGTCAGGTGTTTTTGCACACTGATGAAGTATATTTAGAAACAATGGCTCTGGTGAATGCATTGAGAGAGGCAAGGTTAGTGAAAGAAGAAACAGAATGTTAACCTTTGCAATAAGTTTGGTGTGTCAGATGGGCAAAATAGAAAAAAAATAGCACAAATTGCTTTAATTCAGGAATTATATTGGAGGTATACAATTATTATAACACTGCTTGATATTTATGTGGAAATAGGGAGGTATGCTACCCAGTTTGCTTTTGAATATTCAAATCATATTCATGAGAATATTTGTTTTGGTTTTATTAAGACAGCAGGCGACCAAATTAGCACTTCAGTTTCCCTGTATGGAGATAGAGCTGTTTCATAATTTAAAATTTAATTTTTAATTTAATTTTCAATTTAATTTTGCCTGTTGGAGGGAGACAACACAAATAATGCCCAGTGTGTAGAGTATGAGATATTAAGGCTCTGGCATAGTAGTATTGTTCTGGTTGTTTTTATTTATGAATTATTCACAAAGAATTTTTTAAAATGCATTTTTAATTCCTGAACATTTACTGTGGTAGTGTCCTGACTGTAATTCATTAAATACATACCTCACATAGTCACTATACAATATGTGCAACTTCTCACTTAAATTGCGTGGAATGTACTTTTGCTTTCTTGCAAGATTAATTAAATATTTTAATACCTGAGAAACAAATTCTACTAAGGAATAACATTTGACATTCCAAATTACTTTTATTTTCCTAAATACTATTCAAAGGGCAAGTAAAAACACATTATGAAACTCCAGATCCATAAAGGTAATCTCGACTCAAATAATAATAAACGTATCTTTAAAAATACTGAAAATTGAAACAAAAATATCAGTGTCTCTTTTCTTAATACAAGATCAAAAAAGACCTAATATTTTTTCCTCCACTTAAACTAAAGGTATGCACGAGGCTGAAAAACCAATTTGATTTCCAGATTGTGAACTGTGTATTTAGATAGAGTTTATTGACTTGTCCTACCTCTGTTAGGGAGTATACATAATTTTTCATATACATCTCGTGGATGGAAAGGCTGTAGTAGCAAAGTCACTGCCTCAAAAAAGAGTTCAGAAAATTTAAAAACCTGCTTTTATCTCAGCTTGATTGATACTGTGAATGATAACATACAAATCTGAGCAGGCACTTTCCAGTTACAAGATGGGTTTTCTACATAGAGAGACAAAAAAAAAAGAAACTGGGAAAGACATTGATTTATTAATGACAGCAACTCAATGCTCGCTTCCCCATTTTCAGCAATTAAAAAAACATTGACAGACATAATGGTTTCTCAATGGCTGCTGATCATTTAAGTTATCCCTTAGCTGCAAGGGTCCATACATACTTGTCAGGTGTAAGATAAAGTAAGCCATCTGGTCATCTATATATTGACTTTCTGTCAAATGGGATAATGTATTAATATATAAGGTAGGCAATTTTGCTTTATCGCTGAAGTTTCAATAGCAAAATGTGGGAAAATATCATATAGCTGTACATTTGCAGCAAGATTTGGCCTTCTTGGCCACCTGGGCACATGTTGGCTCATTTTGAGCTGACTGCAAACCAGCACTCTCAAGTCCTGTTCTGCCAAGCAGTTCTCAACCACTTCTCCCCCAGTCTGTAATGCTGCCTGAGGTTCTTGTGACACAACACTGCTTCAATAAAAGCTGCCACATAGGCAAGGTCAGTGACAGTCCTTTATTTGCTAGGATTGCTCAGAAATACTTCTTCTTATTATGGAATATGTTGTCAAATAAATAGATACATATGATTGGATATGTTTCTCATTGAGGACTTAGGATTTCAGAATAACTGCAAATGAAGGTAAGTTTTACCCCATATTAGCATTCCACACTGAGTCCTTATGATCTCATTACTTCTGTTGTCTTCATTAAGGGGAGAGATTACATCTCCTGTGTCAACACAACACACGATGGAACCCTGGTCATCAAGTTTTTCGTTTTTCTTTGACTTTTAATATCCCAAGAAACATTTATTAAGTATATTAAGACAATATAATGTATTTGCAGACAAATCTCCTGAGGCCTGTGGGGAGCTCCTAAATGTGGTGCAAACTCAGGGTGAAGATGGACAGAAAAATCTTATTAGAACGCTATCAGGGTTGGATAAAATATGTGACTTAGACCTTTAGAACTCTTCTCCACATGAATGGAGAATCTTTAACAAAAGATTTGATCTGATGATCTCTCAAAGGAGAGAGAGCACCTCAGAGGAGCTGGGGCACTGACAGAATTGTTTCATCTCCTACACTGCATTTAATTCTAGACAGCAGCACAGTAGTTCACTTTCTCATGTGTGAAACTTCCTTGTTTCAAAATTCTTCTTCTGAAAGCAATCATCACACACCAGAGCCACGTGCTAACGAATAATAATAATCATGAGCATTTTAATTCTGTGGTGGCATAATTAGGAGTGAAATCAGAAACAGCACCATACAGAAGATGCAGCTCTCACTCTCTTCCACCCTTGCTTATGATAGTCTTTTTCAATCCAAGTGCATAATCCAAAGCCACTGCAGTGGTTTCCTCTTTCACAAACCATCAAACATTTCAACCAAAAAATGACAGTAACTAAACAAATTCTGTGATGTTCAAGTGGTTTGAGCATACTACTCAATTTTACTTTCAACTGTCATTTTATTCTTATTATTAGATAATTTTCTGCATCATTCACAATTAGCCTTCAATACCTTCCAAAAATCCTTTGCTTCCAGTGGAATACCTTGCCTGAACTAGCGACAAAGAAAAGCTTTTTTGTTCTCGTTTGCTGACTTGTTCATAGTGCTCCCAATATGTAGACCTCTGCTAGTTACAGATGAAACAAGTATTTATAACTCAAAGTTCTAGAATGGAAAATATCTCTAAACACAGCAACACATTCTTTTTCATCTGCAACCAGAGATCCCACAGCTTTGATATCTGCATTTTGTGTGTGTTTTTCACAAATCTGAGTACAAGGCTGAGGGAGACATTTTCTGGTAGCTAACCTGTGGCTGTTAAATGTGGCTGTTAAATGAAACTTTTAACATAACAGTGAGTAAGACTATTTGTAAAAGATTTATAGTATAATATTTTAATATGTACTATAAATTTTTGGAACATTTTTAATGGTTTTATTCTTAGCATCTAACTAGATTGTGCAGTTATTAATGACTCAAACTTCCTGATTATCTTACAATAAAATTATTTTTTATTTATATGACAGATAAAAGGACTGAAACAGAAAGATTTTTGGAGCTAAATTGAAAAATTAATGGTTCTATGACTATAGGATGGAGTAGTAGTAAAACTACTGCAACTTTTCTAACTTGTAACAGTGCTTTAATTTCCCCCAGAAAGCTCCAGATAGATCTTAGTTGTCAATTAAGAGGTACATTTGCATGAACAGAAGCAGAAAACACCCCTAAGGTTGCCATTCTGGACACTTAAGTCTGTAATTTAGATCCTCAAAACTTGCATGGTTTTGGATGTGATTAAAATCTCATCATGCTAATCTTTAAAATGCACTGCTAAAATGCACTCCTAGCTCCCAAATGTCACTTCTGACCATACCTGGAGTTGGCCAAACCTCTGCAGAGTCTACATAGATGCCCAGAGCAGCATTTCTCCTCAGCTACTACCTTTGTAAGGCAGTAAAGCTCAGTGATGGCATTTATACATGATGATGCTTGATTATGAGTATAACTCTTCTGTATTACATTAACATTTGTACTGCAGCTCCCCTTAAACTCCTTTTCCCCATACAATGTGATCTTGACTTCCTTTGTTTGACCAGATACTTTTATCTAAAATTATTTTATCTCTTTCTAAATGCAATAAAAATTAAAACAGAGAGGTAAAAGAAGAAGAGTAATTTCTAGCCTGATATAATTTTCTTCCATATTTTCAAGTCAGAGTTAATCCCTGTACTGGCAAAAACAATTTTGGTAATTTTTTTGTAGTTCAGAGCCCTTACAGTCATTAGTGTTGCTATAGACATCATTGATGGAAGAGTTTGCTGTGTTTCACCTGGGGGTTCTACAATACCAGTAGTGATAGATTCATCACAAGTGTGATAGATATTCAGATACCATCAGGCCAGACCTGCAACACTGACAATGAAAAAGGCCAGCTTTTTACTTCTGGAATGCATGAATCTGATCCAATAGCAACTAGAAGGAACTGAATATTGAATATTGAACTGTACAAGTTAACACATTTAAGAATATAAATACACTGAATGTATCTGCATTTTTAGTAAGCTTCTTCATTCTTTTGAAGTTGTAAATCTTTGTAATCATGTAAGATATTTATATTTCTTATACGACCACAGTATCTGAATGCCCCAGTGTACTGATGTATTAATGTGTTAATCTTCCTCACACTTCTGGGAAGGAAGGTAATAGCTCTCTGTTGTTCTTAGAGAATAAAAGCAAGATCAAAATATTAAGTATTTTTAGGAAAATCAGGATACTTGCTTCTTCTACCAGGTTTCTAGAATCATAGAATCACAGAATTGATTAGGTTGGAAGGGACCTTGAAAGGTCATCTAGCCCAACCCCCTTGCAATGAGAAGGGACATTTTAAACTAGATCAAGTTTCTCACAGCCCCATTAAACCTGACCTTGAATAGTTCCAGGAATGAGTCACGTACCACTTCTCTGGGAAACCTGTTCCAGTATTTTTTCACCACCTTCATTGCAAAAGACCTTTTCTATATATTTAATCTAAATTGATCCTCCCTAAATTTAAAAACATTTTCCCTCATCCTGTCAATATGTTCCATATTAATAGTCTGATGGTTATTCCATCCTTTAATTCACTTTTATCATGTTAAAAAAAGGAGAAAGGTTTAATTCTGAATCACAGTGAAGGAAGCTTTTGTTTTTTGTATATTTAGATGGTGGTGAGCACCTGGACTGTTCAGGGTAGGCCCACTTAAAGATGTTTTTGTGTTATTATGAAAATAGATATAATAACCTTTTGATCTTTGCAGCTTCAAAAGAAATAATAAGATGTTCATTAGTCAATTGAATTTAGCAGCATTTTATCTGTGGGAGGACTGCCTTTGAGAAAATTCCTCTGAGTATTTAGTTTTAAATAATCCATGCAGCTTGCCTACAGTAAGTGTGAATGAAAAATGCCATAAATTCAGTAAAAACACTCTTGTAATAAAGAAGTCCTTAAATAGAACTCAAGCTGATAAAAAAGGGCAAAAAACCCAACAGAAAAACCCTCCGCAAAACCCAGATTTATCAAAACCCACCACCACCACCATCAAAATAAAAAAAACCCACCAAAAAAGTCAAAATCCCAAATCTTTCTGAATTGAGTGTTCCCATCACAATGGCCCTTTAATAGCAATCATTTGTTGAATGCTGGGCAGATTGGTAACTTCCTTCTGGGAATTGATTGAAATAACACTGAAGCTCATCAGCAATCAGATTTCTCATCTTCTATTCAGGACTTTTGGCTATGTCAAGAGGGCTCTAGCAGAGTGACCCTGAAACAGCCCTCTACAAATTGCATGTCTTTATAAACTGGCTATGCTCTGAATGGAGTAGATTGAATTGCTGGAAGTGGCCCACATCATCCAGTCAGCTTCAGAAAGGCAATGTCCTTGGTGTGCCTGGAAAATCTTGACTTGCCTATAACCCACCAGTTTTCTGGAGTAACCTTTACAATGCACTTTTACAGCACCATTTCTAAAAAAAGCAGAGTGTCTGTCATGTTCTGCTTTATTTAGAAGTCAAGATATCCTTCAAGGCTCATATCTTTGAAATTATTTCAACATGGATGTGAGATAAGCATCTAAATGCTTGTGAAGATCTGGGTTTTATGTTTGTTTTAAGGTTAACCTCACCTATTGAGCTCTCTAAAATCTGCTAACCAAAATTTGAGCCCAAAAATAATTTTTAAGGTCCTAGTAGTAAGTAAGAAGGTTTGGTACTGGAAACTGAATAGATACTTAGATATACTGTACATTTTCATGTTCAAGAACAGAAAATTGATAAATGAGAGAATGCAAAATGTCAGTAACTACCTTATTCTTTTCCAAATTCTAATAAATATACATTAAAAATTTTAGTCCTGCAAAAATTTCAGTTAGTGACTAAAACCATTCTACTGACATATGGAAAAATCAGACAAATAACTCTTGTCTAAATACAATATTTTCAAAGCATTTAGGTTTTCTAGAAGTTTTATGCTCTTTTTATTATACTGAACATACTGCAGAAGAACACATAGCATTTAAATTCTGTGGCAAAATCAAAATTTAAATTATGCCTTCACTTATGGCCATCAAAATGAAGAGGATACACAGGTTACGTAAGTGAAAAACCTAAACAACGTTTTGTAGTGACTGGGCTATGTTAAAGTACAGTAATGGATGTTACAGAATGACCAGATTTGCATGGGAAAGAGGTGTTGAGACCCCAGAGATGACTGCATTAAAAAACCCCAGTCCTGACACAGATTTTCTCCCATTTGACTACTTTTCGATACTTTTATGAGAGAAGTTAAACAGAATCAGGTCCTTATGACAATATATCATGCTGGAGGGACAAGTGTTTGGTTAGGATTGGGGGCTAAATAATTCCACTGAAAAGGGGTTAGAAGCACTAGGAAAGAGAAGGAGCCTTTGTTTCAGTCATTCCCCAGTTCGGCACCTACACATGGTGATGATACAGAACATGTAGAGCTTTTTAAGGACTAAGGAGGGATTTTGTTCTGAAGAGAACTCTGGAGGTATTACATCCTGAGGAACATCTGTAAAATGTACAATTGCCTACAGATCTCACAGGAAAAGCTACCTGCAATGCATTATTCAGGACTGTAGATAGGGGAAACTCTTCAGGCAAAAGCTTTTCTCAGTGAAAAATGCATCTGCCCAAAACAATTCACAAATTCATTTTGAATTTTTCATAGTGTTTAAGCTAGAAAAATGGAAGGAAAACAAGAAAAATGCTAGGAGCTTCCACTTACCATTTCAATATGATGTTTCAATTCCAATTGTACTTCAGTTTAATAAGGAGAACAAAGTATCTATTTGCAAAAGAAATATAAAAAGCTCAGACTAAACCATATACACTTAAGAAAACCCACAATTCTTTTCAACATTTTACTTCAAGAATATTCCTGCATGAAAAAGAGTGAAGACAAATTGTTCGACAGAAAACTGAAATTATTTCAAATTTGCTGTTTCCTTTTCAATTTGAAATGTGATTACTCACCCAACTGTATTTAGGCCTGTGTTTAAAGACACAGAGTAAGTGTAATATAAACTTTTCTACTCACACCATAAGGTCATTGTAACACACTTCTTTTTAAGATGAAAAGTATTTAACTCCCAAAGACTTGATTAAAAAGTCCATTTCTGAACTCTTCCATTACATTCAGAACTTGCATGTGATGATCTGAATAACTACGAGCTCAGACCTGCCTACTGCACAGTTGCTAGTTATTTACAATAAAATCAGTCCCATTAATTTGTTAATGAATTGATATTGACTTTACATTTTGTGAGCTGGCAATGTTTCAAAAGTCATTGTTATCTCATTTCCAAAATGAACATCAATGAGTTTCCCTTACTGCATAAAATGCAAAAATCAATTTAAAAAATCTAATTGGTTTAATAGCACCTGGTTTCAAAATATGCTGATGGCACCACATCAAAAATGTCACTCACCAATTAGAGTTGGAAGGGGGATGATTGTCTCTGCTTACTAATATGTTGTGAATTGAATAATGGTAAATAAAAATCTGGGAACAGATTACAAGAAAATAATAATTTAAATAATCTTAATTAGTACATTTAATCCTTGATTTTCTAAAATGTGTTATACAGGACAGTTCTCAGTTACATTGGCTATAATTTGGACTAAATCCACCCATAAGCAGCCACATAAAAATGGCCTATTGTTCAGATTTATAGATTTCCAGATGGAAGTGGAGTTTGGCTTACTTTGTAAAACTCTAATAGTAATTTCTATAATTTCTGACATCGAGATGGTCTTAGAATCCAGGGAAATATGGCAAAGCACATAACAAAAATGCTATGAACCTGAAGGAACAATCCATGAAAGATTAACAGGAACCAACATTGATGTTATTACAGTGGGAAAAACGGTGTTCACTTGCTAAAATTTTCGGTCTCAGAAGGCTTAGTAGAAGAAGGATGTAGTGGATGTTTCAAATAGAAATTGGGTCATCATTTTTATTTGAGTAAACCTAGCAGTGGGAAAATAAACAAGAAATATCAGGTGAAATTTTGTAAATTGGAACTTGTATATGTGTTGAATGCTTTCAAGAGGGAAGTGATGAAAGAGCTGTTCAGTCACTGAGGACTAAAAGTGGGCTAAGAAAGAAGCAGAAAATAAGCATATTAACTGTCAGCAGGTTGCCATGGTGGAATTCTGTTCATCTGAGTTTAGAAATATTTGCAAAACTAAACAAATTCTGGGAAACTTTCAGAAGAATACTGTGATTTTCTTTGCTCCTAAAGATACTACCGAGATTAATATTTTTTATTCATGTAGCCGATTTGTTTTATATGTGTGGTGCTTTGTTTTACTAGTATCATAAATTCTATATTCTTGCTTTTGGTTGACAAATAGGGCAAGAGAGACTGTGTGCTAAAACCATTGGAAACCACTGAAATTCTTAGTAGAAATAATATGGACTTTATCGAAGGTTTGGGGTAAGTCTTCTGCATCCCAAAGTAAAACATTTTAATCCCCTGTTCCTCAGAGCTGCTCAATATTAACTGCTAGCCAAGTAGAAGAGTACCTTCAGCAGTCCACCTTTCTGGAAACTCTGAAGAGTAGCCCAGTCCCTTTCTGTGAGTGGGAGAGCAGTGCCTTCCCAGGAGCAGACCACAAAACATAATGAAAACATGCTGGGATTGTCTTAAATAAAATGTCAGAATAAATTAAAAGATTTGGAACATGCAGATTTTACATGTTTTCACTATACCATTTTGATATTTCTAGTCATCTTTTAACTAGAATGTCAAATAGATCTGAAAATCCTGCACATGGTGTTAAACATCTCTGGCAGGGAATATTTTCCAATTAGGTCACATGAGAATAAATCAGGAGAAAATGCCTGGGACTAATCAAAAATTTTCACCCAACTTATCGTTCCTCTGTTCCTTGTCTCCTGTTAGATCTCCTGCTCATCCCATCCAAGTGACTCTATCTCTTTCATTGTAATTCAGGCATTATATAATATGTTCTTCAAAGAAAATCTGAGAGAACCATCATCACTCTTCATTTAAGGGTATCTTTAAAATCCTCACCAGTCTCCTTTTATCTTAGTGTCTGGGAGAAAAAAGAGCTGAGGGGAGTGGGGAGAGAGAGCAGATCTTATCTTCATAGCCATTTTATGTGTCCTTATGATTAAGATAATGAAGAAGTGTTATAAACTTACTTGACAAACTATTTTGACATTTTCTGCTTGCAGCTGGCTTTTTAAAGTGACTCTTAAGTTCTCACACATAACTTTTTACATTCTTGCATTTTATGTGTGGTAGTTAGTTAAAGGCTGACAGAGCTTCTGGGTTTAATTCCTCTCTACTTTCTAGCATCATCAGTTCACAAATTTATCAAGACGTGTTATAATCATGGTGAACATAGATCTTTTCCATTTGTAAATAGTCAGCTTGAATCTTAACAATAATTTAGAGATGTGAAGGGGAGGCACAGATAGATTAACACCAAAATTGTCCAGAAGCTATTGGTGCCTAGTTTGTCTTTATATTTATGAAGTCCTGATACTTAATGGGAAAAAGAAGGGGAAGGGAAATTTAGTTCCAATTTCATCCTGCCCATGATAAAAATTTCAGAAGGGAAATGGAGCTGGTGTTACCTATCACACCTATTGTATCCAGGGATACTCAAGGCTGTATTCTAAACATGGGCTGAATTGTTAAAAATGCTGACATTTATGAAGTATGTAAATGGATATCTAATTAAGTTGCTACAGCTATCTTGTTAAATACCAATTAAATATATTAACATTTATCACAATTTTAATGTATCAATAAGAATTTAACTGTACCTTTATTGTCAGTGTAATTCCAAATTAATTACATGGCTAGATGATTTATCTTTTGCATAATTATTCAGCCTTAGTCTATGTTCTCTTAAACAATCCAACTGTTACAGTATGGATTCTCTACAGCATCTGATCTCTTTCTGTACAATTCTTTATCGAGTCATCTGCTATTAAGACACTAAAATCAAATGTAGAAGGGGAGGTGGGGATTTTGCTACCTGAGCTCAACTCTACTGGTATGAAGATACCAATTTACCAAGGATTGGACATAATTCTGTAATGTTGATTATTTCTTGTAAACAGTCTAAAATTTTTTTAAGGAATATACATAATAGACAGCTTCAAATGACTGGTAGAGATTCTTTTATGGTAAAAAAAAATCGATTTCCATACCATCGTACAATAATTCACCTCTTATTCTTTTCATGTCCCTTACATTCATACAAATTAAAACTAAGACCACTGAAATTAGGAGTATCACTTAAACAGAAAGAGCAAGATAAAAGCAGTTTCTGATAATGTTAATACGATATTTTTACATAACTCAACTGAATGTTCAATCTCAAATAAAATCTTAGGCTGGCTTCATTTAGAGCACATAATAGATAAACAAGGACTGAGAAGTACACATGAAGAAATTACATATGGGGCATTGTTAATAAAAATACCAGAGCAAGAGCTTAATAGAGTATACACCACCAACAGATGAACTCTCTGGATTGTTTTCTTAGTAAGATCCATGCTATGAACAATGTTCAGCAAGCAACTTACAAATGTAAACAATATGTAGCAAAGTTTTTGTGTTCAAGTAGAATATTCACAAGGTTTGACTTAGGCAGATGCTTAATGCTGCACTGCATCAGATGAGAAAATGAACTCACCAGAGAAAATATTTTCACTGAAACGAAATACAGTACAGAGAGCAAAGTAGTCTTCAAATTCTGTAAATAATGTATGCCTTAGAAGATTTGCAACAGAGTATTGAAATCTTGAGGAGTGGAAAACACCTGTGCTTATACAGGTGTAAAGAGCTCCATGTTTGAGAGTAAGGTCATCATTCTAGTCTCCCTTCTTAGAAAGTTAAGAAAGAAAAAGTGAACTCTAGGGAATAAGACATTACCTTCTCAGTTAGTTTTTCAAAGTGTTTATTACTCTAGACTAACTTTGACTTAGATTAAACCTGCCCTATGATATTTAAAAATAATTTATTTTGGGTTTTTTTGGGAAAGAGTACCTGCTTTATTCCTGCTTTATGAATCCTAATTGCAGAATAAGTATTTTTATAGGCTTAGGATTCAACATACATTGTTCAACATCTAAAGTGGAAGGAATTTAATCCTAAATGATTTATTTTGGGAAACACAAGGCAAAACCTCATACTATTTGATATTAGATTAAAAAAAATCAAACAAACCAATCTTTTTTCTTAAATGAAATATTAACTTTGAAAATTGAAAATAATTTTTAATAACCTGAAATGAATCCATCTCCATTTTATCAAAATCTTTTCCCCATAATAATTGTAAGTTCAGGCTGAATTTTTTTTTTTTTTTATTGCTTACCCAGGTTTACTGGCAAGTATTGAGCAGTCATATTGAGACTGCATGGATCATTTCACCCATAAAGGAATTACAACTATCCATCCCTTGAGGGGGACACTGCCAGCCACACAGCAGGGCTGCAGTCCTCATGGAGTTGCAGCTGTCAGATCCATCTTTTGAGCTGTGATGAATCCGAGGAGGAGCTTTGCCTGCTGGACTTGGTGCTTCCTAGTGGTGCCCCCTTCAAGGAGAGCCTCAGTCTGTGCCATACCTGCAGGCATGAAATGCACCAAAGCACGTAAAAATGAAAGAAGCAGTTCCATGATAACTAATTATTCTACTCTATGAGCACCTGAAATTCAGCTTTTCCCTGCTAACAAGGTAAGGAAAATAACTCTACATTCGTGCCTTCACTTACCTGGAGTTTATTAATGTAGTAGAGTGTATTGATGGCTATAGGATTCAGAATAAATAAACTGGATAGAAAAATCATTGTGTGATGTCCTTTTTCTGAATATCGGTTTGGATTCTAAGCACTGCAGTAAATTATCCTTAATTTTCAACTCAGAGCATCTCTGAAAATAGCAGAAATGTGGGACATCATTGTCTTTTGTCTTTATATTGCTAAGTGATGAGATTGTGGTAGCTGACCTAATTGAATTTGACATTAGAAGTTGATTCACCTTTTTAAAAGCATTTTTACATATTGAATTTTGGCCTCTGAGGAATAGAAAACAATCAAAAATAAATTGGGAAAAATTGAAAAAAGAAACTAAATCAGAAAACAGAGAGACACATGAATACATGAATAGCCCCGTTCATCTGCACAGCACCTTTTAATGAAATGTGTATGTATAGGATAATAAATGGATTTGGATTTCAACATATACCTGCAGCAGGCCGTTTACCAGAGCTATGGACTCAGGAGTATAAGTTTTTCAGAAGTTTGTAAGATGTCAGTTCTTTCCCTGCAGGTGGAGTGTGTTTGTCATTCCAGGATGATCCTGCTTTGTGTGCTACATGGGTGCAGGCTCTCTGGAGCTGCTCTGCATGCTGCTTGACTGCACCATTTTACTGGGTATTCATGCAAATGAGTAAAACAGTTTTGAATTTTCTGATGAACAACATTTGGATGGGTAAATGGTAAATGTTAGATATAACCAGGTAGAATGGGAATAATCTAGACTACAAACACTGCTGCATCACAGGACAAATTACCTACTGCTACATTAGGCACTGATCATGGTTTAGGGCCACAACTTTAGTCCCAGTGAAAATCTGCATTAATTGTATGTATGATTGGGCTGCTTAATGGTGCACATACTATTTATTTTCAGTTTCTCTGTGATATAAGTGTCTGGAACGTATGTCTGGGATAGAGACAGCTGACTGTTCACTCATCATGCTTCTTGGTACTTATTATTTACATGCCTATATATATATGAACTTTTAAAAGAGATTCCAAAGTCATGTTGAAAATGAAACCACAGGAATAAAGGAAATGTGATGTGGTTCCTTTACATGGAGTAACAGTTGAATGGATATCAGGCATATGTATTGTGAAACAGAGACTACTTTTGTGTTTGGAGGTTGGCTGAACTGAATTCTGGTGTAAATCATCACCAGGCACAAGCTCCAAAGGAGATGATTTTGGTTGTCTCCTAGGCAAGAAGGTTCCAAAACACTAAGAAGGAGATAAACAGGACAAACCCCAAAGTATCGCAGATTATTTTCAAACTATGAAAACACAAGCATGCACACAAAAATTCAACAGACACCCACCCACACCCCCGCATCTGTTGGCATTAACAGACATGCACAATTATATACAGAGACTCATTAAAAAACCTAGAAATAGTTACAAAACTGTACCTATACACCTAACAGAAAAATTCTGACTGCATCCCTCACTCTCAAGCATTTCAGAGAACTGGGTCTCAGTGGAACAGGATGTCCAAAACCAAGGTGAATTTCTGGGGACTAGTAAGAACAAATTTGTCTACAATTAGACTCTATTAATCCCAGAACCATACATGCAAACTGTCTTACCAGTAGTCAAGGGAAACATTTCATTTACCTCCTGCACTATAACTAACATCTCTTTTCCGTCCTGGTGTTGCAGTCTGTCCTCCTGTCTCCTTCTGAGTGGAGTTATTCTCATTAAAGGATACACCTTCTTCCTCATCCTGAATCAAAAGCTGTTGACAGTCTAAGTTCCCCAGCTTTGCTTTTTTCTGCTGTCACCAGTTTATATACATCAAATAATTGAACAAGCAACACTTATAAAGTAAAAAAAGTTCTCAAAAATATTAATAATTAGGGAAATAAAAACTTATATAATGAAAAAGCATAAAGGAAAAGTTAACAGATTTGTGCAGAGCTATGGTCAAAGTAATATGTAAATCCTCAATGGACAAATTTTATAATTAATATAATTTTATAATTTAGTGTGAAACTTTGAAATTACCAAAGGCATATTGCTTGTCCATATATGAAATATATAATCATATATTAAAAACAGTGAAGAGAAAATTCTAGATAAATCTGTCCCAGAGAGGAGCAAAGATAATTTACAAAGACGTAATGACTGCTGAGAACCTGACTGAGTGACTGTGCTATATCATATGTTTTTGGCATCAGAAAAGCCAGTAGAGTTCCTTTGAGAAACAGAGCAGAAAATAGCTTGGGGAGTGTCAAACGTACACCACAAACCTTCAGATCTCTGGTGGGCAATCTTGCCTCTAAAGAGGAGTGTTTGTTCCCCGCAGTGTAATCTCAGTGCCTAACCATGGAGATGAGTTTTCCTGTTTCTTTGCTTTGACCATAGCCATATGCATATGACACTTTTTGTCTGTGACATTTTCATTAATTTGTCCTTGCTGTGCTGACACCCAATCTAATTCCAAAGTATTGAAGCAGCCTCAATGGATTAGTCACAGGCTTACATTTTAGGAAAAAAATATTTTAATACACTAGTGGGTTGAACATGAACAAGAAATTTATCCATAATCTGAAAGGATAACAATTCCACGCAAATAAACAAAAGAAAACTGACAGCAGCACAAGAAGCAGAATAATTAGATAGAACTACACTGAGTGCCTATGTTGATTCTGATCTATCTCTGCTCAGATCAATGTAAGTACACTGTTGTAATTATTCATTTTTGCCAAACTGAGTTCAGTCTTCTGTATTCAGTTTTTGTTTTTGTTTGGTTTTGTTTGGTTCTGTATTTTGTTTGTTTGTTTGTTTTTACAAAAGAGGTTTCTAAAATAAGACTAGTAGCAAGAAAAGAGAAGTAACCCAAAGGTATGGTATACAGTTGATAAGAAGGCAGTGAGGTAATGAGACTCATTAGTGGGGTCTGGAACACTGACCATGTGGCAGGGTGTGCATAGAGCACTAACTAATTCAACCAATTGCTATATCCTCAGATTTTCTAGGAAGAGTCTTTTTGATACCTGTAAATAAATCCTGTGCTGGGATCTGGACAGGCTTCCCTAGGAAGTTTATAGCCACACTTGCAATTTAGACAGATGAGGACAATCAACACAAACAACAACAGAAGCAGAAGGTAATCTGTGTAATAGCACTGAATACCTGAAAACAAGGTATTTTGGCTCCAAACTATTGAGCAGATTGCATTATGTACCTGAGGTACAATTGATATTTTCATGCTAAAACAATAAAAGTACATTATCTCCTCAGGAACATATGATTTTTAATGGCTGTAGTCATGTGACTGGAGAAAAGGGATTTTTACTGCCAGAAGGGCACATAAAATTCATAATAAAGAGAAAGAAAATGTTTTTTTTTTTAAAAAAAAAAAAGAACAGAAAATTCAGTCTGTGAATGGAAGGATGAAATATTTAATGGTAGGATGAGGAGAGACAAGAGCAGAATTGGGGTTAGAATAAACCCTGGGTCTTGCAGAGCAGTAGAAAGCATAATTTGAAAAGCAATGTTTTATGTGAAGTTTGAAGTTCTATGTGCTGACAAACAATATGAGCTTTTCTGGCTCTAGTATGTCAGCCTTGAAACCTTTCAAGATTTTGAATCTATCCATTTTAAACCAAAGTCACTCCTTCTTCCTCCATTCCTCCAGACCCTGGCTTCCGGCTTCCTCAGACCATACTGGTTGCATATATATATACTTTTGTTTGTTTGCTTGTTTTTTTGTTTGTTTGGAGTTTTTTTTTTTTAATTAATTTTTTTGGGGGGTTTGTTGCAGTTGTTGCTGTTTGTTGTTATTGTTGTCTGCAGAACAAAAGGTTTGGGGGTCCTGGTGGGCAGCAAGTTGTCCGTGAGCCAGCAGAGTGCCCTTCCTAGTGGCCAGGAAGGCCAGTGCCATCCTGAGTGCATTAGGAAGAGCATTGCCAGCAGGTCAAGGGAGGTGATCCTGCCCCTCTGCTCAGCCCTGGAGTGCTGTGTCCAGTTCTGGGCTCCTCAGTACAAGAGAGACTTGGAGCTCCTGGAACAAGTCCAGTGGAGGGCAACAACGATGATTAAGGTCTGGAACACCTAACTTATTGGAAAAGCGTGAGGGTTGGGCCTCTTTAAACTCAAGAAGAGTCAGCTGAGAGGGAGTCATCAATGTACAAGTGTCTGAAGTGAGGATGTTGAAAAGATGAGGCCAGGACCTCAGTGGTGCCAAGCACGGACCGAAGAAAGGCAATGGTCACAAACAGAAAATTTGGAGGAAGTTCCATTTGTATATGAGGAAAAACTTCTTTACTTTGAGAGTGACAAAGTACTGGAACAGGCAACCCAGAGGGAGAATGTGGAGTCTCTGTCTCTGGATATACTCAAAAGTTACCTGGCAGCAATCCTGTGCAACCTGCTTTAGGTGAGCCTGCTTTAGCAGGGAGGTAGGACTAAACAATCTCCAGCAGTCCCTTACAACCCCAACTGTTGTTTTAGTCTTTGATTCTGTATTTATAAACAGTACCATCTGTTTTTTCTTTGCTTCTTTGTTGTATAAAACCAGCTCTTTAAAGGGCAATGCAATGAAAAAAAATTCATCTGACTGAAAAAAGCCACACAAAGGCACTATTTAATTTTTTTTTCAGGAGATAGACTCTCTCACTGAGTCCCAGTGAGTCTCTTAAAAAGCTGTCAGCTGACAAGGAGGGGAGCTTTAAAATGAGAGCAGTTGCACCTTAAGCATATACTGTCACAAAAGACTTTGCACTATGAGAACATAAGTAATTTCAGCTTTTAGAAACCTTTTCAACTTGTTCTTTATTTTGCTTCATTAGCAAAGTATAAATTCCTGACAAGACTTGACAGTTTACCATGCAAACACCCAAAATATTCAAGGATTGTGCATTCTTAATCTAGGAGACAATTTTTAAGCACATGCAAAGCAAAAACAATGTGATAAAAAATGTTCCTCTGACTCTATATTTAGACTGAAATTCATCTGTCACCTGTTGTAAAGGATTTCTGAATGCTCAGCCTTTTTGATCCACAGAAGTGAAGGATGATTCTGAAATGGACTTAATCAGTCTCCCCTGATGAAGCTGCTACTACTTGTGGGGATTAATTAAATGTATTTTTTCTGGATAACAGAAAATTGGAATGATTCAATAATCCAGTGTGTTTGCCTTGTAGCTAAAAGAGGTAATTGTTGGGGTCTAATGTGTCCACCACAGAATGCAGAAAGATTTTATACAAAAAACAGCATTAATCATAATTTTTTTTGTTTTCTGCTCCTAAGGTAAGAGGAGGAGGAAATTCATTTGGTGAAAATGTGTTATCTTGATTTAAGTTCCTAATATGAGGAAAAATTACTAACAGAAAATCCAAGGCCCAAATTGGTATCTACTTTAATCTTAAAGCAGACTCTTCAGAGTGACTTGAGGATTGCATAGGAAATAGACTAAAAAATACCTTATCAGTAGCATTCAAAATAACCTATTCAGCATGAAAAGTCTCCCAAGGAAAGCCTGTCCAAAACATTGAAACACTCCTGGAGAGATTGACTCAATTATCAGCTGTAATAGCATCAGGTGACAGATTGTAGTAAGCAAAGTGTTGCATAGTGAGAAAACTCTACTAGCAAGCACCAATTTACACCTCTGAATTGATGTGAATATTTGTTAATATTTGCTTGTTTGCTTTGTAGCAATTAACGGATTAATGAAATCCTAGAGAGAAGCAAATACACAGTATGGGATGAGCAAGTGTCACCACTCCCTTTTGGCAGGTAATGGGGAAACCAAGAAGAGACAAACTGATGACTTACTTGAGACCAGACTGCTCATCATGTGGAAACATCCCTACAAGAGACTCTGACATACTCTGACAGCTGACATCTGGAACTCCTGTAGTAGGTGGTGATGTGCTTGTCCTACCCTAAGAGACGGTGTCCATTGTCCCTTAGCTCTGCTTTCATAATTCATGCACTTATGAGGTGTCCTTAAAGTAGTTAAAAAGATCTTGAGTATGTTGAACATTTTAGAAGGAAGGAGATTCTCTAACTCTTAATTTTTCTAACTCTAATTCATTTTGGTAGCAGCTGTCCACAAACACTGCGAGCTGTCTTGGGTCTGTGCTACCAAAACAGGCTGTCCCACATTCTCTTTCCTTATTAGGTTCTCATTTCCCTGCAAAGACAGAGTTTCTTTCAGTAGCAGAGCGTGTTTATAGAGTTATTGTAAGGCAGGATAATTTTACTCAGATAAAAAAGAGAATGGGAATGATTCCCATTGTACAGGAAGTACGTGAGACTGCATTGGAAAAATACCTTAAAAATACCAAAGAATCAGTACCTTGCAATACACAGAATTAAACTGAGGAACATCTACAATTTTCCATGTGCATCACCTGACGGCTATGTTTTCCCAACTGCTTTTCTCTTCTTCCTTTAAAGCATTGGAAAATGCTGTTTCTGTGGAGCAGTCTTGCAAATATGATGGCCTCTCTTGCAGAAATTCCCTAAAGTATTTTGCTGCCTTATGCCTAGATCCACAATTAGAGGCCCATGGGTATCAGGCTGACCCATCATTTTATGTGCTACCCTTAATAGAGAGCAGTAATGAGATGGATGGGACGTGTCTTCACTGTTATTTCAAACGTTACAAGCTGTCCTTAACCAAGTGCTTTTTATAAACTAAAAATTAATACATTGACATTAATACAGATTTCTGCATAATAAACAGCTCTGTGCAGTATCACAGGATTTCCTCTTGTGTTCTTACTGCCATGAAACCAAGCAAAGACAGACAAATCAAGATGTTGCAAACAAACAAATTAACAATTCTTTCCAAAGAAAGATACCCTGAGATTAGATGTTATCCAGCATGAAACATGGATCCACAGTGGGTTATTTCTCCTTTTTATGGTTTCTTCTATACCATTGTGTTACTGTGTATAATCAAGGATTTATAAAACTG
>VZSR01000520.1:30793874-30809578 GCA_013398615.1 Brachypodius melanocephalos
AGAGATTGAACCCCACAGAACTTTCAGGTGGAACAGGGCTGAAGGAACCTCCGCTCGCCGGTGAGCAGCAAGCCCACAACTCCACACGATTGTTTCCTCTCTCTTTGCTGAGTGTCTCTTTGGGATCTTTATCTCAGATGTCCATTTTGAACAGGCATTCTCATCACCCCAACCACAACTTCAGTAGCCACAATCACCACCATCATAAATAAATTCTTATTTGTAGCCATGAAATAATTCTTAAGGTCTGCTAAACGTTTCAATAATTAAAATAGTTTTATGTTCTCAAATATAATATTTTAAGTTATAGAATTTCATAGTGTATTGGTGTATTCTTTAGCAGTGAATGAAGCTGCAGATGCTGAAGGTCAAAACTCAGAAACTGCTTTGGTTTGTCCAGCTGAATAATGAAAAGAAATAGATGCATCAGAAATTGGAAGAAGCTTGTGAGGTTATTTGTTGATAATATATAAAACATTATTTTCTAGGCAGTATGGGAGGTATTATCTTGGTATCCAAATCTTTTGAAAAAGTTTAAAGAGAATGCTATTGAAAGTGTAATTTCTTAGGTACTTTTGTCATTAAGAAGTAAAATGTCATACTCTGAAGTACAAGTAACAGTTGGACAAAAAGGAAGATTTTTGTTTCTTGAATAATGCTGATACATCTGAGCAGAGCAGTAGTTCAGTTGCCCTAAGCTCATAATCAAAAGTATATTAAAGTATATTTAGTCAAGATACTTACTCTTAGAAATAAAACACCAAATAAAATACATTTTTGTGTAGAGGGCAAAAATCCACATATTATTAGATCAATATTATGCCAAATACAAATCTATCTAGAAACCTTGCAATAGCTAATTTGCTGAATGCCATATCCACTCAAATACAGAGAGAGCAGCAGCAGGTCTATCAGCCTAATGCTTCCTCCTTCAAAAGCCTGGGATATATACATTAAGGTAGAAAGCTTGATTGCATGGTCTATATCAGTTTGAGTTAATTTTTTGGATGTTGTGAATCAATACAGTATGTCATAATCCAGATGAGGTTTTCCTCTGGATTGCATCTTGTGTTTTCTGGACATTCAGTTTGAAATTTCTGTTGTCATCTACTGTAGAATGGATGCAAACCACCGATAGCCACACTGACATTTTCCCTGTTCTAGACTTCGTGTTTCTAGGTGTAGATATAGCCTGTATTGCTATTCCTATGGATGAGTGTACAGTAAATTTTCTGGATAAAGTATATTGTGACCAACCAGTTCCCCATGCAGGCAAGGACCCAGCTGTGTGCGTATCCAGCTCTGTAAATATGACTCTTCTAGTGGACCCCGTTGCTCTGGGTTCAGTAAGGGCATTTGTGAAAATGAGGGCTAATTGTGAGGACAACTCGTGGGATCTGGTGTCACATAATACGACACAAATATGTATTTTTCTGTCTTTCTGAGAAGTGAAAACAAGTTTGGCAGTGGAAGCAGAGATCTGGGAAATCTATGACACTGAAATAATAGATGGCCACTTACTGCACGCACAAGGTTTCAATTCTCTCCCTAGGACTTTTATGATGACAGTTCTCAGTTTGGAAATGGCTGTGATCAGCCCTGAGAGTGAATTACAGCTGTGTACAATGACTATAGGTGACTACTAGTTGTTATCCTGACTAAAAAAAGTATTTTTCTCCCATGAATTGCAACAGCAGAACATTTCTGTTCTTTAAGACATTTTGTATCGACATCATGCCAGCAGACCTAGCTCGACTGAATGAAATGGTTCCTGTCTTTGCTGCAAACTTCAGCCCTAGCTTACCAACCCCTCTGGAATGACAAATAAATGTGATCTGTAAATGCTTCTAAAAGACATGGATCTGTATGATTTCCAACAATGTCAATATCTGGCATCCTAAAGTGTTTGCTGAACTGTTCAGTGGACCCTCCTACAGTGCTAGGAAATGTTAGCAAAAAGGCTGGGACAGTAACAGAGGACTATCACCATCCCTGCCACTCTAGCATGCTCTGCTGGCAGGTATGAGCCGCTCCCCATGACAGAAAAAAGGAAGAGGTAATTGCTTAAATGTTGTTTTGGGCACAGGAACTAGACATTTTAAAATTGCAATCTTGTTTCATTACCTGGAAAAACACTTAAGAATATACTGAAGCCAGAAGGACAGATGTTTATTAATGTCTTAGCCTTCTGCAGCAACTTAGGCAAGATATCATTGTCAAAGGAAAAAGCACACTCCCCCTATTTCTTTTAAATTTAGCACAAATTTATCCCACTAAAGTATCCATTCCAAAGTATATCTTCCCATATTGCATCTCCAATGGTGACAAAATTTTTAAGGAAAAATGAAAACTTACATCTTTGCTAGAATTTTGCTAGAACAAATAGTTTGCAAATACGGAAAAGAACAACAAAATCAACCAAACCCAACCAAACCCCAAACCAAACAAAAGCAACAGCAAAAAAAGCAAAATTCAGGTTTTTGAAGGGAGCGACTTCCTACACTAAAATGAAAACCTAGAAAAGAGGAGCTTATCTGTGTCTGTGTGAGAAAGAGAAACTCTCTGGCAGATTACACTTTAAAGAGCATGTGGGTGTTAAGTGTTGAGAGAGCCCTGTGAAGGATTTCTAAATTTCTAAAGACACAAGAAACAGGGATGCACATCCATCGCTGAAATGCTCTTAGGGCAGGACTTACCGTGAGAATGGAAGCCCTGCCGTCTCAAACTGCTGATGCATGTAGCTTGCTGTAAAAAAATAATAACAGTAATAAAAAAATGTAATTCATAATAACAGATTATTTTTTACAATTGCTAATGAAGGAGATTGCTAATCTGCTGTTGGTAGGAGTAGAGTTCTTTGTCTCTGCTGCCAGAAACATAGTTCAACTTATAATTATTTAAGAAGCATGCTGGGTGGGCTGGCAACAGACATTATAAGTAATGCAATAATAAGATATAAAGGCTTTGTCAGTGGAAAGGTGACAGAACATAATGTAAGATATAGCCAGAAGTAATCGTTAGATGATGATTACATCTAGATAAGCACGGCAGGTTTTCTAACCAGTGTAGAGCAGTATTACCTGATTTCATCAGTATTGACTACCAAATGTGTATGTATTCTCTTCCCACATCCTCAAATCTTCTTTTCTCCCAGAGGCAATTTCCTGATGGAGAAAATGGAGACTAGTGGTTACAGCAGAGGACATAGAATAAGCTATTTTGAGCTGCACCACTAAATCATTTCCTGACCTTGGCAAAGTCAATCACAGGAGTTATGCGTCATTTTCCAGCTTTAATATGGGAATGATCACAGTTGCCTCCTAAAAATGTGGCTAATGCTTCAAGAGTAAAGGTTTATAAAGCATGTATTATTCACAAAAGGAAAACTCTTTGGTGGTTATGTACTTTTATGACTGCACCGCTGGAAACAGACATGGGTAGAAATCCAGAAGTAACCCTTGTCCTGTTTTCTGGATGTCTTTGTGTTTTTGTTGTTGCTTAGCACCTGTAAGTCAGAGGGAACTGCAAAACTAGCACACATGAAATTATCCTGAGTTTCTGATGGCTTGAAAATGTGTTCCTACTAGTTACAGAGAGGGAAGGCAGGGCTTGGTGCTGTGTAGGTGTGACCAAGCTGTTATTCTATGCCACCGACAGCATTGCTGGCGTGTGGTTTTGGCCAGAAAAGCTGTGGCACCGAGTCAGAAGTGCACTGCCTGGTTTGGCTCACTCCAGCCATGACTGTTAGCACTGGAACTCCTGTCCTACTCCCTTTTCCTCCAGGATGTTTTTGCAGGATGTGGCGCTGAGGAGAGGCAGCAGTGCCACTGCAGTGTGATGCCGAAGGGACAGCTGAGTTTTAGAAGTGACAGCGCAAAAAACTGAGTTAAACTGAGCTTAGTGAAGGGGGTGCACAAGCCCTGCTCCTGTGACCTGGCTTCCAAGGGTTTGTCTGTCCTTGCTTTTCATTTCTTTTGAGCCAGGCATGTGGAAACAATGCCCATGGGAGCTCCCCAAAGGCCATATTGCCTTCATTTGGCAAATGTGGTGCAGTGGGGAGGAGGAGTCACCATATCTCCTTTGGGGAAACCACCCAAACATGTCCTACAGAGAACATCTGACATTCTGATTTTGTTCCCAGTGATGAATATCTTTATATGGGTTAAACACCTTCTCTTTCATCTATACTTTTGTTGTTAATATTGTTGTTGTTATTGTACGTGTCTCATTCCACTGCTTTGAGCTTTTAGTAAATCATTAACTCTCATTCTCTCCCTTTTTTCTTTTGTCCCTTCCTTACCATAAGGGGTAGGGGAAGAGGAGTGGATTATCTGGAGCTCTATGGTGCCCACTGGCCATTTTTAGACCCAAAGTGACTGCTTCTGAGCTCAGAGAAGGAGCAAAGGTAATTCAGGGAGAGATGTGAAGTATGCTGGTAAGCTTAGTCCAGTGCTTCATGAAAAATATAGACCCATCACTGAGCTTTATCCAAGTTCATTTCCAGATGCCACCTGTGCTTGGCTAACTGAATGGATGGGGAGACACGTTCCTTTTTAGCTGGAATAATATTTCAGAAGCAGACAGAGTCTGTCACAACAGATCACAACAGGTTTTGATGCATTCTGGTCTGCACACTGCACTCTCTGGAAGACTGGCCTGGTCTGTGATTAAGAGCAAGGTTGTTCTTATTTTAAATGGTACAGTACTGGCTGTCTCACTTCTGTGTTCTCAGGTATTTTGAATTCCGTCTCTGTGTCCTTGGAAAATCATGGTGTTTCTGATGTCTTTGCATAGGTTTCAGACTCATTGCATGTATTTTAGTCATTCCTGGCCATCTGGAAACATGACACAGCTTAACATCACTGTACTTATGCTTGAGAGAGATTCTGCCTGTTTTCATCAAACCATTGAGAAAGCCATTGGTCCACCTGCTAAAAAGCCATTCTAGTTCCAAATATTCCTGCTATGAAGCAAAATAAGAGCAGATGCTGGAGGTCACCTCTTTACTTTTTTCTAAAATCTGGAGGTGCTAAAGAATTTTTCACCTGCTTATGATTTGAGAATTCATAAATCATTAAATTTGCTTCCCTATGCAAATATTATTATTATTTTTTAATATTCCATATTTAAAGGTGTCTTTTTTTCTCCCCATTTAACAATGGACATTTGTAAATGCTTTGTGAATAAATCGGTACTTATATAGGCATGAAACATTGCTTCTGTAAAGGTCAAGAAACAACTATTAGCAAATAGACACACACTTCTGCTTCCCAAATACTAGAAGATTCTTCAAGTAAATGATATTGATAATACCATTGAATCACATGTTTATTTTAACAAGAAGGTCAAAATGAACATGTACTGGAACGATGCAGCTATTAAACATTAATTTCACTTGGGATTAATCAATGATGAGGAAATAAGTAAGACTTTTCTTTTTAGCCAGAGAGAAACTGCTGCTACCTTGATCTATAGCTCAGTCAATAGACTGAAATTGTGCATAACTGTGGAACGTGTTGAGAGTTAACCTTTTGATCTCAGCTTGAATGCAATAATTGTAAAAACACCCCAGACCTAAAATTATTATCGATACCACCCCTTGTATATGGTGATTTGGTTTGATTGCATTACTTTTATAAAGAACAAAAACCCAATGTGCTGTATTCAGATTACAAATGATTCATTTGGAAAAATTAAATTATATAGAACCTTATAATGTGCTTAGTAGAGAGATATTGAAAATGTGGGTGAATCACTCTGTAATTGTTTATTGCAAATTTTATAAAGAATTTTTATAAAGCAATGAGTAATCACACTTTTATTTCTAAATTGCACAGTGCCTCTGAACTAACTGGTGCTATCAACAAATTGTTTGCCTGCTGTGTTTGTAACTGCTCTGGTTGGCTATTCAATGAAGCCTAAGCCTGTTTTTTCATGTAAATATCTCTGTGTTTGTTGTGGACTATAATCTTTCAGAATCAGAAGAGCATTTTTTTCCATCTCTGTAAAGAGGAAGCAATGTTCATTAGCAGTTATTGGGATGATGTGTGTGTGCCAAGGGACTTGCATGCCGGTATCTCTACATTTAGTGATTTACTGTAATACATATCTATAACATTACCATAGAAATTATAGATGAGGAGGTAATTTTGTTATTTTCAATCTTCTTGCTATTTTGAAATGCCCTGTAAAGTAGATTGCATTTGTTTAGGTTAAGGGTAAAGCTTTTTGAAATTAGACAAAGGCTTTTGAAATATGTAAGGGTCTTAGGGAACTCTTAGTCATTTTTTAGAAAGAACATAAGTCTTTAGGATTTTCAGTGTTTGAGTGGGGCCATAGTTATTTTAGAGAGTGGGGAAATCAATTGCTTGTTTACAAAATCCATTCTTTGGTCATTTCCACCCCAATAGCCATGTAAGTACAGTATTAAACCTTGGTCATTTAGCCTGTCCCATGGATCAGCCTGATATAATGATGCCAGTAAAGTGAACTAAGAAAATATCCTGCAAAAGATAGAATACCTAGATATTATCTACCAAAATTTGGAATGTAATGAAGACTTCATGACGCCAAAGAGTGTTTTAAAGAATGTTTTGAGGAATTAAATAGTTGTAAACATTAGAAATACTAATACAAAAAGTTTCATAAGGATGTGAAATGGTTAGAGCTCACTCAAACCTGGAATGCAAATGCAACCTGGTATGTAATATCATCTATGGTATTTCACTCACTCCACGGACTGAATAAACTTGGATTTGCACCACTGAATTTTTAATACACATCCCTATTATCCTTTTTTGTCCTTTTACAGGTCTGACAGCTGTGACCAAATGAATTTTCAATCAGATTTCCAAAGATTTGCTGCATCCATTCAAGGTAAAAGCAGAGCAGCTAGTTTACAGCCAGAAGAAGGAGCTAGAATCAAAACAAAGCTTTCCTGTAGCAGACATAGAATATAATTCTCCCAGAATTAAATCACTGAGCTGCTCTGACCTTGTAAATAAATATTGCCTGAGCTATGGAAGCAGTTCTCTAAGCAAAATCTATGAAATTCCTTCACACATTTCTTCATATTCTGACTTTTTTCCTGTGTATAGGCACAGTATTTGATTTATTATCGTAAGTGCTATATGTAGAAAATTCTGACAGGGAACATTGACCAAAAGGTGATAGGAGTAAAGGATAAAATTGCTTTTGTTACATATATTAAAAAAAAAATCCTGTTTAATAGAAAGGGATTGTAATATATTTGGGGGAAGAGCTGGGAATTTCAAGAAAAAGAATGGCCTTGCATTTCAATTTGCTACTGTAGCAAAAAGACAAAGGTTGTAAAAAGTATGTAATGATAAACAGAATTTAGTAGATATCAGAGTTTAGTAAATCTTAAAATGCCCATTCAAACTATTAACTCTGGAAAGGCTCCACTGAAAAATCCTGTGAATAGTACAACACAGTAACACAGGTTTAGAGTCACCCAGCTCAAGTTGCAAGTAGGGAGAATAAATCTCAGTCTCAAGTGAAAACATTAATTGTAGTTATGTTTATATAAAAAGAGGCATTGTTACTACTGGTTAAAAACCCCTCTTTCATTCATGAGAACCGTGCCAAACGTCCTTGTCAAATGTCCAGTCTTCTTGATTTGTTTTGGTTTTTTGTGATCAGAACAATTCTAGGCTACAAAATTAAAGGTAAGAATATTGGACTTCCAAATCCTAAATAGTTTGAATATGCATTTATGAAGGAGCTTCTCAGCCCCTTAGAATGTGACGTGTAATGGAACCCGTAAAGATGCCCAACTCTAAACTCTTCTGAAACATCAAAGTCAGAAGCAAGAAGAGTGTCAGATTGCAGCTCGGATTTGTGCAATAAACTTTTCTATGTAAATATCCCATCTCTTCCTAAGCCTTCCTTAGACATCTCAGTTTCTTTATTTCCTATATTGACTTACCTTTATTCATGGAACATTTAACCAAACAGGAGAGTATTCCAAAGTGAATGTTAGAAACAAATACTCTGGGACAAGGGTTGCAGGAGGGGATGTGGTTTTGAATAGCTTTGTGAAAGCTTCCACTCATATTAAAAACTTTAATTTGCCCTCAAAGTTGGGGTTATTTTGAGGAATTGAACAATGCAGTATGTTTTCAGCCATTTAAATTCCAGATTTGTCTCTACCCAGGAATCACCTAGGAAAGGTACATGATTCCCACTGAGCAGCAGTGACAGAGCAGGGCTGAGTGAGAAGCCTGGTGTGGCTATTAGCAAGAACCATTACTAAACCAAATGTATTGCCTCATGAGACCAAGAGTGCTGGGCACTCTAGGATAAGTAACAATTTGTTTTATTGAATCAAAATTTTCAGTTTCTATAACTATTATGCTTTTATTTGTATCTGTTAAAAAGGGAAAACAAAAAACCCCCAGTATGCTGGGGAAAAATAAATGTTTTAAATCACTATTTGTGATCTCCTGAAATTTGTAATTAGAACGTGTTCTTTGTTTTAATAAGCCAGAGACTCAAGGGGAAAATTGTGAACTAGGCCTATAGTCTTTGTATTCCACAGAATACCTTACAGTCTGGTGCTCTGAGTAGGACAGCTTCATCTTAACTTATTCCTAAACCTTTCCAATCTGGAACTGTGGGCAGGCACCATCAAGAGACATGGCAGCTTTGTTTCTTCTTCATTAGCCATACTGTTGGATTAATTGTGCAGATAATAATTTCCGTCTTTGCCTGATTCCAAACTCATGTCATCCAGACAGACCTATGCCTGGTAGAAGCAGGAGCCTCTCAGTCTTTCCTGCTATTCCTTCGGATTGCTTTTCCAGGGAGCTTGTTGCATTGCCTTTGAAGAAGGAGAAAGTGTAGGCTGTGGCTGCTAAAGTATGTGAAAACTGCCCTGTTTCTAAGCTATTCAGATGCAGAAATTGAGATATCTTTGGGAATTTTAACATTAGAACGAGTGCTGGCTGAGGACTTTGAGAATATTAGTTTTGGAATTAAACAGCAATGTAATTTGTGGTTCTGCCTTACAGGACTTGCCAAAGGTCAGATGGAGCTCAAATGGCAAAATAGGGAAAAAAAGCCAGGTTTCAGAAGAACATACTCTCTTCTGGAGACACTTGGTTCCAGAACTTCTTTGTACTCTGGCCATATATCATGTCATGTGCAAGGAAGCAGACTACATATTTGAAAGTTCTTGCATGCTGAGATCCTCTTGAAGCCAAAATCCTGAAATATTAGCTCTATAATGTATAATTATGGGAGCATTAGAAAAAATTGTTTATATTTTCTATATTTAAAAGGGCAGAACTATACAGCATGGTTACCTGATGTTTTGCCATTGTGAACAATTCTGAGATTTTTCTTACTCTTTCCCATCATCTTGACGGGAAGTATGTTGGCAAGGGACCAGTCAAGCTATTTCACAATGTCATTTTCATAGTTCTGAACAAATTTTCCAACAAATGCAGATACATCCTCATCTAAGTTATTATATTAACCTCCCCAAAAGGATCAATAAAAAGAAATACAAGACCATAATCAGAATTTATGAAATTTATAATCCTTTTAACTGCAATAATAATCTTTCAGAAACCACATCTATTCAAGGCTGCAGAGAGAACAGGGTAGGCTTGGGTGCATATATGTGTATGATTGCTTCAGTGTGTTTTCCAGGAGACTTTCCAGCACACTGAAAAGAATTTACTGGCAGTTTTATACAACTGGGTAATGTGTGGAGATAAAAAATGGCAAAACCTCTTTATCCTTTGAATATTTATCCAACTTACACTTTCAGTCTTCCAGAGAGTTGTCATTGAAATATCCTTTGAAATTAAAATCATATCTATTTTAAAAAGATGCAAAAATATGGCTCGGTTAACTTATCTAGCTGCCCAAATCCAAAGTTTAAATACTTCAAATCTTACTCATCTGACTGGAGAGTGTCTAATAATTGATATTTGTCCTTCTGAAAATACAGAATTATGAAAATAAATGTCTCTTTCCTGGTGTGTTGATGCATCTAAAGCATACAGATAAGTCCTATCAATCTGATGGAGACACATCTCTAGGGTATTTTCCAGAAACCTGGTTTCTCTTTAATGATTTTCCCACTATCAGCTCTCCACAGAAGAGTTTTGAGTGGGTGATCAACTGATCTGACTTTGCCTAAAATAAAGATCTTATATTGGATCATTCCTTATGAGTTGAATTATCCAACCCTCCTTCCATATATTATTTTCCACTTCACATCTAGGAGCTTGTGGACTGAAGGACTCAGATACTTTGATTTAAAAAATAACTAAAATATAATAAACCAAAACAAAAACGAGGAATAAGACTTTTTACTTGACGTAGTTGATCAAAGATGTTAGATAAGAGCATGCTAATAAATCACAGATAAGAAACAGAAATGCCCAAGGGTCAGAGGCTGTACAAATTCTGAGGCTGGACTTTGATACAATACAGATCTTCCACAGTTCATCTCACAGGACACTTTTAATACATTGACTGCTTCACTGGTTTACCACTTTCATTGTAAATTTATCTGTATGAACTACTTCCATTTATTCCAAGACATATAATTCAATTCAGAAAATGTATTTGAAAATTTTTACATTATCTTAGATAAAAATTAAAGCTCTTGAAAATGTAAGGAAAAAAACCAATAGATTGCACAATTTTAAAAATAATTTCATATACTGATTTTTTTTTTTTACTCTGACACAAGGATTATTTTAAAAATAGTTAGATCCTTTTAATACAGTAAAATAGATCTCTCCTGCAGATCCAAATACAGTAAAATAAATATCTCCTGCAGATCCAAAGATACAAAGATATAAAGAGACAGCCCGGACAGGGTGTTGGTTAATTATGTGGTATATACCAACTCGAGGCAGACAAATGACAAAACTTCTGTATCTTGTGAATCCATCTCAGTGATCTGCTAATCTACAGGAGACAAAAAAAACCCCCAACGAAACAAAAAACCAAACCCACACCTTACTTCTGTCAGTGAATCTCAGAAACTGGAGTAGCCCTCACAAAGCAAGTCAAGAGGTGAACAAGGTGTGAACGAGGGATGAATAAAGCAATTGGAAAAAATTCAGACATTGTGTATGTCTTTATTTTGTTCCTGTTGTTGAAAGCAGATCTGATAGGTAACAGCTCCTTTCTAAGAAGTTACATTGAGTCAGGCTCAAATGTTTTTCTGACATATTGTTCTCATAAAGGAAACAGACGACGCCAAAACCTCCAATAAAATAATTTTGACTATCTAAACATGTACACCTTCAGGTAAATGGAGTATATGTGATTGCTCACAATAATCACAATAATGCTGTCTGCTAATACTTTTTCAATCATATGTATTCATAAAGGAAAAAACCCCAACTTTTCTTGATGTGTATTCTTACAACTGAGTATCACTGTTCTTTAGGCAGGTATTTTAGATATCATTCCTTTCATTAAATGTCTAAAATACATTGCCAAGTATTAGTAATAAATGCTTCTGGGTTCAATCTCATTGCAGCTAATATTAGTAACATAATAATGGAAAATATGGTTTTGTTTCTTTCTGCATTTATGAAAACTTTAGGTTCACTTAAATTTCAATGTACTACATTTTTTCAGTAATGTAAAAAGCAATGAATTTTGATATGTAATTAGAACCAGGGTAATTCCTTGTTAATTGAAGAGATTTTGCTTGCATTGATGCCTTATATTTTCTCCTGCCCCAAATGTCATTTTAGATGTGAATTACACTGTCAGAGGATACCTAAGATTTCTTTCATTATTGTCTAACTTGTGATCTGTTCTGCTTTAAATTTTTCTGTTGCTGTAGCTGGAGTGATGACGTTTGACATGCATTGTCAGTCTGTTCAAAGTGAAAAAAAAATCAAGTCCTTTGTTTCTGCTCAGATGACTTCATATTACACCCTAAAGCTTATAAAAACAGACCTCACTTTTAGACATTAGACATTAGCACCAAATCTTTTCCTTTGTTCTTACCTGGCAGCAGCTATCCACTCAACTGATGCGTTTTAAAAGTCAGAATTAGCAATACAGGTTCACATCTTTCCCATGAGATCTATTTCAAGTGTCTTTCAACTTGCTATAACAACAATAACAAAGTGATCTATTCAAGTTGGGTTTTTTAACTTAGCAGTGAGGAGTCACTCAAATAGAAATTAATATTATTCATTAATAGTATAGCAGCTTTTGTGGGAATGAAGTTTTATAACTGAATCTTGTGAAGAGCAATTAAGTGATATGAGAATGTAATGTTTGTGAAATTGGATTAAAAATATTTTAATATATCAGAAACATAAGAAATGTTCATAATATTCTGAATATTGATCTGTCCATCTTGAATACAAAGATAATTGAAAGAGTGTCTTCTTGTCTGTTGAAAATGATTATGAATTTCTTGCTAAAACAGCACAAAATCAGTCATAAAATAAGAGATTAAATACTTTGAGATATTTTCACCTCATTAAAAAATCCTATGAATTTATTCATATCATTGATACAAATTTTAACAAAAAACTTGGAAATTGGAGACATTGCAAAGGCAAGGAAGAAATTAAGCACTTTGACAGTTTTAAAAGCATCAAAGGGGATGACTACACTCATATCTTAGTTTGCTTGGAATTCAAGCAGGGCTACTAATGGGCTACTGATATTTACTGTAAGTCTAATAGCTGGAGTTGAGCAACAGCTAGTTCCTTCTAGAAGAAATATCAAGCATTTGTTTTAAAAAGTATTCAGTACAAGAAAATTCCCTACAATCCTTTCAAATTGTATTGGTGAGTCAATTTTCTTCCTACATGTGAAAATAATGTCTCATCTGCATTTGTCTGTTTGTAACTTGCACTTTTGCATCTTTTTACGTTTGTCCATTAGGTTGGAAAACACGTCATCAAGTTTCCAACTGTTAACTTTACCTTTTGGAAACACAATCTCTAGCTTTGCCTTCCATGTTCAGATTCATCTTTTTTACCTCCTGACTTCTCCTGGAAACATCTCTAATTTTTCCATTTAGTCTGGAAGGGAAGGTATCACGACTCCTCAAAACATCTAGCTGTGGTGGAGGGTTCAAGAAAAGGAGGAAATAGATCAGATTATGCATGTGTATTTTGCATGTAATCTGTCACCTTCAAACTACTTTTTGGTCTTGAATGGTTTTCAGTTATAAAAAGCCTTTATCTCCTATCATAATTTTTCAGATGCTTGCAAGGATGGGACGTTCTGTCCTATGCACTTAGCTCTTACTCTTATTTCTTACATTCTGACCTTGAATTTGCTTCATCAAAATAGATATTGTCTGTGCAGCTTGAGATGGAATCAGAATCAACCCATATTTTTTATATAATCCCTTCTTATTTTTATTAAGACCTTAAAAAATAAATCTCTCTCTTTTTGTCACAGATTGCTGATAAATTTTGAAGAAATGCATCCAAGAGCAAAATGTAAATAACGATAGCTAAATAGATTGACAGAGGCTAATACTATCTCTTTCTCGGAGTACTACACTAAGTCAGATATCTAAACTTTGTGCAATATTAGCTGTATGCCTTTAAGAGTATCAGGAGGACATTTCTGGGATGATACATCCATTCCCAGGCTAAGGTTGTGGAGATTCTGTTTGAATAAAAATGTGTTTTGATAGAGAATTGCATCTCATCAGTTCATTCACCTCTTGTAACTAGTGGTCTGAAGCATGTTTAAGTTGCACATTCAGTAAAATTACATATATTTTAGGAAAGCCAGTTTTAAGTCTTCAGAGCAGTGAATTACTTCATCTGTTTCCTCCCTTGTGACAAGCAGTGAAGTAAAAATTCAGCATTTCTCGGTGGAAAATACTAACTATTTTACAGGGTAGATCTGGGTATTTTCACCCTGGGTAGACAGGTTATAACAAACCTGATTCACAGCTGGAAATGCTGGGAAGGAACTGGGAAGACAGCCATGTTCTCACTGCATCCAATACAAGAATTAAGAGTTTGGTTTATTTTGGTGTTGAGTAGAGCTATCTTATTTGCCTTTCAAAAAACTTTACAGAAAAGACTTTGCAAATACATGTCAATAACAAAATCAATTCAGTATTTACATATTTTCACTTGATGTGAAACTTCTGAATAATTTATTAAGTTTTGCACTTATTTTCATGGCCACTCATACAGTGATGCCTGTTTTTGTGTGCCCAAATAGATTCTTTTTTTTTTTTTTAAACATTATCAGAATACCTTGATTAGGATACACATAACTACTGTTTGTGCTCCAGACTCCCAATTTGAATGGAGAGAAAGCTAAACTAGTGGCACATCAGTTCCTCTAACAGGGAGACTGGAAGGTATGCTGAGTGAGTGTGACTAGGAAAAGCCAAACCTTACAAAAAGCAGTATAACATTGGAGAGAAAAAAAGTTAAGTAATACCCGTGGAATGGCCTGTATCCAGGCATTCACTCATTAATTTAATGAAAAAAATGCAGTATATGACCTCATGAGCTACCCACCCTGCTCTTTCCCACGGCAGCTGGGGCTCAGGCTGCTGCCAGCTCGCTCATGTGAGATGAAGTTGTCAGGTCTCCCTGCACCACTCAGATCCAAGGCAGAGGACTGGTACTAGCATTAATAAAAATGCCTCTGTGCAAATACAAGTGCAATAACATTTCAGTCCAGTTATGTGACTGACAGCAAACTGATACTGTCAGGTTGAGTGCTTATGCTGGTACTACGTAGCTGATGCTTGTTCATTGCCGGGTTCATGTCAGTCAACTGATTTTTCTTACTATTTCCTGTTTCTCAAAATCTTCCCTGTATAACAAAGAGAAATTTGTTATGAGGTGTCACTGAAATAAAAGACAGTGAACAAATGAGTATATTTGTGTTGAGTGTTCTACATATGCATAACTAATTATTTATAATATTTTAAAAGGGCAGACTAATGAAAAAACCCCACAGACTGTCAGCTTTAAAATGGACTTTAATGACAACTGATTATGCACATAGAACACTTAATAGCCAGACAATTTTTTGACTAAGCAAACCCACTGTGGTAAATGTGATCTCATCCCTCCACCAGAATATCTCTTGTGGGTAGAGAGTAGCAGTAACTAGTGGGATGCAGCAATATGCCATAAATCAGACCAAAATTAATGGAAATATTGTATATAATGATATTGAAAGGAAAATTTTTATGAAACAAATTGGAATCTGACCAAGTAAATGGAAAGTAATGTCTCTGCTCTTTGAAAAAAAAAATCAAATAAAGAAGTTTTCAGTAATTTTAATATGGAGAAAATAATGATGTGTTATCAGTAACTCCCAAAGGATGTGAATAAGTGATTTTGTTAAGCATGTGAGTGATTTGCACCCTTAGGCCTACGGACCCAGATCACTGAGTCTTCTAAGGCAAGACAGCTGACAATGATGGTATATTTGTATCAGGTACTCATCTCACTTTTCTTGGACTCCAGTAGTTAGACACTGACTTCTTTCATACTGGCTGGTGTCTCCAGGATTTGGAGATTTTTCATCCCTCTTTTTTTCTCATAATTGTGGCTTTTGACAAAATACTGGTTCAGTTCCAGAGGGTGAATTGCCGGCAACAATTATCGCCAACGCCTTGAGCAGTTATCTGTGTTAGCTATTTCCATCATCTCACTCACAAACCCTGCAGGCCAAGTTCTCACCTCTTTAAG
>VZSR01000520.1:30809678-30841419 GCA_013398615.1 Brachypodius melanocephalos
TTAATTATAGGATTTATGCAGAATCAAAGACTGTCATCTGACTACTAACTGCTGACGATAGTTACTACTATAAGTTGTCTATCTTATTTTGTAATTTAGCTAAAAACTTAATTTTAAATGGAAGCTCCATTTTTTTTTACATCCCTTCACAGTAGCACATGTGGAATAATACATTGTAAAAATTAGTGATGGTTTTAAAAAAATAAAAACAATTTCTCTCCCTCCTATAAGCTCTATGTAAAACAAAATTAATTATGCCAATTTTGCTATGATGAAGTGAGAAATTATCTGGAATGTCACAGTTTAAATAGCAAAGAACCTTTTAAAGTATGTTAGAGGACAATATATTTTTCAACAGCATTTTCTATTATTAAATTGTATATATTTTTAAATTGCATATTTTTCAGTGTTAAAGACTGCTCTGGTTCTTCTGCTGCATGCAGAGAGCACTAATGCTTCTGTAAAGGTAGAAAACAATATGCAATTTTTGAAACACCCAGTGAAATCCTGGTTCTTGCATTGAACCACTAGCAGA
Organism: Brachypodius melanocephalos; assembly: GCA_013398615.1. Taxonomy (NCBI): domain Eukaryota; kingdom Metazoa; phylum Chordata; class Aves; order Passeriformes; family Pycnonotidae; genus Brachypodius; species Brachypodius melanocephalos. Next base: position 30,810,214 of record VZSR01000520.1, read on the forward strand.
TGCTCTAAGCAAAACAAGGAAGAAAAGTTTGAAGGAATGACAGCTGGTAAAATAAATTGTCCAGAATTTTTTGGTTTTTTATGAATAGAATCATTTGTCTTTCTCTTGACAGAGGGAAGTGTGTGAAAGATCCACAACTTTGAAGGCTGAAAAAGGACAGGTGGAAAACATTCTTTTATCAAAATTCTTGAGTTTTTCAAAGCACTGCTCCCACTTTAGGTATAGAAGTGTTTGTACTCTCTATATGATACCTGTCAGAGAGCAAGGAGTTGACATCTTTATTTCTGTGAAACCAGAAAGATTCTGTACAGTTCTGTTGTCTGTAGCTGAGTTTTCATAAAACCAACAAGCAGGTTAGTAGCTACTGGCAACAGGGAATCTATTTGCTCCTTTTCAGGGTTGTATAATCGTTGTTAGAAACAGATGTAGCCTTGGGCATCTGGGAGATGATTCTACCTCTTTAGTATATGGTTTAATACATATATTTAGTATATAGTATATAGTTTCTATAGAATCCTGCTGGATTTACTCAGTCTAGTTTTTAGAACCAGAGCTCGTTCTGTGGGCACTGATCTCAGGATAGTCTAACAACTCTTGTCTGATGGCAGAGCTGGTTTCAGCACAGCTTTGTCTGAGAAGCAGTGCAGGGCCATCCCTGAGGTCCTTCAGTTCCCTCACAGTCTGTGTGACAGAGGAACACGGCTGTAGGGGAGATGCTGTGCCTCTTGCCCCACAACAGCTTTGTAGTTGAGTGCAGTTCCTGCTCACACTAACATCTATTTGATGTAGGATCTTCCTGCAAAGTGAATTTACCTGGCGCAATTTAATAGAGTTCCGATGACCACTGTCTGTGAAATTGATGTTGGACAGGTTAACAGGATAATTCTTAGGCATTGTTACTGACAGGAACACGGTATTAGGCAAATTACAGTGAAGTCCCTGGTGTTTAAAGTTCCAGGAAGCACAGAGGTAGAGAGAGGATTTCTTGCACTGGGGCAGCTTAAATGTCTCAATTATGCTTGAGTTTCTATTAGAGCAGCTCTTTGACAAATGTAATTCTCAGAGAGTTGCCCACACTTACAAGGACATCTTAAGCTTGGCAGCCAGTTTGAAATGTCCATTTTGACAAACTGAGCACAGATACATTTCTAATGGGATGCAATATGCGTTCCATGTTAAAAAAAAACTTCTCTCTCTTGAGAGGTTTGATGTGACTTTTAAAACTAGTATTGATAATCAGAGAAAGACAAATGCAAATAGCTTCTTATTTTCCATAGTTTCAAATCCTTTGCAAGTATTTACCCAATTTGGGAGCATTTTTTGTGTTGTTTCACAAAATTCCCAGTGAATAGCAAGGGCACAGTTAATCTCAAAAGTAGATAGTGTGATTTTCCTCATTCTCTTTCAAGAGACATTTAATTCTCGGTAGATTTGCTTTTCCTCAAGTGTTTAGATTAGCCAAAATATCTACCAACTTCTACTTAATTTTTGTCTGCTGAGTCTTCTTTTCACTTGTTTGCTCAGCTTCATATTTAAATGGCAGTTGAAGCAGGAGAGAGGGGAGAAATGCATAATACCCGTGACACACATGGATGTACGCCTGACTCTTTTCATGCCTCACTCTTACCTCAAACCCAACATCTCCAATGCCAGTGTAGGCTGTGTGGACTGTGGAACTGCCACTGTACTCAATAAGAATTGAAAGAGGGCCCCACTTTGCTCTGATACTTTAGTACACACAATTTTCAGCTACAATTCTCCTTGATAGTATTAGCTGCTGAAGATCTAGATATCAATTTAACTTAGCTTTTAAGACTGCTCTGATATTAGTTTTGAGAAAAGGCAAACTGTCTTCTGGGTCTACAGGCATCTGTCTTCTCAGGTACAATAGCCAAGGGAAAACACCTAACTTCTACATACTTCATTGTAGCTGTTCCTTTAGTGAGAAAAAGAAAGAAATATTTCCTTCAAGACTAGGTCCTTCAGGTCCACTTTCTCAGAAATTGTTTGATTAGATGTCAGTTGCAGTTTCATCATTGACTCAATAGATAATAACTCATACTCTGAATGAGGATTTAATGCAGCCTTTGCAAACTGATAAAACTATTTTGAAAATTATAAGGGCATTCAGAAATACTCCCTGTACAGTTGACCTCAGGCAGCATCTAAGCACTGCACAGCTGCTTACTTAACTCTCTCCCACACACAACAGTGTGAGAGAGAGAATAGGAAGAACAAATGTGAGAAGAATCCTGGGTTGAGATAAAGGCAGTTTAAATAGCAGAGGAAAGAGGAAAAAAAATACCCAAGCATATAAGGCAAATGATGCAGAGGCTGTCACTGGCCACAAGACCAATGATCAGCCAGTCTCCAGGCAAAGTCTGAATTCCCTAAAACCCCTTGCTTGACTTTTATTACTGAGCATAAGGTTACATGCCAGGGAGTATCCCTCTGACCAATTTACATCAGCTGTCAAGGCTGTGCCCCAGATAAATTCACTATTACTCTATTCACTGGGTGGAGAAGAGTGGGAAAAAGATAAAGCTTTGATGCTGTGTGAGAACTGCCCAGCAATAATCAAAATGCTGGTGTGGTCATTATTTCAGTCAAAAATCCAAAACACAGGTCCATACAGGCTGCTATGCTATGCATAAAATTAACTCTGTCCCAGCCATACCCAAGACATCTGTGAAATACCTTAGTTAATTTTTTCAGGTGACTTTAGGAAGAGATGTTATGGGGGGATGAATGGAGTAACAAATTAATAAATGAATAACATGATAAGAAAATGCTATTAGTGAATACATGCACAGTTTGAAATTTCCCAGGTTCTAGATACAAACTGATTTTAACAAAAAAGTATTCAAATATTCAAATGAAAAGATAAATATTTGCTTATGTGTATATTCATATCTACTTTTTTTTTTCCTAATTGAAATCCTTTTAGCATTTCATTTGCATGTGTCTTCATTTTGCCTTTCTGTCTCTAAGGTAATACTTAAAAGCTCATTGTCATCAGCTTCCCATCCCATGGATAAAAAAAAAATTAAAGTTTTGTATAATAAAAAACCCCAGTGTTCTAATTCTGCACCATGCAAATTCAACAGAAACTTCAGTAAGCAGCATTCACCTGCAGTGAATTTCCCTGCTAACTGGAATATATTGTTCTAAGATTTATAACATAAACATAACAGTACTACTATTAATAAATACCTTATTTAAAATTAAGAATATATTTTATATACCTTTCCTATTAAAAATATGATTCATCAGTCTTTGATAGACTTTCCACTGCAAAAAGCCCCAGACGTACACTCACATTTTCCCTTTTGTTACCCAACCCTCCACCTGTGAACAATGAACAGAAGTTGATCATAGCAACATTTTATTACATTTTCCTATAAGAAATATCTTGTTTCCATAAAATTTTAATCATTATTTCCATAGAGTAATTTTAATATAGGTTCCTGTTTTGAGATTTGACACAAAGCCTAAAGTCACAGAATACTTTTTGGCAAACTGAAATTTTCCACATAAGCACATAAAAATTTGCAATGACAACATTGTCCCTCTATGCAAAGGATAAAGGACATCATAGTTACTGAGGCTATCTCATCTTCCTAATCTAATTGTTCTTTATCATCCCTGAGTACTTACAGCCATGTAAACAGATTTTCATTTAGAAGATATTTGTTGCTAGGGTACTTTAAACAAAACAAGAACAACTTTTGCTAGAAAATTCTTCAGAAGGATTACCAAAACCTAGTTCAGTTCAAAAACCATGTATACAAGCAACTCTCCATTTTGCAGCTATCAAAAATCCATGTGTGAATCTTTGGAATTTACAAATGATGGTTATCCACAATAATGCAGGTGAGGTTGTAACTCTACAAAATCCCTTGACAATCTCTGTGACTTCAGAAGTTTTTTTACTTTTGAGTGACTTCCTCAAGACACAAGATTGTCAGAAATTTTTATTACCTTAACTTCCTAATTCCTCATTTCTCTTATCTTTAGTGTTACTACGGGAAAATTTGCAAAGAAGTGAATTTTTAAGTGGGTGAATTGCCTGACACTATGTATGAATCAGATGCAAGGGCCATGACAGAATGCAAATATTCAGTGTAATCCAACTGTACTTACAAAAGAACTATTCTTGGGTTTTCTACTGCTAACTTTTTCATTGATACACATCTTTTGAAGTTAGAACAAAAGAGACAGCAGTCTGAAAGCCAGCAGACTCATTAAGTAGTCAAAATTAATTAGATATTAGTCAAGATAATTAGAATAGGATCATTATGGACCTGCAGAGAAGCGGGGGGTTTATCAAGACAGAGAATAATGACTTCTACAAAACATTAAGCATCCCGCTGCTGGGTCATGAAGTGGGTGATGTGGGGGGTGGATTGACAGAGCCAGAGGTTAAGACATGGCAGCTGAAAGCAGTCATTGTAAGAACCTAGGAACATTTAAAAAGTAACCACCGCTCATTCTTGTAATAAAATCTGTTGGCTGTCACATAGTACTATTTTTTAGGGTAACGTATAGTCATCCTTAAATTAAGTAAAGAATGCACAGTAATGAAAATGGTGTTAAAATTTGGACTTAGTTCCATGTAGGAATTTTGACAAATCCATCTATAATTCCAGTGAAGACTTGTATCTATTGGAGCTGGTGTTAAGTTCATGTTAGATATTTAGATGGGTCTTTAGAAGTATTTCCACCAGGATGAGCACAACTAGTGGCTGTTATTAACCCTGACTTAAAAAACAAATAAATAAATTAGGGCTACATTAGTATTGCATTCAAATAAACTGTTCCAGAAGGAAAATGAATTGTATATATATTTTGAAGATAAGCTAGTCCTGTGAGCTGCCTCCATTCCATTTTTTCTCAGTTCTGAATGTCGCTGTTACTATATAAATAATTTAATATGTTTAATTTTACAAGATGTTTTCCACTCAGTAAATAAACTTTTACTAGGTATCCATGTTAATAAAGTTAATGACAGATCAAATTTGACAAGATAAAAAATCAAACAATATTGTAACCTTTTAGCAAAAACCAGCTCTATATTTTTTCAAAACGCTGTCAAAATCCAAGTTTTGCAGAATTTCTATGCTGTGTTTCCATATGCAAATTATTTCAGTTTGATTTTAAAAATTATGTGATTCAAAACAGAGCTTGAAGGGAGCCAGTTTTCCTCTTTCTGTGGAAACGTGGAGAGGAGAGGAGAAGAGGGGAGGGGATGGCAGAAGCAAGAAGCAGAGGAGATAGGAGGAGAGAGAAGGTGAGGGGAAGGCGGCGAGGAACACTGATATTTCCTTTAAAAAAGAGTATTTTAAACAGTAGATAATTTAAGAATTTTCTTTCAGTGAAACAGAAGCAATAAATTTTGATTTGATGTCTAAAAAATAGCATAATCTGGAAAACAGTCATATCAGTGTGGATATTAGAAAACTCTTTTCCTAAAAATATCAATGTGGAATTTTTTAATATGATTTTAGTATGATATATTTGTAATGTCATATACCTTCTCTCCTCATTGAAATTATTAAAAATTGACTCACTTCTGTGAAGTTTCTCTTGTCAGTGACCTTTTTCATAATCTTTTGATCTATTTCTACCTCAAAGACATTTTTCTACAGTATTTTACAGAGATTAAAAAAATCAAATTACTTCCCCCTCCCAAAAAAACAACGCCAAGCATTTCCACCATGCAGCATTTTATTTTTAGGGATTCATATGAATAGCCTGATTTGCACAAGTGCTGCACACTCAGCATTATCTATCTGTGGGAATTGGATACTTGATGCTTTTTAGAAATCACAAGAGGATCCATTGAAAATAATACTTAAGAGGGAAAAAACACAGGATATTTCTATATGAATATCATGCCCTTGTGATGAGCTTATCTGGAAATTTTCAAGCTTATCTGCTGTGCTACATAACACTTTCCTCCATTTGCCATGCAGAAAAGATTCAATTAAGGGCACATGAATTAGTTTAAATAGTGATAATTTGAACATCTGAATCTAAAAGAAAGAACATTCTTTTCCTTTAGAAATCGTTAGTTGGAATAGTGGTGTATTATGCTATTCTGTTTGAAACTGAGGACTATGTCATAACAGTATAAATTTGAAATAGAACCTAAAACCTCCACATTTTGATATTCAGAACAAACCATTTTCTTAGTAAAATAAATCTCTCCAATGTCAGAAAAAGAGATTGCTCTATCTTTTAGGTATTTCTTTCCTAGAGCATCCTTTACAGGTAGATAGAATTAATATCTTGACTTTGTGAAATGACACGGCTGCTGAAGTACCGTGTTGTTCAACATCTTACCTAGGCTGGATGGAAAAGGCTCACACTTAAAAGACATCTGGATATAAACCTTTTGTGAAGAGCCCATGGCAATGTTGTGTAGAGATGCATGGCATGGCTGAGGACAGTGTGAGACTCAAGAGTCTCACATAAGTTTGTTTCCCAAACAAACTCTTTTGGTACAGATACGTGAAGGGTGTTAAGAGTCTGTTATAAAGATCCTGGAGTAGCAGTTGAAATTGTTTATCATAGAGGTGGATGAAAAAAAAAAAAGATCAGGCGCTAAGTTCTGCCCCGCTGTTCACCAACATGAATTCAGCAGTACTCCAGGGCAGTCAATGAATTTCTATCAGATTTATAGCAGTGTAAGAGAAAAAAACTTCGTTCAAGGTCTTTTAGTGCACTGTGGTGACAGAATGCAAAGTTCAGCTGCTTTCTGCAAGGATTAATTTTCTTTGAGACTGTCCCTTCACTCAATGGCATTTGCATTGCTGATTCTTACCCTGCTCCTCAGAGGACATGAAAATATGTAGCTGCTCATCTCCTTGTTCAGTTTTTATAGATTACTTTGATGTTCAAAATAAATCTCATTATGCTGCAGATCAAAGAGGCCAATTCCTTTCACCAAAGCAGTACAATAAGCCAATTAACATTTTAAATTTTTTTTTAACAATTTAATGCAGAGAATGTCACCATAAAATATCTGTTGTGAATGGGTAGGTCCGCAGGTTTCCTATTTCTTAAATTAAATTGACCTAAAATAGGTCTTAAATACAATGTTGTAGTTAACAGTTGAAAATTTATGGTTTGGATGTTTTGGAAGTAAACATACTGGAGTTTAAAATTTTTATTTGAGTACGGGTTTCAAAATTTTAACAAATTAACCTAGATTCTACATATTATGATTGAACTTGGTTTCAGTTATGATTAATATTTATTGAGCATTGATGTTAATTTTCTGATGCAGGTGATGGAGGACCCAATGAGGAAAGGTGAGTTGTTGGACCCTGTACTAACAAACAAGGAAGATCTAGTTGGAGATGTGAATGTTGGGAGACCTTTGGCTACAGTGAACACAGCTCCTGGATTTCAGAATCCTGTAAGGAGAGAGCAGAACAACCATTAAGATTGTAACCTTGGACCTCAGGAGAACTATATTTGGCTCCTTCAGGGACCTTCTTGAGACTCCCATGGGAACCTGCTCCAGAGGGAAGAGGCATCCAAGAGAGCTGGTTAATATCCAAGGATCACTTCCTCCAGGCTCAAGAACAGTGAATCCAGAGAGGAAAGAAATTGAACAAAAGGGACAGAAATGAAACTGCACAGATGAACAAAGAACTCCAGTAAAACCTCAAGCATAAGCAAGAGATACGCATGACGTGGACTGAGACCTGGCTGAAGGGCAGAGCTCAGAGGAGTGTGAGCTCAGACTAGCACAGGGTGTAGTTGGAGGTCTGCAACTAACAGTGACCCCAAGGTTTAAATTATTTAAATACTTTAAATTATTCATCAATGACTTGGATTAAGAGGCAAATGCCTCCTCAGTAACTTTGCTGATAAGACAAAGCTGGAAGGAACAGCCAATACCCCAAAATCCTGTTCAGCCCTTGGGAAGGACCTCAACAAGTTGGAGAGATTGTTGCTATATAACACGAAATGAACGACCTGCACACACTCAGGTTATTGGGGCAAAAAGAGAGAAGTTTAATTTTCTACTTGGGTTTATGTAGTTTTTTGACAATGACCATGGATTGGAGGATGAGGTTGCTACCTCTCCAACCACACTGGCCAAACTAGCAGTCCATCATTTGCCTCCTCCTTAGAGAGAGGAATGATAACAAAAGGAATAATAACAATTATTGTAAATATTGTAACAAAGATTACAACAACATTACTTGTTTACAAGAAAATCTGTGATAAACTCCCTTGCAAGAATGCAGACATCAGAAGGGTGAAAAGATCAGGGTGACAAGAGATGGCCAGGGAAGAACTGTCTGAAATTCAACAAAGGCAGATGCAATGTCCTGCACCAGGGAAAGAATAACCCCATGCACCAGCACAGGTTGGGATCTGATCTGCTGGAAAGCAGCTCTACAGACAGGGATCTGGGGGTTCTGGTGGACAGCAAGTTGTCCATGAGCCAGCAGTGAGCTCTTCCATGTGGCCAAGAAGGCCAGAAGTATCTTAGGATGCACTAGAAAGAGCATTGCCAGCAGGTCAAGGAAGAAAATCCTGCCCATCTACTCAGCCCTGGTGAGGCCACAGTTGGAGTGCTGTGTCCAGTCCTGGATTTCTTACTACAAAAGAGACTTGGAGCTGCTGTAGTGACTCCAGTGGAGGCCAACAAAGATGGTTAAGGGGCGAGAGCATCTCTCTTACTAGGAAAGAGAGGGAGTTGAGCCTATGCAACCTCAGAAAACGTGACTGAGAGGGGACCTCAGGAATGTCTATAAGTATTAGAAGAAGATAGAGCCTGGCTCTTCTCAGTGGTGGCATTAGAATGAGAGGTAATGGGAAGAAAGTGAAACTCAGTATGCTCCTCTTGAACATGAGGAAGAACTTCTTTACTGTGCAGGTGACCATGCCTTGGAGCAGGTTGCCCACAGAGGTTGTGGAGACATTCAGAAGCCTTCTGGACACAATCCTGTACAATGTGCTCTGGGGAACTCTGCTTGAGCAGGGAGGTTGGACTACATGACCTCCAGTGGTCCCTTCCAACCTTACCATTCTGTGATTCTGTGACTATTTAGTGAATAAAGTTTTTATCTTAAAATTTATCACCAATATCAGAAGATATTGACCTGCCTTAAAAAATTATACAGAATATGTCACAGGTATCTAGTCTGAGAAGAAAAGATATGATCTATTCATTGACTAGATTACCACTTTTTGCATTTCCTCTCTTATTCCCCTTGGTTTGGTTTTCACATTTTATTAGCAAATCAATTAATTTATACTGGAGTACAGAAATGTATTTTAGACCAAGACCTCACTTCCAACAAGAAACAATATACATCAAATAATTTCCCTTTCTGTTGGAATAATTATATAAAAAGAAAAACACCATTTTAATTAAGCTGATAGTAAAGAATATAAATTAGGAAAACATTTCTCCTCACTCTCCTAGCATGTTAAGCATTAAACAGTTTTTGAAAGCAAGTCCACTCAGGGACATGAGCAGTAAGGAAAGACTATTTAACTTTTAACTCTTGAATGGCCATTGACTTTTTCTATCCTTGCCACAAGTCAGTTGCTATATTAATTGCATATTTCAGAAAAAAGTGAGTGTTTTTTCTGGTATTATAATAATTATATTTAATTTTTAAATGGGCCTGAATACAAAGACAGGTATACATCTGCAGCTTCAGAAAGTGACAGAAAACATAACAGACTTAATAAACTTCATGCTGCATTGCTATTGCAGCCGTATAAAGTACAATTACAGGTTGACAATTTCACCTGAGAATAAAAACTCGAGGTTACTACATTAAAGAAGCCAAATCCTATGTTTAAAAGTGGGTGCAAGATGCAACTATTACTATTACCAACAAAGCGTGGCTTGATGTGTCTGGTTTTTCAAATCTGAATGTCCTGGATACATCTCAGCTACAGCTGAGTAGTAATCCAAGTCTTTTGAGTACATTTGTATTGTTAGATTTTCTTTTAGATGCATGCCCATAATTTTAATATGGTTGATTTGTTATCCTTACCATAATACTTGATTTTTTGTGTACTAATGGCAATAAATAAATTTACCAGTAGGAATTTTTACAGATGCAAAAGTATCCATTTGTTTCTAGGCAATTTTAAAGAAAGCAAAAAAACAACATTAAATGTCACTAGAATTTTCTGAGCCCGAAATCTGAAAGATGCAATCAATTAATACCAGTATTATACTATTGAAACAAATATATCAGTCAAACTCTGTTTCCAAACACTGCTGTTTTGAGTCAAAATTTGGCTGTTAGATATCTGCAGTCGATTTCATGTGAACAATCCATGTGCCAGTAATTACTGACAGAATTTATATGATGATTCATCTCTCTATAAAAATTCCATTTTAACCAACAGCAGCCTATTTGCAGTCAGTTTTTCAATAGAATGAGGAGTAATACAATAGATTTATTAGTAGTAAGTTAACCATGCTAGCCTAAATCCTGAATAGAATTATTACACATGCTTAATGAAGCTGTATGCAGAAGGAAAAGTCCAGTTTTAGAATTTTCTCAGATATTAGAATATGCAAAATAAAAAAAGAAAAATTCTGCAAAATAAAATTCAAAAATATGTGATTTCAGATTTATGTAAAGGAAAAGTAAAATAAATAGTTTTCAAGTTGTAAAGTCAAATTTTTAAGAAGTATTTTGGCATATATTGTATTCTGATATTAGCATTGATGTATCAAGCTATCAAGATTTTGCAGTACAGGTAGACTCTGGCAGGTTTTTCAGGGGGTGGCTGTTTGTCCATTTTTTCCCATTAATTTAGAGAAAATATGTTTGTCAATGCTACCTAGAGCATGAAACACACAGAATCTAACCTATTTTCATTTAAAAAATATGTGTTTAGAGAAATTAAAATGTACATATTAAATTCATGTAATATATGTAAGTCATCCTTTGTTGTGACAGGTCTGGTCATAAGGGTCTCATTTCTCTCTATATATGTTAACAAAACAAAATAACCAACAAAGGTTTTGAAGGTTTGGTGTGTACTTACATTAAAATAAAGTGCTATATTGTACTTCCTGATATCAAAAATTTTCATGTTTCATTTTCTTATTTCTATTGCATGTCATTTTGGGATCCTTTGATACAGCAAACCTACCACAGACCCTTCCAAACCAAATTTACAGACTCTTTTCTGTGACGTGCGAATCTAGAGTAGTCCCTTCACTTCTGAGTTGACTTTAAATAGTTGCTATCAGGTCAGAGGAGAGCATTGTGGTGCAGCCATAAAAGCCATTTTTCTGACTGTGATAACTTAATCAGTGTTCCTCCCATCTATACACCCCTGAACAAATGAGTGATCCTCTTACAGCTGTGCAGGAATGCTGCTTGTTGAACTATGATTTATGACTATTGATTGGTGAATTAACTGCTGCAGCAGCCCTCTTGTCAGAGGGTAGAAATGAGCCCAGACACAGACTTCTTGATTATCACAGCATGAAAAGGGTCCTGGTTTATTCCTCTTTACAGCTCAGCCATCCTGACTCCAACTATTCACTGACTCTGGCTGCAGCAAGCTCCTGCTGTAGGTTTCCCTTGCAGCCCCTGACTGTTGGTTATTTCCTGCTGAACTCTGACTGCAGGGATCAGTTTGCAGACTCTGAGCGCAGGCTTTTACCCAACTAGACTGTGACTGCAGGTTCCAACAACGGGCTCCAACTGCACACCCAGACTGACCTCACAGCAGAGATTCTCTCTCCCCAGGATCCTTCTTCTTCATGATTCTCCTCTCACCAGCAAACCCATTTCTTTTTACCATGTTTATCTTTGTTGGATATAGCTGTGACTCATCAGAAGTGAGCCTGTATTGGGTAATTAACACAGCAGTTACTTACTAGGGGCAAGGTCATCTGTACTCCATTCTCCTATAAACTAAGAATAATGATAGGGCCCAGGAACCCTGCAATATTTCTGCAAGAGTGAGGAGATTTTTTGCGGAGATAGACAGTATGAACTTTGAAAAAATTAATAATGCAAAGGTTAAATAGAGTAGTTGGTACAAGTCACTAGTTTTGGCTGCCTGTCTTCAGATTCTGAAATTTATGTCAGTAAATATGCAGAGTAGGATCCAGCTGCCCTTCCAGCAGTGAAGATGTGCATCCAATTTCCCTGTGATGTGCCACTGGACCATCTGCAGTGACTTGACATTGCTGTGTAGCCAACCTGAATTCATGATGTCAGCAGAAACAGAGGGGACTTTGAGAGATGCTTTGACAAATTGAAATGACTCACATAGAATAATTTTTATGACTGATAGGAAATAAGCTTGGCATCTTGTTTGTGTGGAAGAAAGGAAGTGCTTTCTTCCAAGACCATATTCTTTGGGAATGTTCGGTCTCTCTTGTTGTTCGGGCCAGTTTTCCACCACAGTCACAAGGCCAATTTGTTGCTTAAGGAATAGAAATAAGAGAGGAATTAAAATACAGAAATAGAGTCAGAAACAACCCTAACTCGTATTGATAAATATTGAGCCAGCAAGTTTTGGGGAGACTCTGGAGACCATTTATCCTCTAAAGATAGTGGCCAAACCTGTACTCATACCTACATCAAGGCATGAAATTTTTGAGAAGCCTCTTATAAATATAGAACCTCCAGCTAGAAATTACTGCAGCTATTAAAAGAGTTTAAAGTTGGTAGAGAATTTAATATCTACTGACATGAGTATACTACTGTGTATAGGTATGTATTTATGCACAGATCATCTTTCTGGAAATGTGTACACTATGATAATTTCATGTGGTGCTTTAAATATATGTTCACTTTCCTTTTGAAATGGCACAGTGTGCTTCCATTTGTCACTACAAAAGATTGTAATTTGTTACCTGACACATTTTGTATGAAGCTTCTCTAATTGGGTACTTAGCAATCATCTTGTTTACTTTCTCTAGCTCTATCTACATCTTGTCATCCAAATATAACAGATGATGATTGATGCTGTGTCCTGATATAAATCTATGGGGAAAAGGTCAGAATTTTTCTGGAAGAAAAATACGTAACTTCTTATCACAAATAATCTTGGGCCATTACAAAAATTTGTATACAGCACCTTCTGTTAGCAGTACTTTGGTAGATCCAATATCTTTTTCTTTCCATATTTGATGAAAATGCAAGCAGAAGAAAAGAAAGTTATGAACATAAAAATCTCATACTTATATGAATTTATAATCAATTGTACACTGATTTTTTATAATACACTCTGTACCTTGAACGCAGAATGACCATGAACTTGCATGTAAGCAAGACAAAATGAAAAATAAGCCCAGGTTGCTTGGGATTTACTTCACAATATAGTATTTTTCAAAAGAGAATATAAAATAATTGTTTTTAGAGAGGATTACTTAAAAAACATAATTATATGTACAGTTTTCATTTTGAAAAGAATCTGATGGTTAGATAGATATCTGGGTTATGTAGAACATATTATAAATATAAATAAGCTCAATTTGATTTTAGCATGTGTGTAGTAAAGCCAAATTGTATTGACTCACACAATTAGAAATCTAATCTGAAAAATCTTGTAACAGCTTGCTGTGATGCACTTTTGAAGTCATCAGTATAACACCTTTAAAGGCATTTTTCTTTTAATATACTCTGCCTTAATAGCCCTTTTTATCAATTTCCTCTTCTCAACCTGCTGCACGCACGTTACCCTTGATCACATCATCTTCCTTGAATGTCAAATTAATTAATTAAAATATTTGTAATGTTTGCTTGCCTTTACACTGACAGATTCTGAAGTTTTTCATATCTCTGTGCATGCAAAATCTAGTTGCATAACTGAAAAATATTTTCAGCTTAACTTCAGATGATACATATTGTGCAGAGATTTAAACAGAATTCCTACCAAAGTCTCTGTCCAATTTGATTTATGTTCAATTTTTCGGTCTTTCGTCATTTTGTTTTGTTCTTTAAAACACTGCAATGCCTTAAACTTTGCCCAAAACAAAACTCAAGAAAAGTCAGAATACACTTTTAATAGGTTCTCATTTTCACAGCAGCTTCTATCCTCTGTGGTGGAAGACTCCCGTGTGAAGTTTATTCTTTCAGCTGCATTGTCAGATTTCTAGATTCTGGCCTTAACTTTCTACCTGATTATCGTCCTAAACAGAAAAGGAGACTTTGCTGGATTAAACTGGTAGAGCCAAACTTTGTATGGGAGTTTTTCCTCCTCTGATGAGTGATGAGACATCTCTGACCAAGACAGACGAGAGATGTTACAAGTTTGGTGGGTTCATTCCACCCTTTACTGTAATAGAGTTTTTTAGGAACTACATTCTAATTTTAAATTTTGAACAATCCTTTTGCTGCTTTAACTCTTATTTCAACTAGCAAAATGAACCATAAATACAGAATCTCTAAACATAATCAAATCCACTTATTTTGCTGACATGACTTACCTTTCCATCTTCCTTCATACCTCCAAAAATTAATTTGTACTGAGAAGAACCACCTGTGTTATGGCTGGAACACTAAACAGATTTGAAGAAGCATTTTCATTAGCACTTTAATAACCAAACAGAATTCAGATATAGAGAAATCTCACGAGTTTAAAGTTGGGAAACAGCTAACCATATATTAAAACTGAATCCAAGCTCAGGAATAAATTTGAGAGTGTAAGTGCTGACAGGGACTGAAAACTAAATGCTCTGTAGCTGTCAGCAAAAAATGTTTCATGGCCTTTTAAAAGTTTGAAAGGTTTTAAAAAAATTTTTGTCAGATTAAAAAGCCATAGTTATTTCAGAAGAGTCAATGCACATTTTATATTTCAATCTATTTTATATTTCAATGCTTAAATATGGTTTTAGCTGTTTTGATTAATTTTATACCTTCCATAAGAAAAAATATACCCTTAAATTGCCTGTTACTCCCCTTTGAATATGGGGAGAGTCTTATAGGATAATCCCAAACAGATTACTTGTGAGAAATTTGAGATGCATTTCCATTCAGTTCAGAGATCAGGACATATTCTTATTCTGCCAGGTTATTTGAACAGCTTCAGTGTAACCTCAGAAACCCTTAGTGGCTGACTACCATCCTTTTCCAAATGGTGGAAATGATGCACAGTAAATTTTATGTTCTTATGTAGAAGAGCAGAAATTTTGTTTTCTTTTGCTCTCCATTCCTGTTCTTAGAAATTAATCTAATTTTCTCTTTTTGTCAATAACAGATAGTGTAGGAGCAATGCTTTTGTTTGGTATCAATAACTGGTTTATGTATTGGTATTTTCCTTAATTTTATTTTACAATAGCTGTTATTTAAAAAGCTATGCAATTAGACACTGAGTACTTTTAACAGGCTAACATACTTCAATTTTTTTTTGTTGCACTCTTTCTACTTTTAGTAATTTTGAATGGGTTGTTCAATTATTTTACAATTTCCTGCATTTCTATACAGACTTAACATATTACAGATTATTTCAAAAACAGCAATAAACTTTATCAGACACTGTAAGTGTGTGTGTCATATCTGAAATGAAAGGGCCCAATCCATTTTTTATTCCTGCTATTACAAAAAGAGGTGAAAGAAAATGTGTTATTTGGACTGGTTTGGAGGTCATATCAACCAAATACATATCTGCTAGGTATTTCTCCACAATTTAAGGCTTTTGATACTGCTTTCTTTTTTTCCCCCAATAACTTTCACTTTAAGGTAGAGGTAGGTGAATGAGTGAAGTGGGAAATTTGGCCAAATTTCCCCTGTCAGCATGGTTTTGACATGGCTGAATTGTACTCTTCTTGAGATTTCCAGATCATGAGAACTCTCAGACCTCAAGAGTGCTTGTCCTCCAGCTCTGCTGAATGCTTTGCCATCCTCCTGCAGCTCTACAGAGTCTGTAACACTCTGCAATGGAAGGACAAAAATACTTGAAGTGAATTTCCCTGAAATGTTGCACTTTTAAAATTTTTTTTCTCCAGAGCATGTCAAAAAACTACCAGCAGCAGTTAAAATCCTGAAAGATATGCTTTGTTAGGATTACAACCAGTCTCCTTCTGAGTCAGAGAAAACTAACTTCTGAGTAAATCTAGCTCTTAAATGTTTTATTCTATTACATTTAAAGATAGCCATCCACTTCCATTAATTTAGTTTTTGCCTCAAATCAATGGCAAAACTGTTTCAATATTTCCATAGGAACACACAACACTTTTCATCTACCATTTAGGCTTCTACCTCTGTTAGGGAACACTCACTGGGTTTTGTCAGAGGAAGTTAATTTCACTCTTTAATGCTTCCATTGACTGTCTATTTATTTACAGTTTATACCCTAGAGCAAATTAGAAATACAAAAGCAAGGCTTAGAGCTGATCAAAATTAGTGGAAACAGCTTTCAAAAAGTTCAGTGAGATAAGAGTTTGTTGTGTATGTGTTTTTAACAACAATATGAAAAACACCTCCTATTCCATTCAGTACAATAAGCTATTTTCTCTTCCTTTTATGAATCTGAATTTTGGAAAAGCTGTTGCTATAGGCATGGAGATGCCTTGCCAAAATAAATGTTAGAAACAGATTAGTAATTCCGTTAAAGTCTTGTGATTCAGCTTATATGTGCTGTGTCCCATAAGAAGTTCCTTGGATTTCTGATGTATTTGGGTTCATCTCTCTCCATAGCAACAACTTGATCACACCAGGCACTGAGACACAATTCTACAGCAAGCTCTGCATACACTCTAAACTTTTCCTCCTGAAGGTGGGCCAAACCAGTGATATGTTTGTTGGACACAGCTAAGGGGAAATGAGACTGAAGAATTTGTAATTCAAGGTAGATTAACTGAATAGATTATTTTCTTCATTATGTCATAGGAAAAAGAAACCAGTGTTACACTGGCAACCTGCTGATTAAGCAAAGGAGCATGGCCAGAACATCATAAGCTATTTTAAAAGGCAGTAATTAAAATTAATGAAATGTTGAATGGACCTGACAGAGTAAAGCAATCAGAATGGAGATTTCACTTCTTTTGACACTCTTTGGTAAAATGGGATTCAAAGAAAACCCATTCCCATTAGACCTAAGAACAGTGTTTATTTTGAAGTGGATTCAGGTTTAATTCATGTTTGTTTAATTTCATATTGCTACAGTTTTTGCCTCCTTCAAGTTCTAAGTGAATGTAGATGAGATGTCAGCAACCTCAATCCATCTGTTTCTGGAAGCACTGAAAAATGCACTGACTAGGTTGACTTTGGAAAATAACCAAAGTGGTTTTCATTGTCCTCTAATCCTCTGTGTAGTTAGTTTTCTAGCACATGCAGAATTGCATCTGGTTAACTGCAGAAAAACAGTGTTTTAAGAGGTGTTACCATTTCCCAGATAGCACCAAGACATTCAAGGATAAAAGAAATAATAAGTTATAAAAAGAAATTATAAATGGATTGATATAAAGAAAAAAATTCACCTCAACCACCTACAAATATTCTTTGCAGTAACATAAATTTTGTCAAATTGCTTGCAATCAGCTATTTTCATTATACAGTATATAGAAAGCACAATTTAAAAGCCAGTCTGCAATAAAAATCTGAACCTAAGAATAAAGGAATACTTTTGTATCTTGTTTTAATTAAAGAAACTGATGTCACTTCATGTTCCTAGTTGTCTGACATATTCTATAGGAAAAAGAGTGGGGAAATTGACAGAATAATTTTTTGTGTCCAAGTTCTTGCTGGTCTGGTGCTGAGTAGTCACTGAAGTCAAAAGCAGCAAAAGGTAATCATCATTTTATAAGAACTACTTTTTCTCTTCTTAGCTATGCACAGCAGAAATTTTCTTTTCTGTCTATCTTCCTGAATAGCTGCCACAACAGGATTAGGTGCATCTTAGGTTTACATGGCTAATAAATAATCAGTGACTGCTGAGTTGAGGTTGCATTGATACATACACAAAGTTTATGTCTTTTCTCCTCGCATTTGATCTTTATAATGGAAACAGCCTAATATTATACAATGAATCTTATGCAACATACTCAGCACACAAGTTTAGTTTTAATTTACTGGGTTATAACTAGCTGTAGTCTCTCTGCTATGTGTAGCATTTTGCAGCCATAAATTATTTGATAGCAATTATCCTTTAAAATGTAATGAATGCTTGTTTTCAGTGACCTGAATTCAGAGCAATTGCAAAACTGAGAACAAAGATATTTTGTACAATGTGGGTCTTTTCTCATACAAAAATCACATTTTTGCATCTTGATTAAATATCTCAACAATAAATATATATTTCAGGTATGAAAATGGTTTGACTAAAGTATATAAAAGCTGTATATTTTTCCTCTCTAGTCTGTCCACAGGCTGTGGTCAAATTTATTTAAATAGGCTGGAAGACTAGGCTTGATACCATTATTATTATGATTACTAATAGTGATGCTGTTATTATAAATTGTAGGCATGCATGATGCCAAATAAGACAGCAGTGATGAAAACTGAACCAGGCAGTAGTGTCTCTTTTGAAAACAGGATACCTGGCATCAAAATATATCAGGAGTTTTGGGAAAAGGAAGTATTCATGTTTTGGATATAATTTGCTTTTCATAGTTTTTACCACTTTTGGTATATCTCTGAGACCCTACAAGAATTCTGGATTATCTGGTTTGGGAAAAGAATTTTTCAGAACATGACTATCACAAATGAATCCTAGATAATATTTTGTTGTATTCTTTGTAATTTTGGGCTGAGTGGCCATATTTCAGCTTTAAAATGTCTCAAAAATCCAAACTAGGACCTGGCCAGAATATACAACAGCTCTTTCTTGACCAATAGGCCTGGGCTCCATCACAGATGGAGCATTGTACATATTGGGGTGTCACTTTGTCAGGGAATTAGAATAGTTCAAAGGCAAGTATATGGTTCCTAAAGAGTGGAGGAGCTCTCTAATCCTGTTGCATACACATAGTCAGAAGTAACTCCTTGGACATTAAATATACACTACTCGAGCATGCATAACTACAAAAAAGTAGTATCTTATTAATTGGGATGTTTCTATACAAGAGAGTCCAAATAAGTATTACTTGAGAAATCTGGACACAAACCTGAAACAGATATTATCAGATTTGCACACTGCGATCCATATTATGGTCTGCCATTCCAGAAGCAATCATGGATCATTGGTTTTAATAAAGAAAAATTAGTTGGCACTGCGTACGAATGGCATCACCTACACAAATGGCTTTGGGGAGCTGGAAAGCATTCTTTCTTTCCATCTGTGTTTAGAGTAAAAGCCTGCTCCTCCCTGATATTAATTGTAATATGCAATTTTCTTCACTGGGGCTAGGATTTCATGCCTGACTCCCTATACTTTGCATTTCCAGTGTCTTCTGTTGCCTTGCAGGTGTGCATGCACTTGCTCCATGATTTTTCAATCTTCAATTTGCATATGCTGCTTTAGGTGTACTGCAATAACTCACATCATTCATAGCAACACCTTTAGGGTATACCTTGGAACACATTTGCCAGCAATGTAGATAATGCATATTTATTACTAGGTATGTACAAAACAACACAATTTCCCAGCATTAGATATTCCAGGCACATTTAGCAGAAACATACCACAGCAAAGACCTTTCCTATAGAGAGAAGACTTAGACATAATTAGAGGACATTAAGAATGAAAACTGTGGATAAAGCTGTGAATGTAGAGAAGGATTTCTGCCCACAAAAATCGTGGATGACAGCAGAGAATAAAGGTAATTTGCCACTTATCCTTCTTGGCAGTATTTTTTTATTATCATTTTTAAAGCATTCAAAACAATGTATATAATTATTTTTAAATTAAAATGGATTTAAAAATTATTAAAATGGATTTAAAATGGATTTTAAAGTGGCTGCAAATTATTTTTCAGAGAACGTGTTATACCTCAAATTTAAGAAATACAAAGGAGAAAAAGATTATGTGCCATGATGCATCGATATGTAGCAAACTCGCTGTGACAGAATTTGCAACTTTTTGCTTAATTTTTTGACCTAATTCAGGTCTAATTTTTTGACTCTTTGAGTGAGAAACTTATGCAAGTAATCAAACCAGATGGAAAACCCAGAGCAATGAATGCTAAAGTAGAATCCAGAGTCTGGATATGAGATAAGTGGACATACGGGCACTTCCTCTAATAAGGAATAAAAAATTATGTACTGAAAGCAGATTACACATGGTATAACAAACTCAAGAACTGGAGCCAAGACTTTAAATCATGCTGCTGAGTAGCATCATGACATTTCTTTGTTTCCCTACTTATAACATAAAAGAAAAAAACTGTGTTAAAAAAAGGCTTGTTACAATTAATATTAAAACCAATTTTATTTATATAACAATTCCCATTCCCCTTCTAAGATGTTTAGGGAATATTAAGCACAGTCAGATTAAAAGAGAAATAAAAAAAAGCCCATTTCCATAATCACTGAAGGTCAGTAAACTACAAAAATTGATCAGCAAACTTGAAAAACTGAACCTGAGCAGTTACATTTTCACTAGGGCGTATCAAAATCTACTGAGACAAAAAAACCCCACACCAACCCACAAACCATCCCCCCCAAAATAAAAAACAACCCCACAACCAAGAAACCAAGAAAAAGAGAGGACGGGTTTACTTTTAGGATTTCTAACACCCCCCATACAAGTCAGGTTGGATAGTATATGAAAGTGACCTGTATAAATAAAGAAGTCTACTTTTCTTGGTGTCTATTAGCACTTGTGATTCTAATCCAAGCCAAAATTTCAAGGGCAGAAGCAGAAATAAAAAATAAAAGACAAAAACTACATAATAAAAAATAAAACTGGTATATATAACTGATATATATATATATGTATGTATATTTGATGTCTACCCAAAGGTGTTTGGTGGAGAAATCAGAATCTCTATCCATTTCCAAGGCGAATGAAATCTCAGGCCTGGACTTTGGAAATACCATCTCATAGTTATGTTTAAGCTATTCTAGGAAGTTATTTTTATTAAAAGCCTCCAATAATGGAGATTTTTAGCTTCTTCTCTGGTATTTCTTACTCTATCAGGAGTAAACAAGAAAAATTGTGTTTACTTTTACAGCATCCTTTTAACTTTTTAACCCTTCTGCTGTATCTTCAGTATTTTTTTCTTTTTTTTCTTATTCACTTTGATTGCTCTTTCTTCCTAGGTCTTTGTGTTGAGTGACAAAAGCTATAGAACATCAGGAGAATTTAATGTGTTTCATATTGCTGTATACAGTCTGAGTGGGTTGGCTTTCTTTCCTTTTCTAATTTTTATTGCCTAAGTGAGATCTCATTGACCCATGTTCGGGTGCATGATAAGTACAGTAGTCAGAAAACTTTTCTGTATAATTACTTCCTTGCCAGTTGTTTACACCTTACACTGTGAAGTAAATTATATCTAGTGAAAATAGATCTCTAGCTCTTCTTTAACTAATCCTTGTTTTTTCAGATAATTTTGCAAGGTTGATTTGGATTCCAAATCACATTCTACTTTCAAATATTCACAGCTCCATATCCTCTGGAAATTTAATAAATGTTAACTCAGATCTCATTCCAGTCATTAATGGAAACATTGAGAAATTGTGGAGCCGGGATATCTTGAAGACTGTGACATTTTAAATCAAGATTTAAAGTCTGTTGGCATCTGTCCTGTTTCCTTAGTGAGTTCCACCTCCCATCTCAGAAGTCTTTTTTTATGAGATTTTAGAGTGTGATAGAGATGTATGCAGGACATCTGCACTTGTCTATGAGAGGGATCAATCTGATTTTTATTTATACCTCAACATATGTTCTAGATGAGGTGAGAAATGTCTCCAGAGGCTGTACTTGTGCTCGAGCCCTGTCCCTGGGAAGGCTTCACCTGGCAGCCGAGCAGGGCAGAGAAAGCGATCCCCCTTGGCGATGGGGCAGATGCCTGGATGCCCGGGGAAAACTGCCCAAAACCTCGGGTTTTGGGAGGCACTTTAGCACATAAACACAGTGGACAGCGACACTAACCAGGGGACATTTGCTTTGGGTTTCCTGGAGGTAGCGGGGACTCGCCCGGGGCTCCCTCCCCCGCTGGCCTTTTTCACCTTGCGGTCCTGCTTCTTCCCTGGCTGTCTTCCCTATCCTCGCTATCTATCCCCGTCCTCGCCCTGTCTATCCAGCTTCGCCTCCTCCCCGGGACAGCTGGACCCCAGGACATCCCAGTGCTCCGCTGTGTCCCCATGGAGCCGCCCGGCGGTGCCGCGCCCCGGCCCCGAGAGCCGCGGCTGCCGCGGGAGCCGCCCGTGGGCCCGGCAGCCTGTTCCGGGCCGGCACAAGGGACACACACCCGGCTGCTGCTCGGGAATCCTGCCCGTGGGCACGGCAGCCTGTTCCGGGCCGGCACAAGGGACACACACCCGGCTGCTGCTCGGGAATCGCGCCCGGCCCGCCCCGGAGCCGCGCAGCCTCCGCGCAGCCTGCGGCACACACCCTCCGCCTGCCCAGCTGATCCCGACAGTGCGCCCGGGTACTGCGGTAGCGATCTGCCCGTCTTCTGTTTCTCCCTCTTCTCTCTTTCCCCCTCTTTGCTTCCTTTTCTATCCCCTCTTCGGCAGAAATACTTATCTTTCTGTATCAGTAAAAAGTTGTCAGATATGATATTGCCCCGTTTGCGCTTTATTTTTGTCCGAGAAATCTATCAAAAATATATCTCCTCGACTCCCCTTTTACAGCCGGACGGGGCAACCTATTAATGTCTTGACAACTCCATCAACAAATTTTAGCTCTTTACAACACTACTGTTTAAATCATCCGTTGCAAAGTGAGCAAGAATCTCAAGCAAGTGTTCAGAGCTTAACAGTTTCTCTTTCATCCTCAGGCCAATCCTGTACATGACACATTGAACAGACCTCATACAGAAAGTATGAGGTAAGTCTTTCACGTTTCCCTATCGTTTAACTGCATACAAATTAATCAATATGTTTTACATCAAGCCTAAATCAGAATAATCAGGATTGCAGTTGCTGGGTCTGGGCTTATGATTGAAGTATAGAACTTCCAGTGATTCCATTACATGATAGAGCATATTCTAAATTGTCTTATGAAATACAGAAAAAAAAAGAAAAAAAAAAAAAGAAAAAGGGGTGAATTCTAGATTCCAGATTAAAGAGAATAAATACGAACATTACTTGATCTTGAATTTCAACGAGTTGCCAGCAGCCTTTTGTGAAATAAGCCTAAGACAATTGAAAAAGTAATGCTGTTCACAACCACTGGAAGCACAAAACACAGAGTACTCTAAGTCTCAAACTATTACTTTTCTGAAATAATGAACTTCTGATAATAGAAACAAATTCTAAATGGCAAATAATTCCCTTTCATGTTAATGATGTTTAAAGAAATCAAATAATGTAAACATAAAACAGTCAGAAACCTTCATCTGCAGGATGCCAGGTGTGAATTATAGGCAAAATTGCAGGATGCCCAATACAAGTAGGCTTGGGGAAGTGTATCAAGTCACAAGGATTTCAAGCTTTTAAAAAATAGATCTGTGGGCTATTGCCATTTACATCCTACTCAGCCTGGGAATTAGATCTTGATGATGTATGGTAGCTATTAAATTGTGGAAAGTAGGGTTATGCTCTGATCCCTACAGAGCCACTAATTGAGTTGTTGCTATATTAATGGATAAATGCTGGATATAGCTATAGAGACTAAAGACCTACAGTTCTGTGTATGATGGCATGAGCACAGACTCAGAGCAAATTTAGCATTCATTCAGTCTCCTAGGTCCCCATCCTCTGCTAAGATTTCATCTGCTTTAGGAAATGATGACAAATGCTTGAAGCCAAGATATGTGAAGAATGAAATTATTTTTTCAAAGTTAATTCCTCTAAAGAATCATCACCTGAAAGGTTACTGTCAAAAGCAGCTTGATTGAATTTTACTGCATACTGAGGAAGTAGGAGAGATGTGTGAGTGGGAAATATGGGGTGTATTTGCAAAAAGATTTTTCTTATTTTTTGGTTTGACATTTTTGGAGCATTTTTTTTGTTTTTTAAGTAGGACTCTGAACAAAGTAACTTTAATTGTCCTTGCTGCCATTATCACATTGTTTTTACATATACAGTTGTTTTATCTTTATGTTTTTTACATATACAGTTGTTTTATCTTTATGTTTTAAGGATCAGGATTCAAATTCAATGTTACAGAATCATGAAAAATAATGTGTGGGAAAAAACACCCCCAAACCCTCAGGAGTTCATCTAATTAAGCTTCTTGCTCAAATTTGCTTATTAGACACAAACACTCTAAACTCAATTCAAACTAAAAATTCTGGAACAGCAAAATCACTGAAGGAGAAGAATAAAATTAAACCCAAACCATTCTGTTTCCTAGGAAATGTTTCAAAACAAAAAGAAAGAAATATTTCCTTTCATGCCAACAGCCAATACAGCAATCTTGTGCAGACAGACTTGCTGTATTTTCATGCAAACAACTAAATTAGGAAAATCAACTTTAAGAAGGAAATGTTGACACATTTTTCTGTGAATGATAAAAATCAAATTTTTGTATAATTCTTTTATTATTTTATTTCCAGACGTGATTAGAGTCTAGAGACTGTTAAGAAACAATGTTAAAACTTATTTTTAGACACTCTGTTACTCACTTTTGTTTTTCAGCTAAATTGAACTCCCCATCTTATTCTCGATTTCATTACATCCAGAAAGAAAATGTTATCTGCTCTGCAAAAAAATTTCCTATCAGTTGTTTTGTTCAGAATCTCCTGATGGAAATCCATGCTCTTCCTGTGTGAAAGGATTTGCTTTTGGAATGAAGGAATAACATTTAAATTCCAAGTCTATCCCTTTATTTGCATATCTATGTGAAAGGCAAAACACTGAAAAGGAACCACTTGTCTTTTAGAGCAACTAACGAGTGTGCTAATAGAATTTACTCCTTCCTCCCCTTTATATTTCTTCTGCAGAAAGGAAAGCTGATGTTACATATTGCCTCATCATAAATACTTTGCAGATATCACCTTCCAAGATAATTTTAAGTTACACCTACAGACCAACCATTAATTTTAGTCCTGGAGTAAATCCACAGATGTAGTTACCCCAATGCTTCTTTTTTAGATCTACTGATGAACAAATCTCTAAAGGGCCCTGAAAGTTAAGAGGCAGCTAATTCTAGAACATCTACAGCTTAGCACCTTTGACATGAGGAAAACACTGACAGAACTCCTGGATTTAGCCAGTGACAAAATAGCTGTCATGTTTCAAACTTTAGAAAAATCTGAAAATTTTGCAAACTTCCAATGGCAGATATAAAAATACCACAGCTCTATACTCAGAATATTTCAGTTCTGACTCAGTGAAATGCATTGGAAAAAATAGAGCAAAACTACTGCTAAAAGCTGCTTCTGGAGAAGAAGAACAATGTTATATCCTTCAGTCTTATTGCACATTTTTCAGTACTACCACTTTTAGTCCTGTGGGTTTGGACAATGACTCAGTGTCAGGCATATGTGTGCAAAGTTTAGATCTCTAGATAGCCAGAAAGCCCAGTGCTACTATTCATGCACAGTGATGCATAACTCTAGAACACATTAAAGTCCTGTGGACAGAACATAGAGACGTTCCAGTTTATCTGACAGGTAGATCACATTGCTTCTGCCACCATTCTGACGTGTGCTAGACAGATGCAGCTCAACTTTGCTTGCACAACTTTATGAAGCAGAACAATCAGGTACATGAAGACAGAAGGGTTGCACAAATCTGTTCTGCCTGTCCATTTTCCTCATTTGTAAATCAATTCTTTCAAAGCAATTGCCTCCCTGCTGTGCTCACTTCTTCTCAAGAGGTGGTGTGGTTAAGAATTAGCCTCTCTGCATGGAAATGGCAGGTCGACATCCTTAGAACTGAGAAGCCAGGCTGCTCATTCTATACAACAGAAGTCAAATCACTAAAAAGATTAAGCAGTTCTAGGACCCAAATTCAATGGCTATTGCAGGCCTGTTTCTGGTAAAGATATGCTTTGAGAGGTCAAATTAAGCCATTTTAATTTTACCTCCCCAACAGCCAAAGTTTTTCTCAAATTCTCTTTAATTTTATTTTCAAAAAGAGGTGTTTATAACCTACCCATCTAACCAGCCTGCTCCTTAGTATTTTGGGATTATCTGAATCCAAATCTATAGAAAAGAAAACCTTTTCTCTTTGTACTCATTATCAAAATAAGATTGAGGTCCCTATTCAATTCTTGCTCTCTGACAGAATTTGTCCAAAGAGTGCCAATGCATACAGACTATTGGAACTGTGAGATAGTAATGGGTCTTCATTTGGACTGCTAGGAGAAATGGGACAAAGTGTGTCAAGGAAAATTGACAGTATCCTGGGCTGCATTAGGAGAAGCATTGCCAGCAGGTCGAGATAAGTGATCGTTCTTCTGTGCTCAACACTGGTGACTGTATTGAGTTTCATACCTGGAATATTGTGTCTAATTCTGGGCTGCCAAATACAAGGGAGACATGCAGCTGCTGAAGAGAGTCCAGTTCAGGGCCACTAAATTGCTGAAGGCACTGGAACATCTCTTCCATAGGGAAAGGCTGGGACAGATGTGACAGTTCAGCCTGGACAAGGGAAGGCTCAGGTTTGGGATCTTATTGATGTGTACAATTATTACTTGAAGGGAGGATTCAAATAAGTGGGAGCCAGGCTCTTTTCAATGGTGCCTAGTGAAAAAAAAAAAAAAAAGGTAATACACTCTAGCTGGAACACTGGGGGTTTCTCTGAATATTGGGGAAAGGGTTTTTTACTGTGAAGGTAACAGAGAACCAGCACAGGTTTCCCAGAGATGTTGTAAAGTCTCCATCCTTGGAGATATTCAAAAACTATGTGAACATGATCCTGAGCAACCTGGTCTGGGTGGCTCTGCTTGAGCAGGGATTGTTGGGCCAATTCACCTCCAGAGGTCCTTTCCAACCTGAACCATTCTTACATCCTGTGACACGAGACTGTAAAGAAACTATCAATTCAGATCAAAGTTACACCATATTTTCACTTTTCACACGAAGCTGAAAGGCTCAAACATTCCCCATGATTCAAACATAATTTTTGTATTGAACTTTCAGACAGACTTTCAGACTTTTAGTCTTGGTCAATGGTATTATTAAAGATATATTTTGATTTGTTTACTTTTTACTATGTTAGATCAATGAAGAATTGCACATTCATTTAAACTGAAAAAAAAAATACAGCCAAACCAAAAATTTCAGGATAGGTTCCAACAGACTGAGTTAAGATCTGCAGCATGGAATATCACCAATAAGCACATTGTCTGAAGTTACTCAGTAAATTGCAAAGTATCTAGCCTTGCCAAATGTCTATACCAGATAATGGAGCTTTCAAATTCAGACAGTAGGTACTTTCACCAGCACTCATTTGTATTTGCAATATTTCTTTGATATTTTGGAGACAAAACATCTGAGCTGAGGGAATTGGAATCTCCTTATAGCTGCTGGAAAACCTAGGAGATTTTTTATGTGACTTTTCAACGTCCTTTCCTAGAAGATCCCGTTCTAAATCATGCTTCTTTGAGAATGCATGTGGAGAACCAGAGTTTCTCCTGCAGGTCCAGCATTCTGAACAATGAGTATTATCTCATCTCTTTATCTTCTGCAGGTGTCTCTGCTTTACCTGCTTTGCTTTCACCCATGAGGTTTAGCTGGGCATCGAAGATACATAACACAGAGTAAAGAAGCATTAGTTTAAGCTGCCAATTTAAAAGTATTCATAGATAAGCAGTCTTGAGATATTATCAAAGCTTATACAGTCAATGACATGTTTTAAAAAGGGTCCTGAAAATGCTTCTATATTCAGCTAGATAAGAGTGAAATAGTAATTGCAGGAATTTCACAGTGAATTTAATATTTCAACCAAGTGCTAGCCACAGGGAAAAATTATATGCTTATATAAGTCATGACAATTTCAAAAGGAAATGCTTTATAAAGACCAGAAAGCATCACGGGTCACAATTCAAATTACAATGTCAGTAACCCTAATTAAATTTAGCTGAACTTACCATATGGGATAGTTGCTAAGGGGAAAAAAGGTTCATATATATTGCATACTTATAAAGTGTGCCACATTCATGCTTTTCCCTTTTCTTGGATTAATTATTAGAGATTTGGAGGTGCCTTCCATTCTAATAGGAAATCAAAACGGAGAAAAACCATAGAATTACAGATTTTCAGACAAAATACCTAAATTAGCACAGAGTTTTATCAGTTTCATAATCTCAGAACTGAAGCCTCAAAACTACCACTGTTGTTGTTAATTCAACACCTTTCTCATTATATAGATGAATCCAGGAACAGGGTTACTAGTCTGTCCTTGCCTTTATAAGGGGGATAAGAAGAATGAAAAAATATAAAATCATTGGATCATGTGTTGATGAAAAAAAGTAAAAAATAAATATAATCCTAATGGATTAGGAGTTTTCATTTGCATTTAATCTCCTGGACGTATTAGATTAGGGACTCAGTGTAGTATTTTCATGCTATCTAGTATGGAACAAGTACATTAATAGGTAAGATAGGCTGGGATTGAGTTTTTTTACATACTGTCCAAAAATCCTTTATTAATTTCTTCTAGGTAAAGCTGAAATAAAACAAACAAACAAACAAACAAACAAACAACTGAAAACTCAGCAAAAGAAAGAAATAAAAAAAAACCCCAAACCAAACCAAACCAAACCAAACCCAAATCCTCCCCAAAGAACCTCCCTAAGGATTCCAGAATAACAAAGGACCAAGATTAATGAGTACAACATTACCCACAACACGCCAGAGTAAGATCAAAATTCCAATTCTTATTCTACAACTTCTGAAGAAGGGATTTAATCTCTATTTTCTCCAGCAGTCTGCTTAAACACGACTGGGGAAAGTTGTGCCATGGAAACTTTTACTTCTTTAAGAGATTAAGCATTCACCAGGCCAAATTGTCTTTCACTCTACCTGCTAATGACTGTCACCTCAGATGATGGGTAACTAATTATTAGTCCCTAGTGAAAATCAGGTTATAGAGATGCTTAAACTTATGGTTGTATGAGACAATTGTTTCAAAATAGGCTGTTCTCTGTTGACCACTGAGAGAACCATCCTATGTCACATCTGAAGACCCTTTCTGATTATTTTTAAACCAGTTTTCTTCTTGCAAAATGTTTCAGTTTCAAGGAATCAGCATTTTCCTATGGAGGAAAAAAAGAATGTCCAATGCAATCGCCTTTATTTTGATGTATTTCAAGTTGTTGAAGAGCAAAGTACATCTCTGGGAATTGCTTAAATGGAAGAAAAAAAATCTAGTGAAACTTATTATAAAGAATAGATATTAATTCATTCTTATGGCCCAACACTCCCCTCTGGGGAAATAAATTCTAATATTAACACAGTGGTGAGTGTATTGTTCAGCACATTTTTATTTGTTACTGACCAGATAATAACAAGGCACTATTTCATAGTGTCATTGGATCTAAATTATCAGGAACTCTGTTGTAAATAATGGATGACATACAGAAAACCTGTTGTAATTTGCTGGAAAATGTCCACATTTTCTCTATTGGAAATGAGCTGTGTAAGGTGGCAATGAACTAGAAAATAGAGATTGTAATTAAAGGAGACCTAATCTGCTAGAAAACTGGATGGATTCAATAGCAGAACTACAGTTTCAGTAACTACAGTCTGTAGTTACTCAAATGGGCCTCTGTCACTATATCAGTTTCTGAGGTATGTTGCTTTGCATCCATCTCCCAGATGAATTCCTCTATTCATATTTGTCTCCCCAATTAGTCTTTTTCAATTTAGAGTGGTACAACTACAACCCACTTTAGGTAAGGAGAACTCTGCACAGGCTTTAGCAACTCACATAGGCACGAAGCACTGGAGTACACATAGTAGAGTTCCACAGGGCATGGAATTCAAACATCCCTTTTGCTCTGCAAAGGTAGAGTTTGACAGTACAGGTTTGCTGCTGAAATGTGTAACTTGTTTATAAAGGCTGGGCCACTTCACTCTCCTGCAATGGGAGCTCTGTTGTGAAATCCTTGCTGTAGGAAAATGTTAACTTTCTCCTTCGGCTACTTTCCAGAAATGGCATGAAAAAGACCTAACTTGGACAACTTGTGTTTTTATTAATGATGCCTTGAAAAGGAATGGGAAGATTGTAGAAAGGTCAGTGATGAAAGAAAAATGTGAAACATAATTACAACGGAAAAATTTCTCTTAACCAAATGTGACCATCCATCATCAGCTCTTACTTTTATGCATTCAAACATACTGGTTTTTGCACTCTTAATACTATTTTACATATGTAAAATTTATTCCGGGCACAATATGGCCACAAAAAGAACAGTTTTTAGTTTTTTAGATTATATAATGAAAAATTTATATTGGCTCAAGACCTTGCAGAACCCTGACCAGTCAGATTATGTATTGCAGATGTTGTTGGTAAGGAATGTCTCTCCACTCATAAGTTATAAGTTAAAAGATCTGAAAGTAATGTTATTGAAGAAAATACAATGAAACACCAACTTGGGAAAACTGAATAAATATCAGCAGGAGATGTGATTACTGCAGTCAACATAGTTTGCCAAAATTCCCAAACTTGGTCATTTAGGTGATCTACTTGTGAGGCTGATGGGGTGCTAAGTCCTGAATTTCTCCATTTTTTGGTTGTTTTTTTTTTTTTTTTCCCCCTTCTTCACTGTGCAGTGAGATTTATCAGCAACTTATAGGCATGTCTGGGGAGGAACTAGTCTACTGTGTTAGCTAGTTATACAATTATAACAATTGTACTAGTAAGAAATATTGTCTTGACAGAATGAAACTGCACAGTAGGGTGACATATAGGCCTCCATTTCTGGCATTTTTGCCCCAAGAATCAGTCTCCAGACTCAGGCACATGCATGCCTCACTTTAGGGTTCCCTAAGCTATGCTAATTGTCTTCAAGGAGGCTTTTCCTTATATCATTTCCGGAAAGAAATTGGCATAATTCACAAATCCAAATTTCTCTGCAGTATGGAATTCAGTTGAATGGAGCCATGGCCTCTTTCTACATCGTCCTAACCAGCACTAAGAATACGAAGAAAAGAACATTTGTTCCAAGCAACCAAAGAGTTTGAATCACAGTTTGGGAACTTTCTTTTGGACACTGTGTAGCAGCAGCAGTAGACAGAAGCATTGT
>VZSR01000520.1:30841519-30866998 GCA_013398615.1 Brachypodius melanocephalos
ATAAACAGGAAGTCTGTGTATCAGCTCATTTCTACCCTCTAATCTTGCTGCAACAGGATTCATTCTTCATCTCCACACTGAAGGCAGAGCCCCTCCATCTCAGTTTCTGTGTTAGGAAGAATTCTAACATTATGTTGAGAAGACCTAGCTCACTGAACTTACCTTTTTTTAGTATTTTGAGTCATTGAGGCAGAAAACTATTCACTGGTTCATTGCTGTCAATCTCACAATCTGAGAAGCCTTGAAGTGCTCAAAGTGGCTTTCTGATGACATCACAACACCACTAAGAAAGAAACTAAACACTTGAGATTGTTTAAGAATTCAGAAACTCTGGCCAGTGCTGGTTTATCACTGAGATAATCTATTAACTGTGCTAAATTGTGAAATGTACTGATTGAAGTTCAACAAGGCCAAGCGCAAGGTCCTGAACCTGGGTTGTAGAAATCCCAAACAGAAGTACAGGCTAGACAGAGAATGGGTTTGCAGAAGCCTTGCGAAGAAAGACTTTGGGATGTTGTTTGATGAGATGCTCATTGTGACCTGGCAGTGTGCACTCAGGGCCCAGAAAGCTAAACATACTCTGGGCTGCAGGCAGAGCAGTGTGAGCAGCAGGCAGAGGGAGGGGATTCTGCCTCTCTACTCTGATCTGATGAGACCCACCCGCGGTGCTGCATCCAGCCCTGGGGTCCTCAACATAATAGAGACAGTTCCCTGTTTGAATAACTCCAGAGGAGAGCCACTAATTTGATCACAGGGCAGGAACCCCTCTCCTAGTTGAAGCTGTCCAGCCTGGAGAAAATATCAGGGACACCTTATGGCACCCCTCCAGTAGGTAAAGGGAGCCTACAAGAAAACTAGAGAGGGACTTTTCACAAGGGTGTATGGTGGGACAATGAAGGGGGCTGGCTTCAAACTGAACTAGAGCAGATTTAGATTGGATATTAGGGGCCCATAAATTACACTGTAGTAAAGAAACTGTTCCTTGCAGTCCTTTCTCTATCTCCCAGCACTATAGTAGTAGTCTTCATTTTTGTCTGGTATTTTCTTGAAAGGATTCACTTTCAACATACCTTGCTTCCAATGTGGCAGTTCATGATGCCAGAAATACTAATATTATAAAGAGATTCATATTTTCCCTGTGGTGATGGGAAAGATATCACAAGTTCGTGACATGTGGCTAATTTCTGAATCCTAGTCTCCTAGTGAGATATTTTTCATGTTTGTTACTATATAATATGTTTGTGATTGCATTGTCATGGTTAACAGTTTTTTGGGATTTTTTTTTGGTTTTGTTTTTTAATGGGAATTAGCCCCAAATAAAGGATTTATTTGGAAATAACAACTTGCAATACTCTGAGCAATGTAATTATTTCTGCTTTCACCTGAAAGATTATTGTCTTGCTTTTATCTGCTTCACAAAGCTCTTAATTTTTTCTTATACTGGATGAAGTGATAAGGAGACAGTTCAGCTCCTATATATAACAGAAAACACATACCAGAATAACTTTTATCATTGAAGCAACATTAAATTTGGAATTACTGGGGTATCATTGGTCTGTATGCTCTACAAAACCTTACAATGCCCAGGAGAAACCAGATAGAAAATTATTAACACTGTGAAAATTATTAACACAAAAACTCCTGGCTAGTCTTTTAAGCTCAGTGTTTCCTAGGCTTAAGTGTTCATTAATACTGGATAAACTCCCCTCTTAAAAGTGTTCATTTATCTTTGGCTAAACAAAATGTGATCACAGAGAGAATTTACATTTAGAACAAAATTAATTATGCTAATTTTAACTATTGATGTTTCATTAAATTTTTATGTCAATATATTACTGACCTTAAAAATTCAGACATCTGTAAACAGATAATTTAACAAAAATAGAAGCAAACAAAAGTATCATCTGTTTACAGAGTTATCTGTTTAGAAAAATGAAAATATAATACAGACAAAGAGGGGTGAAATCATCAGTCCCAGTGAGGTTCTTTTCTATTACTGCACAATTCATAAACAGAATCCTTTTTTTTCAATGAGCATGTACAGTGGGAGTAGAGGCAATCTAATAATAGTCAAAGAACAAGTCATGTTCCATTATACTTATGAAATGGGTGGTGTGGTGGTTTTTAATCCTTTCTACAGACCATAATATCCTATTTTTCTGCAGCAGTAACACTGATTTTCAGTTACATTGAACTCTTCAAAATAACATGGATAAAATCCTAGAGGCAAATACTCCAGTAAAGAATTTCTCCACTTATATCCAGAATTGTCTGCTCTTTACCAGTTCATCTCATGTACAAGTTCTCTAAGTAGTACACCTGAGATACTGACTTGGCAAAAGCAGAATGTAAATGCACTTTTTAAATAGATCTTGTATGTATGCATGTATTTTCATTTCATAGACTAAGTAAAATTATAAGTCAGTGCAAATTCCGAAGGTTATTTTTCATTCTTATTGAACTTCTGCGCAGTTCCTCATCCATAGCTTTTTAATTACCTTCCAAGCATGAAAGTCATCTCTACCTTTTGCAGAAGGTGTTAATGCACAGAGAGGAGCAATTAGTCCCAAACTCTCCCAAAGCATCAGCATGGCAGACCTTCTACAGCTTCCCCATGAGGGGAAGTGGGGCAGGTGCTGATCTCTCTGGTGACCAGTGACAGGATCTGAGGCAACAGCATGGAGCTGCATCAGAATAGGCTTAGGTTGGATACCAGGAGAAGGTTCTTCACCCAGAGGGTGGCTGGGCACTGGAGCAGGCTCCCCAGGGGGTGGTCACAGCACCAAGCCTGTGCTCAAGTGTTTGGACAATGATCTCAGGCATGTGATGCAACCTGGGGCTTGTTCTGTGCAGGACCACAGGATGGACTTGATGATCCTTGTGGGTCCTTTTATCTTCAGGAGATCCTATGATTCTATGATTAAATGATTCTAAATGCCAGTGATATTGTTTGAAAAAAATGTAGATAAACTCAGCTTTAAAGACAATTTACTTTTCATTGATAAACTACACAAACAAAATATGGAAGCTTACCTGAGTAAACTGACTTGCATGTCTGAAATTATCATAATCATCTTTAAACACCTGTTAAGATACTCAATTCCACATACAAGAGTGTGAACCAATAACTGGGAATGTAATGGTAAGCAATTAAAGGTTTCATTACATGTGTCAGCATGAAAAAATGATGAACCCTGTTTACAAGTCTGAGAGGTAGGACAGACACCAGTTATAAGTGTGGATATATTGCTATTGTTAAACAGGTACTGCTCAGACATTTATTCTCATACATGGTATTCTTCTAAACTATTGCCACAGAAGTCACTTTTCATATGAGAAACAGACATATGCAATGTTCACTTTGTGGCTGTATCATCAATCAAAACGTGTCTCATTCCATATATAACTACCTTTGGAAATCACTATTATGTTTCATACTTGGTCTAAATTTATAACCTTTAATTTCCCTGTATGGCTCAGGATACTCTATTAATTTATACCGTTCTTTGTTAGTATGTTTCATAAGTGCCTTGAAATTGCTTGTTTAATGGAAAGTGTAAGCCTTGAAATGTGACCTTGCATAAATTTCTTTTCTCTGTGAGAGTAGATGGCTCACCTTTTGTTATTTTTTCTCAATTACATAAACACATGGGTTACTTCTATGGCCTAACATCTTGGAAATAGTTAATACACTAGAAAAATTAATGTAAAATATTACTAGGCCTTCTGCTGTCCTCAAAATTGCATTTAGACCACATATAAAACAGCCAAAATTTGGATTTGCTAGGACAGCCTTCTGCAAGGCTTTTTAAAAATTCAGATATTTCAAGTCTGTAAGTTGTTCTTATGTTTTTTGGAATGCAAATGAATTCTAATTTAAGGACAATGGAAGATTCAAACGTAAGAAAATGTCCATGTGTTTTTGATGATAGCTTACATACTAGACAGTGCCAAAGATTTGAAGCCCTATGTTCCAGGGAGAAGAAAAACCAAAAAAACACACACAAAAATATAACTCAGTCATTGGCAGATTTTTGTAAGAGGGAAGAGCGGAGGGTTCTAGCAAGGTGAGTGTTAAATATAGCAAAAATGCTCTTACTTTGATTGGGCCACTTTGCAATAACTCTGAAAGGATGTTAATGACCGCTGATAGTGAAGGGCAATGAAACAATTAGACGCTTCTATTTAAATAATTCATTTGCATTCTGAAAAATGATCAGTCATCAACTTTGCAAGCTGCATCTCAATCACTTCTGACACTGCTGCACTATATTTTTCTTTTTCCTTTTTAGCTCAAGATGAAAGTCATGAGACAATTGTGATTTTGTTCTGTGCATTGCAAAATACTTTAGTGGTAGCTGACACGAGTACTGGGAGCTTTGAGTGGAGAGAAGGAGGAAGGACAAGGGATAGGGAAGATGAGAAGTTCTGCCAAGGGAAGGGGAGTAGAAATAATGCATATTTTTTCTATGAGAATAAATAGTTCTTTCTGCTTCAGGACAGAAGGAGAAGAATTAATCATCCAGTCAAAATCAAGAAGATCTCTTGGTTCATTATTGTAGAAACATCTAGCTACGATGAAATTAAAATTTTAATAGATCAGTTTTGAAAGAGTTTTCAAAACTATTGCAATTAGCAATAATTAAGAGATAGGTAAAACATATGGTTTGGAAGTATTCATTGTAGAACTTCCAAATCCTTGACACTCTGATCTGAAAAGCACCAATGTGAAACAGCAAGTGGTGATACCCTTTACCCTCTGTGTAGGGAATATATTTGGGACATGTGAGGAAAATGAGGAGCAGGAGTGAAGTGTGACATGCTTCAACAAGCATCCTCCAGCCTAATGGCTTCTGGAAACAAAGTACTCACGTACATTAGGATAGAAGCAGGGATCAAGTGGAGACCAGGAAATGGAAAGGCAGTATAAAAGCAGCTTAGAGGTAGTCTGAATCTGGGTCATAAAACACTGTTGTCTTCTGAGCGTGTCTTTTTTTGTTGGCATTTTTTTTTTTTACTGTCTTTTGCTGTTATTTAAAGGGGTGCACTCCATAGACTGGCAAGCAGTTAATGTTTTAGGTTTACATATTATGGCTTTCTTTTATTTACAGCTTGATATGCCTGAATATTTGATAATCCTGATCCTTTAGATCCTCAGCAGAGCCATGGATCAGCTGGTGACTGATGACTCTGACTGTAACATCAGTAATTCTAAGAGCTCTGAAAAAAACTCTGTTGGGATATACAGCTCCTTATTCTTGCACTGCTGTTTGCTACATTTACATGCCATGATGCATCAAGAATTAAATTGCATATTTTAGGGCATGCAAGCATACCTTGTATTGATTTGGTTAATTATTCTTTATGTTCAAGGAACTGAACTGATTGCATTTTTTTTTTTAAAGTTTTGCCTCCTCTTCAGTGAAATGTACAAGGGTAGGTTGTGAATTTCTCCAATTTTTGTTATTCAGGAGGATAATTGGATTAAGCAACTAGAATGAATTAGATTGAGTTCTTTGGTAACAGTGTTTTCTTGAACTACAGCAGATTTGAGGCAGTGGAAATGTAAGGACTTCATTCAACAAATTGCTAAACATTATCTTCTGACAGAAAATCCTAATGAACCTCAAGTTGCAGCAAGTTGCAATCTCCCAAGGTTGGAGTCTAGTTTACTGATTTACTTAGGGTTTTATTTATTTTACTTTTTCTTTAATAGTTTTCAGTTTTCTTTTCAATCAGTTGCTTATTAAGCAGATCTAGATGCTGTGTAGAAGAATGATGAAACATGGGAAAATATTATAGCACGTGAAAAAAACACATAAAACAGTTAAATGTCAGCCAGAAATAGAATGCTGCAAGTGATCTGGTGAACAGATGAACAAAGGAAAATTTTCTAAGCTTGCATCAGACACAGAACTAACTGAGGAGTTTAATCTCTATTTTGGATCAGTGGTGTAAATAAATTAAACAGCATGTTATCTTGTTACTGTCAGAAGCAAACCAGAGTATCGATGGAGGAACAACGTTTTGCTGAATATTGCTGATGCATAAATGACAGATGGATATCTGGCTAGGGTTCTTTGGAGAGCAGGTGAGCAGAGACACAGGTGCGTTTTTGCTCCATCTTTGCATGCCTTCCCAGCCTGGCCTGCAGCCTGTCTGGCCACTCTGAACCCTGAGTGCACTGACTGCACCCACCAGTGTTGGCATGGCATGGCTTCTGGAGACAAGTTGCTTATATGGCGTGTTTTGTGTAGGCTCACAGGAGTGTGGCTAAGAAGACCAGTGTTATCCTGGGCTGGATTAGGAAAAAGCATTGCTAGCAGGTTGAGAGATGTCATCCTGCTCCTCTGAGCCCTAGTGAGGCACCACATGGAGTGCTGTGCCAGTTCTGGGCTCTTCAGTCCAAGAGAGACACGAAATTCCTGGACTGGGTCCAGTGGAGGGCAATGAAGATGATTAAGGATCTGGAGCATCTCTCTCATAAGGAAAGGCTGGGGGAGCTGGGCCTGTTCAGCCTTGAGCAGAGACAACTGAGAGGGAACTCCATCACTGTGTGTCAGTATCTGAAGGCACCGTGCTAAGAGAAAGGATCCAGGCTCTTTGTAGTGGTGCCAAGTAATAGGACAAGAGGCAACAGGCAGAAACTGATGCACAGAAAGGTCCATTTGAAAATGAGTAAGACTTTCTTAAGAGATGACCAAGCACTAGGACAGATTGCCCAGAGAGGGTGTGAAGTCTCCCTCACTGGAGATATTCAAGAACTGTCTGGATGCAATCCTGTGCAAGGTGCTCTGGGATCATGCTGCTTGAGCAGGGAGGTTGGACCAGATGAACACACTATAGCCCCTTCCAACCTTACCCATTCTGAGATTCTGTCTTATCTAGTTCATTTGCATACTTAATTTCTAAATTTTCCATATATGTAACCATGAGTAGATATTTGGATTTATGTCACTTTTCTTTGACTACATTGATTATAGTGATGAAAATATGATAGCATTCACTCATATAGCTACTTCAGCTTTTGTTATTTTCTAGAAACAATACTACTAGGAAGAGCAGCGAAATCTGTTTAGAACTATACAGGGGTTTTTGTTCGTTTGTTTGTTATTTTACTGTTATGACTGGGATCCTTTTGAATGTTACCCAGGGTCTAATTAAATATTTTTGTCTCAAATTTTAAGTTACCTCAGAAAAGATAATGATCAAAGCACATGAATTTGGATACCTTATTTCCAAAGTTCTGTCATATTTAAGCATACTTCTTTTATTAGTGCTTTCTGAATTAGAGAGAATCTTGAATCATGAGTGTGAACATTCTGAAATATGATGTTTGGAATTTGGCCAAATTTCTGCATATTGCTTAATGCCAAGGGTCGATCTGTTTTTAATGTGCTGTGCTGAAATTTCTGGCCATAAAAACTTTCCCTTTTTGTCTGTCTAGAGTCTTCCGAACATAATCTGAGCTCTGTAGAGGGAGACAAGTGAAGGAAACAAACACAGGCCATTTAGGTCCAAAGAAGATTTCTATCACACTTCAAAATTAAGTGACTTAAATTGGGCTTTAATTTACGTGTTAGATTTAATATCATGCTCATTGCATATTAATTAAATAGCAATGGATCATTACCAGTCCATTTAATGGGGTGTAACAATGGCTGCATATAAAATATGCAGACACTACTATTACACTGTCCTTAACTCTCAGTAAATGCACTTGAATAATTGCTGGTTCTTCAGCAATACACAGTTGCTAATGCATCTCTATATCAATTCATTGGTGTAATTGATACAAACAGGTACCACATAGCTTCCAAGAGCCTGTGTTCCTGTCTTTGAGAGCATTATAAGGTTGCTTATTATTATTTTATATTATATTTCTTTAAATGGCATGAACACTGTGGGACAATGACTAGCTTGTATTATTTCATGACTAGAGGTAGCAGTCAAATGACTTCTCCCTTCTTTTAATTTCAGCTGACTTATGTCTGGGCAGATGACTGACACAGAGAAAATGACTTCTTGATTGCTGGCTATTTCTCACTTTGCAAGGACAAGTGTCTTTCTTGTGTCAGTATTGTAAATACTTCTACTGCCAAGTGAAGTTTGGTTTAAAATAGTTTTTTAACTGATGTTTCTGGCTTGATTTTGGGAGCTCTCACCTTCACACTGTTTAACACTAATTGGTGGTGAGGTTAAAATATTGCTGATATAAACCTCAATATGCCAGTACCATAGGTTTCCTGGTGATGCAGTATTTAAGCAGTACCACCTTAGCTAATTCAGTCAAGAAACCCTAGTCAAGACATTTCTTCATATATGGGCTGGAACTCTATAGATAAAGTAGGATGGAATGGAATCAAATAATAAATTAACCTTTCTTTCATGAGTTTAAGTACTGATATTTTTTCCTGCTCTTCTCAAATTAAACTTATTTCTAGTAAATGGACATTTCCTGCCTTACTTAGTTGTATGTGCTCCAGCTCATAATCTTTTTATTATTCTTATTATATAATCTTTTTACTTATTATGTTTCTAACGCTTGTGATCCTATTTTGTAAGTGATTTCTTAGTGATCTGAAGGAGAAAGTAATTTTCCTACATCTGTCCTCACTTTGTGAGTGATCCCAAATAAAACCCAAAAAAAAAAACAAAAACAAACCCTCACACATTTAGTTGGAAAGAAGATATAACTTGCCCCCGTATCAGAGGCTTTGGAATGCTTTAACGTTATTCATATTTATGTGTAATTATTCTTATCTTATTTTTTTGTATTTTTGTAAGACAACAAAGAAAGTTGCTTTATTTTTTTGTATTTTGTAGAAGAGAAAAGGGGAGGGGAGAGAAAGTTTTTGAAGGCGGTTCATTGTGTTAGGAGAAGTCAATCAGTTACTTATAGCCAAACTTCTAAATATGTATTTGTATGTTAATTTATTTTCATGCTCATAGTTCTATATCAGAATATAGCTTTTTGTGCAATACAATTACTATCAACCCGGTTGATTAGAACTTTGAGGCAAAATAAAACAAGGGCTTTCCTGCCAGGAACAAACCAGGAGAAAAAAATGGCCAGGAGGCCAAATTCTTGCCTAATTTATATCCTGCTCAACATCACAGAGTTCGGTGTTGCTGTATGATTAATGATTTCTATAGTTAATGGGGCTGTACTAGTGTAATGAAGAGAAAAAATATGGTCCATTGACTTTCATGGAGTGACACTGACCATATATTAGTGCAAGTCTGTGGCCTTATATTGTGCAAACTGATCAGAGTTTTCAAGACTATCTGTTGATTTGTTTTACTTCAGTACGAAATATGTCAAAACAAAGCTATATAAACCAATGTCTTACCTTCAACAGCAGCTAGTGCCAGATTTGCAGAGAAAATAGCAAAACTCAGAAAAAGTAGCAAACTGCTCCAAACTATAACAGGTGAGAAACTGAGAACTCTAGTCTCAGTTTTTATGCCTGCATCTATGTCTAGGTCCATGTCTCACAGAGAGAGTTTTTTTTTTTTCTCACATGTAGCAGTTTCTACTCATACTGTTCCTCATAGATGTATTACATGCTGGGTTGTTTTTTTTCTTTCACAAAGTCAAAACAAGCTCTTCAGATTGAAACACATTAATACTGAATAATTTGGAGGTAACAAGAAATTTTTATTAGGGATGGCTGACCTTCTTTCAGTCCTTGTGCCTCAGCAGAAATGACCTTTCAGTTTACAACTTTCTGTTGGCCTTTTCAGCTTGACAAGATCTGCTCTCTCTCAGCTTCTCATGTAAACACTGCCTATATAAATTGTCTGTGGGAAGATGGTATTTTGTCACTTTCTGACAGGCTTTGACTCCCTAACCAGGGCTTACTTGGCATAGAAAATGGGCTGGTCAACAGAAAATGACAGTCCCAAAGCCGTGTCTTAGTATGATGACAATGGAGGTCTCCTCTCAGCTGTGTACAAAAATCTGATAACTGTGGGTAAATTTTAAGAATTGCTGAGGAGGTTGATCAGCCTGGACTCATCTCTGAACTCTCTTGCTTGCCCACAGGGTTGTTGTTTGTTTTGTAGAGAGCAGGGACTGTCTAGTCCTGCAATGTGCAGAACGATGGGTTTTAGGTCATGAGGTGCATTCCCTAACTATGTAAAAATTGGAATATATTATTTACATATATTGTTGTGTGGCTGGCATGGTTTTT
The DNA here is from genome assembly GCA_013398615.1 of Brachypodius melanocephalos. Taxonomy (NCBI): domain Eukaryota; kingdom Metazoa; phylum Chordata; class Aves; order Passeriformes; family Pycnonotidae; genus Brachypodius; species Brachypodius melanocephalos. The sequence continues at coordinate 30,851,716 of VZSR01000520.1, forward strand.
TGACAAAAAAAGAGTCCCCAAAAATATCAATCAGCCAAGGCAGCCTAAATAGGACTAGATCATTTGAAAAATTTCCCAAGTTTTCAAGGCTTACTTTTGAATCTTAGATGAGATGGTTGTAGAACAACTCCATCCAAAACTTCAAGAGAGCCATACTCAGAGAAACTGAACTTGGTCACAAACTGAATTCTAACCCCAGTAGTAGCTTTTACCTGTTCTGGATTGCTCTTGGACAGTATTTGCATTGCATATATGCAGGACAACTGAAAGTATTAAGTAAAGCTCTATGAGGGAAACTTCCTGATTTTTAATTCACAATTTTCATTTTATGTATTGATGCTGAAGTTTGAGTAGTTTTCAGAGTCTCTACTGTATAGTTTCTAAGAGTATTATGTTTCATTCACTTTGTATAGGTAAGGATTAATTTGTGGTAGTATTGTGTTGATGACTGTCATATAATGACATATATAATTTAACATGATCTAATATAAAAATGATCAAAATATAACCTAATATATATACGATGTGAATATGAGCTAATCATCTGTATTAATGCACAATTCATTAGTACGTGATTCAGAATTTTCTCCAGCATTGTGATGAAAGAGTTTCCACATCCTATTATCAGAATTGCTCTCCACTGAAGGTCGTGACTAGTACCAGAGACAAGAAATACTACAAGGTCTTGTATCATTCTGTGTCATCTCTTCAAAATATACTTACATCAGGTGTGGCCTCAAAGTTAAAAAATAATCATGGTAACTGTAAGTGATTGAACATGACTTGAAGATAAACTCAGTAAAAACCTGAGGGCTTAACTTTATCTCAAGTGTTTGGAGAAGAGTGAATGCCCTACATACTGTCTGTCCTGTGGAATATGACCACGACGGAAATGTGAAGTAAAATTAGTATAATTTTAATGCAGTAAAAATTAGTGTAAAATTAGAGGTAAGTGTGTAACTTGCTTGTGTACACAGAGGAGATGCTGCAAATGATAGCTCAGAATGAGTACTGTTGTTATAAATAGAAGCTAAAGTATATTTGCATAATCAAAACAATAATATTTATTTTTGCACAACAATTTTTAGTGTCCTTAGTTTCTGACATTTTCACATTGAGTCATAAAATGTATAGACTGGGCATAATGACATCTCACACTTTACATGTAAATTTTCAAGATATAGTATTGAAATTTTTAGAGTACAGTCATGTTAAAGATGAATGTTCTTCCGGTTGATAGTTTTTTATACTAAAATGACTTGCTAAAAAAGGAAGACACTTCTTGAATATCAGCAATTCACCTGGTCTGCTATGAGGGCTCAATTGTCAAGCACCTGGTGAGGAACAGAGCTGTCAGTGCATAAAACAGGTATTGTACTATATCTGGTAACCAGTTCTGTTGTGTTGATAAAAAGCAACACTGTCTGAGGTCTTCCTTAACTAGGAAAAGGAGCTAGTCTTGTCCCTCAAATTTTCTTTCTTATGCATCCTGAATTTTATCCTTTTATCTTTAAAGCATAATTGTCACTGATTGCTGACATTTTTAATGAATATCTGCATCTAAAGCCTTGTGTTTCCCTGAATCTTAGTACCTATTGTTTCCTTTCTTTTACTAGCATTTTCCTGATTACCTCTTTAGAACATAAAAACAAGTATCACTTCCATTTTCTTTAAAAAATGAACCTGAATATGAATGTTTGCAAAGCTGAAAAACCCAACACTTAAAAAATATTTAATGTACCATTTAAATAAATGAGGCAGCTCAAACTTAGGTTTAAGTACATATTAAAATATATCGATAAAGCAGTTTTGAAATGCTTACTCCAAACCCCCTCATTCATCTCTCATTTCAACTGTGTATCATCCTATTTGTAAAGAGAGAGTGATTTTCAGACAATATTTTCCAAATTCAAGCAGATACACTTGGACTTAAGTAATACTGAATTTGTACATAAATAAAAATTTCTACATACAGTTGTTCCAAGTTCTAATTTTTTTTCCTTTCTTTCTTTCTTTCTATGAATGCTGGTCATTTGGAAGGGCATTCATTTTATTATTCTAGTTATGAAATTTTTTCTTATAAGTTCCTGCATTTTTTTTAACAGCTGTGACATCTGTGTTCAACATGTGCTTTAATGATGCATGTATCATAAAAGTTCAAGTACACAATGAGTTAATTGGGACAGCTTTGACTTTCTATATCCATATGTGTGTGTGGAAACCTACACACATATTTCATCGTGGGAGAAATGTGTGTAAGTGTTGTGATATGAGTACAGAAATCTCCCAAGGCTTTTTTTTTCATAGATGTTGATTTGTCAGCATGTGTTTTTAAGTACAGGTAAATGAATAAAGGCAGATTTGTATACATTCATATAGAAACAAGCAAAAAACCTGAAAAAAACACTTGCCTTCTTTATGCTGTTAAGTGTGCTCTTGCAGCTAGTGGTTGCTGCGCAGGTACTGAACAAAATTAAATTGGTAGAAAATAAGAGAAGCAAAGGGAGGGAGAATGCAACTGAGAAAAGATTTCATAACAAATTCAGAAAATAGATGAAGTGTTAGTGAGGTAAGGAAATGGAGGAATGTAACTCCAGATGTTAGAGGCAGGAAGAGAGATGGTTCTTTCAATGATGGCAGCCAACTCATGTGAGAGTAAACAATGGAAATCAGATTTGCACTGGGGAAGAGCATACTAAGGATAATTACTAAAGTTCTCACAAACACTAGTTTCTTCTTTCTACACAGTATCTGCATTACTGCATCTGGATGAGAACACTCCCAACCAGGTGGAGTACTGGGGACATTCAATTTGCAGTAGACTTTTCTTCTATATGTCTCTTTTTTCCCTACTAAACTAGTGATGGGATGCTTCACAGCCTAAACACCCATGATCTAGCCTTTCTGTGGGACCTTGAAGCATTCCTCAAGCCTAGATTGAGTGGAAACCCTTCATGAGCTTTGGACCCTAATTATAGAACTAGAATTTTTAAAACTCCTGCTCAGAGACTGTCTAACTGCAGGGCCATACAAGACTTTCACGCTCTTTGTTCTGATGTAAAGAATATGCATACCAGGTTTTCCTGTGATTTACAGTGGAGAAGGGGTGGAGGTGACTGGATGGGTTTTCAGGTACCGAGGATTAGGTGATGTTTTCTCAATACCCATTAGACTACTGCATCTTCACACATTTCATTTGCTGTTGTGACTCCCAGAGTGAGATTTAAGCTCTGCTTATTTATGCAGTACTTATGCTGCTTAATGCACTCTACGAACTGTTATGCTTCTATGGTGGTGATTAAGCATCCAGGTATTTCTGTAGATCTGGTTGTTGGGCTCCCTGTGTCTCACTGCCAGTCTGTAAAATGAACACAATTTTTTTACACTAGAAATAAATTTCTGAAGTAAACCAGATGTATTCCTAAAAGTATATTTATTATTTCCTTGAGCTATTCAGAAAATTGTAAAAAATAATTTTCTTTTCATTCTTGGATACTATAAAAGTATAAAAAAGTGAAGTAAGTCAGACTTGGCAGGCAACCTGTGGAGTGCTAAAGGGTGTCTTTTTAAAAAAATTATCACCAACACAGTAAATAACCACTAGTATGTTTCAGTTGATGAACAAGTGGATTCCACTGGGGTAAACTTATATAGAATAATAGCAACGATCAGAGGTGCTCTGGAAGGTCGATAGAGAACACCTGCATTAACAGAGAAACCCTTCCATTTAGGTTTTGAGACCGTAACTGGAGAAGCATGCCTGAATTACTCTGGGACCCACTGCATTTGTTCTCTGTTTAAGCAGAGTTCAACTTTCAGGCCAGGAAGCTGGCAGACTTGCCAAAGTAAATTATTTGAATAAGATCAAGGGTATATAGTTATATATATGGCACTTGGTGCCATGATTTAGTTGAGGTGCTAGGGCTGGATTGGACCCAATGTTCCTGGAGGTTTCTTCCAACCTAGGGATTCTGTGTGATTCTGTGATATATCAAATAATCTTTTTTCTCTTGCTCATTCTCTTGGTGTTCAGGGCCCTACAGTATGATTTACTGGTGGAGAGAAGATCAGATGAATTAATACTAATGTCTCACAATGTTGTTCAGTTAGTTGTAAATTGAATCTGTGGCACTAAAATTGATGGCAGTAAGCATGGTAAAAATTAATAGTAGTGCTAATTACATTTCAATAAATTAACTTTATAGTCTTTCAAACAGCCTTTTACTAAGGCAAGTGAGCATCAGTCCCATTATCTGTTGGGCAAGATCATTATAAATCAGAAAAGCAAAATGCCATATAGAAAGAAAGCTAGGGAGATTTCCCTAGTGGTCTTTTCTCAAAACATATTATGACTCTAGGTGAAGCTGCATCAGGTAGCCTCCTGCATCAGTAATGACTGGGAGACCTGGTAATAAATCAGCCATAGATACAGACTGTCCATGGAAAACATGAAAATTACCTGCTGTTTTCAAAACTTTGCTTATTGTGCATCGCGAATTTGCTGCTGAAACAATGAAGAAATGATGTAAATATGTCAGGGTTTTTAAGCAAATTGTGCTTTCAGGATGACACAGCAAAAAGAGAAATGTGTAAGGATAGAATTCATAAAATGTTCAGGTCATCTCTGATGCAAGCACGGGCCATAACTTTTAAGTTGGCTGAGTGTATTTCACATCACCTTCAGTGAATTTTGGTTAATGGGATGTTTCTCAGGGCTGAAAACTTTTCTTATTTATTTCACAAACTTTTGGAAAGCAGTGAATTTCAGGAGATTGAAATTCAAAGCCTATGATTTGAGGACAGCATATTAGCTGTAGTGTAACTTTATGCAATAGACTGTAGCTTTATTTAATTCATAAAAGTAACTTCTACCTCAATTACTCAGTCTAAAATTTATGCAAAGACTGAAGCTTGTGAATCAAAATCACAATGGACTACATGACACAAAAGACACTTGAGAGGTAAAATTGCATGTGAACAGAAAAGATGAGTGCATCAATTGCCATTTGTGCATCAGCTCTGTAATCCTGATGTGTGCATAGAAACAGTGCAGGCCAGTCCATGCACCTCCAGAAGCATCTGGATGAAGTGCCCACTGGCTGCAGGAATGCATTTACTCCATTGTGATTCCTTATCCCTTGCTAATTCACTGCAAACCACTAAGCTGCTTGACACAGTTGTATCCTTTTCCCTGCTCTGGTATTTCAAAATATCTTTTAACATATGTGCTCCTACTGGATTGAGCTTTAAGATTCATATGAAGAACACAATGCTAAAGACCTACTCACTTCACTTTATTGTATTATATGTATTTTGAGTTCAGCATACATTCTATCCTATTTATATTTGTTTCTTTAAATACTTAGAGTTATTTTTCTTCTTCACTCATCAAAAGCTGTCAGCTGCTACACAAGCTTCTCTCTCACACCCAGAACCAGCTGTGCCAATAGGAACTGTGTACACAGATATTTAGCAAAATCAGGCAGACAATTTTATGGACACTGAAATATTGATAAGATATGATGAGAGGAATATTTTATAGTCTGTCTGGACTGCCTCTCTAATTCTAATACAACAGCCAATACATGTGGGTAGCTTGCTCTCTGTTCTATTTTCAGTGTGCAGCCTATGAAAAGGTTTTCAGTGCTGTTAAACAGATTTGCTGAAGCTGCAAGGTCTGGTCAGAAAAGGGCATGCCATGACTAAATCTCTGAGTGCTTTTGATGGGAGTCTGCAGAAGGAACCCTAAGCAGACTGTCCTCACCAACCTGACTGCTTTCCAGCTGGGTATGCTCTAACTGTGCTATTTTGTAAAATTGTGAAGTGACTCCTGCTTTCAACTCACAGCATAGAGAGATTTGATACATGCTACAGATAGTAAGGAGGGAATTTAGAAAGGATGAAGTTACCTTGCCTGTCATCCTGGAATATTCTCCAGAGTAAATGGAGCCAACATTCTCCACAGCCAGCTATGGTAAGTTCAGGGCTGTTATAGACTTGATGATGTTGATGACCTAAAAGAGAGATATTGCTTTTGTTAATAATCATCCATCAGTGATTATGAGTAACAAATATTGAATACTGAGATAATACTATAATTTAAATAGTAATTCTAACTAATGTAATTCCAACATATAAACTGCATGAAAATAAGGTTCAATGAAAACTAGGTTTCATTTCAGTATTTTTAGAATAGGTTTTCTACACTTTCCAGACATTTTAGTTCAAAAAATTTACCTTAGTTATCAACAGCACAAATAATACATAATTGCACTAAAACATACTTAGAATTCAGATCTTGAAAAAAGATTGCACATATAAATATCATATAAATGCAAATATAAATAATAATTTATTTCCAAAAAGCTTAATTAAACAAATAATATGAGTCAAAATAAATTAATTATATTTCTAAAAAGATCATTTATGGATGTATACAACCATTGTTAACATTGTCCTTACTTGATAAAATAGCTTTATTTAAAATAAAACTGAAGTAAGACAGAGACACAGGATCTCAAACTCTCAGACACAAATGGACAAGCAGACAGGGGATTTTCCTCACTATTAATCTGAATTATTCATTCCTAGCTCTAGATTTCCTTTTCCTTTAAATTGAGAATTTCCTTAGCATAGTTCGTTTTGATGTCCCATTTTTGATGACCTATTGATCTCTGGTGGAAGAAGTCCCTTTTTGTCTGTCAGCCTTTTTCATCCATTTGATCAGAGTAATTGTCACCCTCGCCAAGGTCAAGGGCCTGCTGCTAGATAAAATCAGCATTTATATAGAATCCTTGGGAGGTCAACCATCTTCATCTCTCAGCAAAGGGGAAATAAGTGGCAGAATTTATTTATAGTCCTTTTCTTTTTTCTTTTGTTAAACACTGAATGGACCAGATTCTTAAAAGAATTTGGTAATGAAAAAGTGGAGCAGATGTCACACACATGGCATTGTAGGAGTTTGCAGATCTGCTGTGCTCTTTCAGATCACCACAAAGATAGGAACTGCTCGTAGAAAAGGATTAGATGAGCTCTTGGTGTTCAGCACAGAGGTTTTGGTGGGTTGAACAGATTTTAGTATCTGAGATCCTCTTTGGTATATAAGGCATAATTATGTAATCTGGACCTGGAAATGAATTTTTGCTTTGGATTTAGCCCAGCATTAGCACAGTAATTTCAAGGTTCTTAAGTGAAAAATGCTCTATAACCATAAATGGCCTTATTTTAGCTCAGAAACATTTCTGGCTTATCTACTGCATCTGTTCACCTTTGCTGTACAGAAGCAAGAAAAATTTAAATAACTCTGCACCAACCTTGCTACAGGCCTATCTAGCCTTAGCCTTCAGTGTCTTCAATAGCCTTGTATTAACAGAGACAAAAATAAAACTGAAAAGTTGTGTTAGGCTGGCAGCAAAGTGCTGACTGATGTGTTCTTGGGAAGGTTCCTCAAACTCTGAGCAAATTGCTGGTTGGGCAGACATTTAATTTTCTTGGCATACCTTCTCTGGTCTGCAGCATTGAACTTCTCCTGTGTATTTAGGGAACAATTTATCATATTCCCTCTAAAGTAGGGTATACATTGCAGAAGGAGAGGGTAGTTTTTATCTCAGTGAATTGTTGTTACACTATGCAGAGATCCACTGATGAAATTTTTATCTGTTTGTGTTACAGGTAGCTCTTCAATACTTTTCCAGAGAGACAGCAAAACAAACAGAGACAGGGTATATAATTAAATGGTATTTGTTAAATTCTGAACACACAATCCAGATTTTGAAAGTGGGAATTGAATATTTAAGAGGGTAAATACAGTATCAATTTTTTATTTCCAGTTAATATTCTCTCATTAGTTTCACATGTATGCCCAGGTGTTTACAGACAGGTGGAGTATTTGATTTATCTTTTTATTAAAGTTCTGCAGTGAAAGCTTACAAAGTATGAAGTCGTTAGATTAATCCTAAATCCTTCCTGATGTTTTCTTTCCCCACAATAGATCTTTCCCTCTTGAGGATGACAACCTGCCTTCTTTCCACTCTTAATAGTGTCTTTGCCTATATTAAGACAAACATTAGTAAATTTTGACTATTCAAACATTCATAAATTTGAGATTATCTGAAAGTCCTGGTCAGTCAAAAAACCTTAAAGTTTTTTTTTTTTAAGTGCAACAATGCATAAAAGTGAATATAATTTACATCAGCAGAACTACTTTGGGCATTAGGTCACATTCAAGGTACTCTATATCACTCAGAATAGTCCATATTTACAGTAGGCATTATCAGTCGTGTCTTAAATAAGATATTCAAACATTAACTGTCATTTGTTAAAGACTTATCAGCAAGGGTCCTTTATTACATAATAAAATATTTACTGGTTAAGCTAATGCAGTCTTTTCTAGGTTTCACTTTAACCCACTGCGGATATTAAAAAAACAAACTTGGACACTATTTTTGTACATAATATATAGTTATACAGCTACAGTTATGAGGAAGGAGTTTAACTTATACTAGCTGGCAAGGGAAATATTTCAGTCACTACAGATTCTGGAGAAGCCAAAGAAGTGGCAGATGTAATGCAAAATATCAAAGAGAAAATGATTTTGAAGTATCCATTGGTGACTTCTCAGATGTTATTTATTTATTTATGAGCATCTCTGCCCTGTAAATTTCAGTTGCTACCTCTTTAGTTTTCACTTCTCTCTAATGATAACTGCCTGCTATTGATAATTAATCCAGATAACGACACTCCTGGATATGATGCCACATCTCTGGACACTGAAGTGTGTCCAACAGGCCATTAAAATCTCATTAAATCTTTATTCACCAGTCCCAAATTAAAAACAAACATTGATTGTACATTGGAGGGAATACTGATTTCACTGACCTTGCAATGCACCTTCCAAAAACTGTAGCATAAAGGACTTTCATGTCACCAACTGAGATTATATTTTATTTATTTCTATTCCAGAGGAAATAGGAGTTCTCTTTTAGTTATGGGACCTTGAGAGTCCAGTTTGTAATCTGCTGCCCAACAAAAGTTTGACATAGTCTCATGCAGCATGGGGGACCTGTTTTTCCCCTGGAACTTTTTACATACTCTTTTGTACCAGTCCAGAAAACCAGTCATTCCTTACTGATCAGATTTCAGTCTTCATAATTACAGTTTACCTACCTATATCTCAGTCTAAAATCAGTTCATTTGTTCATTTCCATTATCTGTTATCACAATGTTTTCTGCTTTCACTTTCCCCAACATTTCAGTTTTAAATTTTTTTCCCTTATTTCAATCTTGATGTTCCAAACAGTTGCTTTGAAGATACATCTGCTTTCTTTTGGTTTATTCCTGTAAATAAAGTTGTCCTCTAAGCAGGGCCAACTCTTGTCCCTTTTTCTGTCTTTTCCCATCCCATTCTCTCCAGTTTGTTGCATTCTATAATGATTTCTGGAATCATGTCACAATCTAACTATCTGTCAACCTAATATTTTAGATCTTTAGCATTTCTCATCTCTTAGAAGTTGCAAAGATTGGAGTGTTGTTTTATCTCAGGAGTTTGCTAAAGAAACATCCCATAGGTAGAGGAACCTTTAACTAAGTGCAACTGCACATTCCTAATTAGCAGGTGTCATGTAGAGTTGTTTTAAAATATGCTCACAAATTTTCAGTGAAACAACCTGGATTGTAAACCAGAGACCACTTATTTGTGCTGTGAAACTTGTCAGATTTTGCTTCAGTGAGAGAAAAAGTACTGAATAGCAAAGAATTATTCACGAGGATGATTATGTGTAAACACATAATGCAATGATAATATTCCAGGGTTATAAAGAAATTTCCAGAGAGAAATATTTGAAGTTATGATTATAAAACACACTAACTTGCTTTCTAGGTTCTTTTGCTAAATATATCTGTGAGTAAAAGTAGGATATTAGCTAAAATTATTTAATCTCCATTTTCCCATTGTATGATTGAATTTACATATAGTGAATCATGGTTTGCCTTTTAGTTCATATTAGCTCGAGGTGCCAAGCTATTGATTGTTCAAACCCACAATCTTTAATTGATGTAGTATTTTTATTTGATTGACAGGTAATTCAGATGTAGATGTGAAAATAAAATGGAAGGAGGGAGGAGATATTGGTCAGATTTTACTGGATGATTTTTCATTTGTGGGTGGAATAACAACACTGCCCTAACCATGGCTTGATGCAGCACTGTGATCAAGATACACCTCTGTCATGAAATTCCCCTCTTGCTTCCTCCTTGCTATAAAATTTATCACTATACAGTCTCTTTCAGTTTAGCCGGTAAGGACATTTAGCCAAAGCTCTTCCTCTTCTTCTATTTAATGCACTTGTTTCTGGTGTGCACACCTCTGGACTGAGATTTGGAAGGCTCTGGGGCTGTAAAACTGGGAATTGGCAAGGAAACTGGAGGGAGACAATGTTAATGAATAATTGTTTTCTTTTTGTGTGGATATATAATCTTAATCAAAATGTAGGCTGTTAATTTAACATATTATGCATTTTGCAAGGATTGGGCTTTTCAAAGCAAAATAAAGGAAAATTTTAATATTACTGGAGGGTGGAAAAACAATTCTAATTTTCAGCAGGGAATACACTTTGTTCTAGGAAAGCAGAAGAATTTTACAGTTTTACAATTTTACAACAGTACTACTCAGATATATTTTCCTAACAGCCTGCCTGTTTTGTAGAAACAATGTTTCTGTAGGTATCAGGTGAGTAAACAGATAACTATAAACATCTTCCAGGGAGATAGATTCCCATTGTACTGGTATACTTGTTAAGAAAGTGCACACATGTAAATCAATTCTAAAAACCTGACCTGTGGCTTGTACTTATTAAGTTGCTATAACACAATGTAGCATTTATAAAAGTTTATAATGACAGATGTTTTATGTATAGCATGCTGTGTTTGGTATCCTTTAAATGGCACAGGAGTCTGTGGAAAAGTATTTTACTTATCAGTGTTGAAAGTAAATGTTAATTAAAAATTTTCAACCAAATACAAACCTATAATTCAATGATGGAATAATCAGAATGAATCAGAATATCAGAAAAAGTATCAGAATTTTGTAACACTCAGAAGAATGAAGAATTTTTTTGTGTATTTTTTTTTTTTGCTTTGTGTTTGGGTTTTGGGTTTTGTTTGTTTGCTTTGGGGGGCTTTGTTTGTTTGTTTTGTTGTTTTTTTTTTAATGGAGTAACTCATGGGATGTGAAATGAAGAAATAAGGAGGAATAGGTTAATTGTGAGCTAGCTATGTAAGAATTTATCTTTTGTCATCATTGAAAGGAGCTGAAAGATTTTTATAGGAAAAAAAATATATGGCCTGATATCATAGTGATTAAATGAAATAACTTCATGAGTTTAGGTTAGCTCTTTAACTGCAGACATTACATTTTTCTCATTCCTCAGAGCAGGAATATCGATTAAGAAACTAGTATTGGACAAGAATTTTTTGAGGATATTTTAGGGGATATTTGATATCTTGCCGCAAAGTGCAAATAAAAGAGAAACGTCTTTGGTCTCGAAATATCTGCTAGGAAATGCTGTTGAGGGATCCATTCAGTGCAGGTAGCTCAGTTTGCAGCTGCAGTGCAAGTTGCAGGTTGAGCTCTTTGTAGGGGCAGCCCAAGGTAAGAGGCTGTGAGCTGGTTCTGACCCTTTGCATAACAAAAGGTGCAGGGACCCGTGGCCCAGCCAGGTGAGGGACACTTGGAGATATGGCAGGAGCCAATGAACACAGGCTTTCAGGTGCTTAGACTGTGAGGGTATAACAGCACAGGTAGTCTTTTTTTCAGGGTTCGTCCTCAGAGCTAGCTCAAGCCATTATTCTGTTGTTGCACCATAATTTAATAATTTTAACTATCTGGAGGTCTGAAGCCCCACTGGGGTTGAGCTGGCCACAGAACCTTGTCTGACTGTGCGAGTGTGGGGTGTGTAAGAAGACAAGTGGGGCAACTCTTGGGTCCCTGGAGCCAAACACTGTGAATTCGGTCCCAGAAAATTCTTGGTAATTAATTTCTGCGGCTTATTTTTACTGAGCACTTTTCTATTAGCATACCACAACTGGAATAACACCCTAGTGTCATCCTTTCTTCCTCCATCTTTGCTTTTAAAGTCCATTGAAAGGCAGATGAAAAATAAAACAACAACAATATTAATTTTAAAAGATGATAATAATAATAGTAATTAAAAAATCTCACAGAGTCAAACCCCAGGAGGGAATAATGTATTAGACCATATTTCCTATGGACAAGAGACAAAGTAACAACTCCTTCTGACTGTGGTTTGCTATAAATTACAGTCCTTTTGTATTTAAAGATGAGTTTCTCTGCCCCTTACAGGCAAGTGAGAATTCATTGATGTTAATATCTCAGATAAGTATATTTCAAAGAAAGCAATTTCACTAGGACTATTTCTACAGATGAGATTGTGAGCAATAGAAACTCTTTGGAATGAGAAAAAAAAGTTATTAGAGAAAAAAAGTTATTAAAGAAAAAAAGGAGAAAGAAGAATGTGGTAGTATTCCTGCCAGTGATCTTTTAAAAATGGCTTACTGTTTGTTCCTATTCATCTATGCAATCTTTTGTGTTCCACAGCTTGTCAGGATTATTTGAAATGAAAATCCTCTCTGATTCCTTACCTTCTCCTAGTCTTGTGCATTGCCTGTAAAAATAATCAGAGGACCATCTATTCAATCATTCAAGTTATTAAAGATAAAATGAAGTTGCACCAAGCTCTGAACAGAGGCGTATGGGGCTCTAATTAATACTTCTTGTAATGTGTTGTTAACAACTGATAGCTACCAAGTGACTGTGTTTTTGCAGCACATGTGGGATCTACCCTCATGGAGGTCTCTTGGCACACCTTTGGAAATCCATATGAAGCAATGACAGAGGGTTGTTTAAACTCAAGTTTAAAACAACTAATATTTCCTCTTTATTTATAATAGAATAACAGATTATGTAAGGAATTTTGATTGGTTTGCCACAGTCTCCTCCTGATAAGCCCACACCAACTGCTACTAATCTCTGATACTTTTTAAGCTTACTAGAAATAATATGATTAATTTGTTCCAGTATTTTGAGAAACCCACTGGTCTGCACCCCTTAAGCTCCTAATTTTCAATGTTTTCTCAGTTTTGTTTTCTTGTTGTTTGTTTTAAATATAGATACTATGGTTAGGAATCATACTAAATAGCTTTAAACAACTTATATCATATGGGAGTGTACTTGCCATAAGTTAGAATACTGCTGCATCTATTTTAACCTGAATTTCTTACTATTTATCACTACTCTCGATTATATTAACAGTTTCAATGCTGCTAGTATTCTCAGTGAAGGCTAATGCTAAAGAGATATTAGACTCCTGGAGTTCATACTGTCTTTTACAAAATAACCTTCTGCAGAAAAGCCCTTCCCTCTCTGTTGAATGGAGGAAACACTTAGGCTTGATTTTAGAGCTAATGTGCTTGAAAAAATGCAATAATATTTATTTTTATGATGCTTGGAAGTTGTTTTAGAAATTATCTACAGGAAAAGCTAGAGTGACAAAATAGAGGGAGGTGCTAGTTATTTTTCCATGATCTGTTTATTCCTTGTGCTCTGTGAGGTAAGAAAGCTTCATCTTTCTCTGCATCTCAGTCTGACAAATTTGGCTGTGTCCCTGTGGAGCTGAATGGTAACCTTGAGGAAATTTTAAGTTTCTGGGGAACCAGAGGGAACCTGGAGAACACCTCTTCTTAAGGCAACTGGACCAGAGTTTTTTCTCTATTAAATAATCTTTGAAATATTCTCTGCTTTGCTTATGTGTGAAAAAAAGTGCAGGGAGAGGAAAAAAATTTAAAAAGAAAAAAAAAAAAAAGAAAGAAAAATAAGCACTGCTTTTCTTTATGGGTTCAAGCAAATAATACAACACTACAATTTTTACGTGGCAGGGGCATGCTGTCAGGACTGTATGATACCTCTATGCTATTTCTATATACATTAACTGTCAGGTTCCTAGAATGATAGAAATAGAATGAAAGAAAATCTCAAACTCAAATGTTTTTCTGCATGACCCACCATCTCTTTTGTTTTGCCATCATCCTTGCAAAATTGGAATAATTAGATGTCAGTGACTGTGTAGGAGTTTGACAGATGAAATATCTAACTTAAGGTAAATTTGTCTAAGAACAAAATTGGGAATGGAGCCTTACACAGAAGAAAAAGAGTACATAATAAACAAAGCCTACAGAGGAATTCTCTGTCTGCCTTGCACCAGTGCAAATCATGAGCAGCTTGACAGACATGAACTGATATTGTTTTTCAGGGTTTTTTTTCTTCCATATATCCATAGGGGCTGGTGTGTAAACATCTAGGGTTGATTAGGATCTCTTTTTCAGTACAGTGCCATATATCTCATCCTGATGTTTACATGGACGTCACTGTCACCCAGCAGTTCTTCTTTGGGAGTATTAGTTTGTTTATGGCTACACTTTCTTCTTACTGTCTTAGAACCAGATACCAGCACTTAGAAAATCCAGTGTATGTACCACATGTATTTTTTCATTGTGTGATGTTATGTGGACTGTTTTTACATTTCTCGCTTTTTTAATCTTTTCATTAGCTTTTGTTGAGCATGGTTTTACCAGGAACTTATTTTGCGTCATGTGTTCAACCAAGCATTTCAGTAATCTTTAATGACAGACGTCTATTTGTTCAACAGGATAAAGAGGAAACCCTTGTCTAAAGTCAACCTCATACCAAACAACTTTGATTTTGGCCTGGCTAAGTCAGTTGGTTAAAAGAAAAGAATAATAAAGCCAATTTTTAAGCTACTTTCCCATAGCATGCTGTAGCAAAGGCACATTGACAAAATCAGCTAAGAATCCATTTCTGGGGGAAAAAAGAATACATCAGTGGGAATACTGTGGAGAAAAAGTGTTCTACAGGGAAACACTATGGTTCAAAAACTCATTATTATTTTTTCATTATTATCATTGTTAAGCCAATACTTTTGCGAGAAGAAAAACAAAGTGTAAGGATTTCAGGAAAAGAAAACTATGACATATTGTAAAGTTATGGCTTCTGAATGTCTCACAGATAAACTTTGTAAATCTGGGTTATGGCCCATGAATATCCCAGGATGAAATTAAACAGGGAATGAAAACATACATAGAAAAACAAATCAAGGAATAGCAAAGGAAAATTGGTGTTCTTCTTAAAATCACTCCAGAATATGAAAGGTCTTGTGGGAAGACTGAGATAGAGCTAAAGGAAATCTTACCC
>VZSR01000520.1:30867098-31015884 GCA_013398615.1 Brachypodius melanocephalos
CCTGATACTTGAAGCCCCCTGAAGTTTTTAAAGAAGCACTTTGAGTGCAGTGGCCATCTCAACAATGACAACGTCTGGCTTTCTCACAGAAAGTGCTTGTCGGTTCTCGATAAGGTTGCCAGAAGTCTAATTTAGGTAACAAAGTGCTTGAATTAGATGTGTGGCTTCATCTTGAAAATTGTGAGCAGTTTTGGTCACTACATTATAAGAAAGATATTGTGCTATTAGAGAGTGTCCAAGGGAGGGCAAAAAAGGTGGTGAAGGACCTTGAGAGGAAGCTGTGTGAGGAGTGACTGAGGTCACTTGGTCTGTTCAGCCTGGAGGAGACTGAGAGGAGACCCCCAATGCAGTTAACACTTCCTCATGAGAGGAAGAGGATGGGCAGGTGCTGATCTCTTCTCTTTGATGACTGAGGCAATGGCCTGAAGTTGTGTCAGGGGAGGTTTAGGCTGGATATTAGAAAAAGGGTCTTTACCCAGAGGGTGGTTGGGCACTGGAACAGACTCTCCAGGGCAGTGGTCACAGCACCAACCCTGACAGAGTTCAATAAGAGTTTGGACATTGCTGTTTTGGGCTCATGGCTCTTGGGGATGGTCCTGTGCTGGGCTGGAGCTGGACTTGATGATCCTTGTGGGTGAGTCCCTTCCAACTCAGCTTTTTGTGTGGTTCTTTGTCTTGCTCAGACACAGTAGGCAGAACATGATCTGTAAAATAGGGGATCAGAAAAAGTTCTGGCTAAATGTTTATTGAAAGCCTTTTAATTCACAATAAAAAAATCAGTATTTCAAGTCTTTGCCCAAGTTTGTGGTGGATGGGAAAGCAATCTTAACATTTTGAAGATTAGTAGGCAAAAAATAAAATCAATGAACACACACATGAGAAGCCCTGAGACAAGCAAGGCAGCAATAACTCTCCGAACAATAAACCCCCCAAACAATAAACCAACTCAAAATAAAGCTAACAACATAGGTATACAAAAATGAGTGACCCTTGAGACCTTAGCTGTTAATGCATTCATGATCAGTCACAAAAGACTTCAAACCATTCAAGTTTTTCTGAAGAAAAATTTCATTATTTCCGATTATTGAACTATGACTTTTTTATTTTAATTGGCTTCTTTGAGAACTTTTCATCCAGTTTTCTGGTGTTGCTGAGTTTCCACTTCAATGATATAAGCTGCCTCTGCTTAAAAGGAATTTATAGCGCTACAAGGTGTGAATGCTCTGAGCCTGGAAGACTGAAATAATTTTCCAGAAAAAAGATCAAAACAGGATTTTTCCAGTGATCATGCAATGTACTGGCCTTTGAAGCAGAGAGGAAAAACAGTTGCATAGGATAATGAGAGCAGTAGCTGCATCTTGGATCGGTGACAGCTTTTCTGCTCCTTGTATGTGTCATGGCTTAACTCCAGCCAGCAGCTGAGCCCCACAGAGCCACTCACGCATTTCTTCCTGCCCTCACCTCTGCTGTGGCACGCAGGAGTGGATCAGAAAAGTAAAAGTGAGAAAACTCAGGTGTTGAGATAAAGACAGTTTTAAAAGTAAATCAAAGGCCACACATTCAAGCAGAGCAAACCAAGGAATTAATTCACTGCTTCCCACGGTCAGGCAGGTGTTCAGCCATCTCCACAAAGGCAGGGCTTCATCTCGTGCAGTGGTGGCTCGGGAAGATGCAAACCACCACTCTAAATGTTCCATACTTCTTGGTTCTTTGCCCAGTTTTATACAGTAAACGTGATGTCATAAGGTCTGGAATATGCCTTTGGTCACTTGGAGTCAGTTGTCCTGGCTGTGTCTCCTCCCAATTCCTTGTGCACTGCCACTCTACTCCATGATGGGATGGTGTAGGGAGTAGAAAAGGCCTCGACTCTCTGTAAGTGCTGCTCAGCAATGGTTAAAACATCCCTGAATTTTCAACATTGTTTCCAGCTCTACTCCAAATCATAACCCCATACCAACCACTATGCAGAAAATTAACACTATCCCAGTCAAAATCAACACAATAAGTTATGCAGAAAGAGAAGGTGAAACCACACCAATGGCATGTGAAACTAAGCATCTCTGTAACACAGAAGCAGCTCTGTAGCCATGACCATTTTCCACCCATGATGTCTCTCTACTTTTACCCTGTTTTCCTGAGGTGGTAGAGGCAGGCTTAAGAATGCAACCCTGAAATGTGGGGAACAAATCTGGTGGCAATCTAGTGTGATTAGAGTCTGGTTTTGTGAGCATGGCATTGTCAGCCCAAAGAATGACAGATTTTAAAACAAGTAGCTATATATCTGTCAATGTAAGGAAATAATTCTGTGATAACCAAAAAGAAAGTTTTATCACGTACTACTCATTTGGGTTTTTAAATAAAAAGACCTTGCCTCTCCAGTGTTGGCTTGATGGCAATTTTTTGTTTTGGGAAAAATTTGTGGATTGAAACCAAAGGCTAGACAGCAGTGGCTAAAGGCTGTGCCTGGCAGGGAGGACAATGATAAGATTTTATTTCTGGCTTCTTGCTAGGATTGTTCCAAAGCTGTGAACAGGGAAATTGATCAAAATCTCCATTATCTCTCATAATCCATTAACACCTGTATGCCACCATATCTTCAAGCTTTCAGTTAAAATTGACTATTTCTATCCTGTGATTATGATGAACCATAACTATGCTAACCTTGCTGTCATTATTTTAAAAAATTTTGGGATATGGATCCAGAAAAAAATCATGAAGGCTTAGGAACAAGCGTGTCAGAAGCCTGACAAATTAAATTGGTGTGGTAGGAACAGTCGTTACTACAGGAACAGCTTCATACAAGACAGTGAGGTAAACCCAGGCACATCTGCATCCTACATTTACATGAAGATGTAAGAACAAAATTAATTGTCAAAAGTTGTCCAGAAGTTGTCTTTAATAAAGATTGCTATACAAACACAGAGGTTATCAGCCTGGCACAGTGTCACACCGTAATCAAAGTCTGACATTATTAAAGTGGTGTATATTTTTTTTCTTGACTTTGGTAGTGGCAAACTGCATATCATGCTGGACATAGGCCAGGAATATATTTACTTGATGAGTTCTTCCAGCAGCTGTGCTTTCACTAATGCTACAAAGATAGTATATGCTTTCCCATTTACACAATGCAATTACAGACATGTATCTTCATAGTAGCCCATTTCTTTCCCTCTGCTATTCAACTCTTGATTCTATCCAGGTGCTTGGTGTTCTGAAAGTGTTCTTGCTTGCACAGATGCAACTCTGTCTCATGTACTCAAGTACATTTAAGAGTTGTATGAGAGAATAGCATCTGAAAAATTATGCCATTTTATAGCGATTCCTGTGTAACTTTGGCTGTGATAGTAAAACCATGATATTCTGACAAGGGGATGTGGTGCTAGTCACTCCATGTTTTCTGTAGAGATCTGAAAAACTGTTTAGTGGTATCTTGCCCATATTCTGGGATTCAGCAAAAGAAGCATGACCAGCAGATCTAAGGAGATGATTTTGCCACTTTATCCACTCTCATGGAACTCTACCTGTAGCTGCATCCAGCTCTGGAGGGTCCCAGCATAAAAAGGACATGGACTTCCTTGCTGGAGCAAGTCAAGAGGAGGAACAGGAAGGTGATCAAATGCCTGGGGCATGTCTCCTATGAAGATGGGCTGGGAGAGCTGGGGTTGTTCAGGCTGAGGAAGAGAAGGCTCCAGGGAGACCTTACAGCAACCTTCCAGTACCTAAATGGGACCTACGAAAAAGCTGGAAAGGGACATTTCACAAGGGCATGTGGCAATAGGACAGAGCTTGAAATTGAAAGGGACTAGATTTAAATTAAATATTAGAAGGAAATTCTTTAGTGTTAGGGCAGTGAGGCACTGAACCAAGTTGCCCCCAAAAGTTGTTAATGCCTCATCACTGGGAGTGTTCAAGGGCCAGTTTGGATAGGGTTTTGAGAAGCCCGGTTTAGTGAAAAGTGCCTGTGTCAGTGCCATGAGGGTAACTAGGTGATCTTTGAGGTTCCTTCCAACCCAAATCATTCTATGATTCTGCAGAAGCTGTGGAACAACTATTCAAACCCCTGTGCTGTGGACAAGGAACTTTCCACATGACCAGATTACTCTGAGCCCATCCAGTCTTATCTAGAGGGATGGGGATTCCCCAATTTCCAGGGATGGACAGTCCACAGCTTCTCTGAGCAGAGGTGGAGAAGAAAACTAATTTTCTTGTCTGAGATCTCATGGACCAGAACATAAAAGATTCTAAATATAATACGCTTTTAAGGACTATGTAGAGAAGAGCTGGTGAAATAAGGTACTCAAAACTCTCAAATGCAGAAGCATTGTCTATACTGTAGTACCCAAAACTTAACAATAGTGCATTTTGCAGGTAACAACAGTAAAAAGGGATTTCTAAAATATTCCTTACTGTAACGTGGTGATTTTTTTTCCTTAAATGTTTCATAAAACATTTTCTTTTACTAGGACTTTTATTAGAGGCAGAAATGGGTTTTCTGTTGTAATTTATGTGAAACCTGAGGAAATTTCCACTTAATTTACTTCTTCTAAATGTATTGAATATGTTCCTAAGTTTATTCATGAAGCCGCAAATGGTTGGTCTGAAACTTAGAGATTGTTCCTGTCTAAGCACTTAAGTAACAAGGTATTATTTGAACCTGTAGTCACTGTAGTGTTTTCCTCCACAATGCTTTATGATAAATTTCGTCTTGGTGAGTTAATTCTCTGTCCACTTTGACTATTGTGCAGGTTCCTGTGTTCTTGTGTGTGCTGATCTTTCTCTGTGTGGGGGAGGCATTTGACTTTTAAAAGTAAGTGTATGCAGAGCAATGATATAGTACTAAAGGCTTTGCTCTCATACAGTAAAGAATATAGGTATCTTTCAAATTATATCCTTCAAAACCTTCATTTCAGGTGATTTTGAATAACTGAATTTTTTTGGGTCTGGATTCTTTGGAATCATACTTATTTAGTTTTGAAAAGACAAGGCATGCATTTTTGCCAGCAACAGGAATCAAACTATTTCTCAGATTTGCCAGAAGGGTTTGATGAGGCAATGTATTTCAAACAAACTGTATATAATGTTTCTGTCAAAATTAAATGCAGCAAACCATCAAATGACATTAAAGGTTTCATTTTAGTAATTTATAGTGTGAAGAGGTTTTTTAAAAAAGGTGCCATGCTGTCATGTGTGCACTAGAGGGCAATGCAAGAATTACGGTTTTGATGGGATATTCGATATTTCTTTTCCCCTGTCCTCCCCTACAACTTTTTTGTAAACTTTTATAGGATACAGAAAGCATACATTTATTCAAAATATGCCTGAGTGGGATTGTGTTAAAAGTACTTGGAATGTACCTCTTTGTTAATAGATAGGAACTGCTGGCAGCTCAGATCCTGCTTCATGAAGTGCCTTGTGTAATGAATTTTGCGGATTAAAAAATACAAACAACGTGTACTAAACTCTTTGATTTACTTCCATACCTTAGGGAGGAAAATTCAGCATCATTGTGAATAATATGGTAGATATATTATTATTCATTCAAATGGCAACACATAGTGTGTAAGAAATAAAGATTCTTCCAAAATGTTGCAGATACCTACTCTGAAATGTCAAGCAGAGCTTAGTATTTATGTTATTTAAGGTAAACGAGTTGCCTGGCCCTTTTGCTTATGTTCACTTCTACAGTACTCTCAGCTCTTAGGTGCCTGGAATTCTCAGCATAATGACTTATTGGCTAGTTTATGGTTGGTACATGAGCCATTTTGGATGTGCATAACATCCTGCCCTGAACGGGTGTGACACTTTGGACCTTAGGCAATCTACTGGGGAGATCAAGATAACCTGGAGAAGCATCATAATGTGACTTTTTTATACCCTGCCCGACAGCACCCTACCCCCACAAATCTGCTTGCAAAACTTAAAATAATAAATTTATAAACATAAGGCACCAGAAATAAAAACATCCTTTCATTCATTTTTCCTACAGTGACAAGAGATATATATTCTAGATTGTAGACAGACCTGCCTTGGAGATAAATTGTCTGATTTCAGCATCTCAGCAGTAGATAACAGATTCCCTTAGAACCACATAATTAAAAAATGACATTTCTGCTACAGTATGCCAACTTGCCACTGCCATTGCCCTAGGATTCTGAGGATGGGAAAGCCCTGCAGGGCACAACAAAACCAATCTTATGTTCTTCAGGGGTACAATGTAAGGTTGTTTTTACAAAGATAAAGATCCTGAAGGGGGCAAAGCATATTTTTTCTAGACTTCATTTTTTTCATATGCAAAATGTCTGAGGTAAACCTGTTTATTATAAAGTACACCAGATGAGAGAAAACATATGCAGAGTGGCAGTAAAAATTAATATCTTAATTTCCATTACAGTTAAGAGAGCCAGGATCTGGCATGAATCAAAAATATTCAAAAGTGAGGGACTCATGGTGAGGGCCTTTTCCCAGTATGATGTCCTTTTTTTCTGTGAATGACCTCTATGGTGCTCTAACTCTCAACAAAGCAAAAATTTTCTTGCAGCTAAGATTAGTTGTTTTTAAGAGTTATGGTGAGCAAAACTCTGCATGAATAGATTAATTGTGTGTATATTAGTGTTGCCTGAATATAGCCAGTCTGGCAGCCTGTTCTGGTAAGAGCAAGAGGGTTATCTGGACTTTTTGGATATCTGATGTCTGACTTCCTTAAATTCACACTGCACATGTGGTTTTCAGGGATTAAAAATCTACAGTATGTTACCCTAGCTTAGTCAAGACGGTTAATCAGGAGATCCCCAGGAAGGATAAAAGCCTTTCTGTAGAGCAGGGCTCCCTCAGTGAGAGCTCTCAGAGCATGGATGTCTTTCATATACAACATGCTGGGGATCTAAGCTGCCTTGGGGCTCTGAAGTGGCAAAATGCAGTGTCGTAAGGCAAAAACTGTCTTTGATTTCAGTGCTTGTTTGAGTAAGTTAGGAATTGACAAGCAAAATATCCTAGGAGAACCACAGCTCTTTATACTTGCTTTGTACTCTTTAAAATGTTTTCTTTTCCAACAAAGCCCTTTTTTCATCTCTTGAATGACATTTTGAAATTAAGGAAACAGAGAACCCTTTGGGACTTTGTCATTGTTAATAGAAATGATGGTAATAATTGGCATCCACTGCTTGAGCATACCTCTAGCATGAGTAGCTAGATTATCAACAGTGTTTTTATTTTTAATTCTGACATCTCTCTAGAATGTCTCACCTTGAGAAATTACACTAGGTACATCTACTCCATTTCCCACCAAAAGGAAATGATGTCTCTCCCTTCTGTGTCCACCTCTTCTGAGAGTAATTCCTCTGGGATTCTGTCTTGAATAAAAGCAGCAGAAAGGAGACAACTGCAATGTTACTGTTTTATAACATATGGACTGGAAGCAACAGTTCATTCCCATATGAATTATAGTCTCTGATGGGTCTGAAACCAACCAGCACTGAGGAAAATATAGCAGTAATAAAATATTCCAGATTTTCAGCAGTGTTTTAAGTGAATAGCTATTTTATACTGGTTGATTGTTATGCCCATTTCTCAGAACAATGGATGGGGATTTCCTTTATCCACTGGGAATTCAAATGAACAATTTTCAGTAGTCAAGGAGTAATTACTCCAATTTGAGTAGAAGCCAGGTCCTCTGTTATTATGATATTTAGATGTTGGAATTTTCAGTGGTAGAACACAGAAATGTTAGCTCGACAATGCAATTAAAACAGCAACTTTTTGGTGATACCTTGGGTGTCTGGAATAGTACCCCACCATTGCCTGAATCATGGCAGATCTGCAAACACTGTAATTGCAGAAACCAAAGGGAGCTAGTGAAAAGAAGACAATGAGGAGATGATGATAAACACTAGAAGTGTGTTCTTCAGTTCTAGTATAAATAATAGACTTGTATTGGGGTCCTAAGTAGTAGATTGGTGAAAAAAGGAGATGGAAAGTGAGGCACAGAATGCAAGATTTCCAAAAGGCAAGGAGTTTTAAGTAGGTGTAGAAAAGCTTAAGAGTTCATAGAGGACATTCTTTACTCCCATACTTGCCATCTGCAGTTTCTAACAGAGATAAGGGGAAAAAAAGTCTTTGCATGAAAGAAAGAAAGATGTGCTGGAGTTGATCAGGAATGCGTTACAAGAGGAAAGTTAATCAATTACAATTAATGTCAGGGAGATGTAGGAGCTTTAAAGCCACCTGGGAGTTCTCTCAGGGCTGACAGCATCAGAAAAGGACTACCATCCAGATAACAATGAAAGAAAGCTTTCTGAAGATCTGTGGGTTGGATCATGCTAAATCATAACTAGTGACAACTGGGAAGAATGTAGAAAAGTCTGCTCCAGATCTTCTGTCTTCTGGATCAACATAAATTAGAAATACAAGAGTGCCAAACAACCACTTTTGTGCCCCATTTTCATTGCCAGACTCAAAGACGGATACAAAACCCTGTTCAAATCAAAATTAATCATCCCTTCAGTGAAATTCTGGGAGCCCTTCTGTGAATCTCTTTTCTCTCAACACAATTCCTCTCTCACACCGATGAAGGCTCTCTAATAACTAAACCTTGTGTGGTATTTTTGGAGAATGCAATCTAGGATGAAACCTGTGGTTTTTTTGACAGGTGCATCAGGTATTCATTAAGAATTTCCACAATATAAATGAAGTCTTGGTACAGCAGAGGATGGAGAAACTGGTTAAGTGATATTTCAAGTGACAAATAATGAAAAGGAATACAATGCTGGTTTGTTGGTTGTTTTTTTTTTTGTGTGTTTTTTTTTTTGAGAAGTTGATCCAGGGTTACCAGTGCCTTGTTATTCTTTTCAGTTTTTAGGGGAATTTGCAGAGGTAAAACTACATGATGTATGTGGGCTTCACTGTCAAACAAATGCAAGAACTTTGGCATTGTGAATAGTTACTTGAGTTAGTCAAAGCAGTGATGCATGTATTTTAAGTATATTCACACATGTATATAATACTGTAGGAGCTACTCTTGCACACAGAGGACCTTACAATGGCAGCACAGATTTGAATTTACCTGTGTTATTGGAAAACAGCAAGTCATACTTCTGAATATTTTTGGACAGTCTTTTAATCTTTTTCAGTTATACCAAGGCTAAAATCCTTTCTGAAATCTGGAATTGTTTGGTGATGAAAACATTCAGATTGGTCTTTGTTTGGCAGCTATATATTTCTAACTTTATTTTGTTTAAAACAGTATCACAGCTACCAGCTAAGAGGCATTTACCAACTACTAAATTCCACTGCTTCTTTGGTAACAAAGGAAAACAATAATACCACAATCTGCCAAAAGATAGTAATCCTACTTTCAATAAGAGACCATGGCTCCTGACTCCCAATACGAGTAGAGAGAAGCATCTGTATTCCCCAACCCCCAATTTTATTTGAGTTTGAGCAATATTTCTCTAAGTAAATCACTGTCATCTGTGAAGAATACCCCATAAATTAACAGTCACTCTTCTATTCACCTTTATTGCACAACCAAATACTAACCAGGATGCCAAATCAAATGCCTTTCTCTCTCATTCGTACAGCTTCTCCTTTCATGACAACAAAATTTGAAGTATCTAGCATATTATGCCTGCTCTGTGCTTGGCTGAGCCTTGCTAAAAACCCTTCTGTCTTTTCAGAAAACTACAAGGCTGCATTTCTTGTTTCCCTTATAGTCTCTGTCACAGGGAAAAAACCCACCTAATTACAGTCCATAACCATAGCTCACTTCAATTACACCAGTGATGGTAACACCCTGCATTTTCAGATGAGAAACTATCTAGTAATTGCAGATGTTCTGCCAAGAACACATGGTGCACTTGATGACATACAAACAGATGATCAGGAACGAGGAGTAGCAGCAGTACATGTGAGACTGATAAAAGCTGTATCACAAGACATATAAATTTAGCAGGAAAAAAAAGCGCCAGAAAATAAAAAAGTTGCACAAGATAAAGCTGACAGATAAAAAAATTATTCCCACATGCACAGTCCTAAGGGGGGAAAAAAAGAAAGAAAATTGGGAAAGGGGAAAGGAGAAAGCAGATAGAAATTTGGTGAGCTGCATAATAAAATTTCAAAGTTCTAATAAAAGGGTAAAAAGAGCGACAAATTTGATTGTCTAGCGAGAAGGTAGTGAAGTAACCTAGATTTTGCACACAGTGTGTTATACTGAATAGACAAGAAACTAGTCTGTGATTCCTTCTGCATTTTACTGCTTGAGATCAAACATCTTAACTGTATGACATTGTACAGGTAAAAAGGATTTTCCTTCACATACTCCTAGGTGATATTATGACTGCTGTCACTATGCTTACAGCACTGTAAATCCTGTTAAATCCTGTTACTTGTTAAAATTACAGGGGTGATTAATTCTCTAAACCACCTTGTACATACCTGTCCCATGCTCCCCTGCATTTCCTAAAGCTATGTGGACCTCAGTGGGTAGGAGACACGTTTATGGAGATGGCACTGAATCTACTTGATACTTGGCATTGTTGGATCATAATTTCCCATAATTCCCCATCACTGAGTGAATAGAAAATGTTTTAGAATATCACCATATATCAGGATGCTGTAAACCAGGGAGTAGAATATTGAAGATGTGCTAGCAGTCTCAGACACCCAGCTGTGGACAAGGCTTGAATTTTCCTTTAAAAACCAAAACAAACAAACACATTTAAAACTCAAGTGAGTTCATTTGTGGTGAGAAAAGAAAAATACCTGAAGCCCTAAGGCTAATTGCTAGTTGTAAAATGCAGTCTGCTTCCCTCACCATACTGAGAGGTGCTTCAAATTTATTACTTGCCGTGTTGCTTTAGGGACAGATTTGTGAAAGGGGCAAGAGCTTGAAATAATTCACTTAATGGACCCTCAGTAATTTAACCAGCTATTTCAGATGGAAGCAGTGCTCTGATTAAAGGGGAGCTGCTGATACAATGAATGACTGCCATGAAAGTCAAATGGAAATGGCTTGAGGAGGGAGAGAAAGGGTAGAAGAGGAAAGATGAAGGTAGGCAGCAAGATCACTGCAATGCAGACTAGCAAATGTGACAGACCAATCTATCATGGTCTGCAGAGGTAGAGGGATTTTCCAAAGACTGTGAAGCAGTATGACATGACTAACAAGACTGTAACCATTCACACATTTATTGATTGAGCTATATCCATGGATAACAGATAACTCTCTCAAAAGGGGATGTCTTCTGCATCAAAAACACATACTGTATTTCTTGATGGAATACAAAGGTATTTTTCCCACTCATTTGAAGTATTCATACACATGTGGAAAACAAACCCAAAACGTGAAAACCCACCAGATTTCTTGTTTTCTAGTCTCATATTTTCCCCCTTTTTCAGATATGATTTGCAAAGGTGAACAAGAAGTCAGGGTGAGGGCACCTGAGTGAAATTCACGTGAGTGGTTCTGAGTCTTTAATTGCTGTTACTGAGATTGTCACAGCTTCTTGGAACCACATCTAGTCAGGGAGTGACTGACACCTTTCTGCTGCAGAAGCCTACCTGACCAGTGAGAGCATCTGTGCTGTCAGAACCAGGACTCACAGGAATTTAGGCTTTCATTTGTCAAGGAACAACAACACGTGGTTGCAAGCCCAATTCCTCTTCTCTTGTTCTTTCTTTATGAATACACAGACATACCCAAATACTTGTGTATGTTTGGTTATTTCCACATACGCACAGATATATATATATATGTATATATATAGGTGTTTCCTATGTGTATTCATTTAATCAACAGATTTAAACTAAAACGTGACTACTTTTAAAATACTTGGGACAGAGCATAGAGATGCACTATGTCTTTGGTTTTATACTCTTGGTTCTTTATTTCACTGAGTATACTCAATAAAATTAATCACATAAATTTCTGTTACTACTGATGCAGTAACATTGGACTTAATTTTGTCCTGTAGTCTGTCAGAGTGAAAATTACTGTGGGAAGACAGATCGAGATAATGCTGAAGGCAGTCTTGCCCTCGATATATTGGAGCTGTGTTAATTACCAAAGAGCAGGAACAGCCTTGCCCTCACAGCTGTGGGTGTGATAAAAGAGTGAGTTGGCTGGCAGAGTGGTCTGTTGGAGTCTGCTGGCTGAGCTGTGAGGAGGAAGGGACAGGAGGCCGTGCTAGGGACAGAAAGGGTAAGATGCTGTGTGAGGAACAGACAGGGTTAGGTGGCTGTGCTAGGGACAGGAAGGAGTGAGCTGGGACTGCAAAAGAAAGAGAGAAGAAGGAGAGAAAGAGCCAGAGCTGTGTGGAGCTATGGGAGGCTACATAGAAAATGTATTGAGAAATTTCTAAATAATGAGGTGCTGATGCTTTAAGCCTTCTGAAGTTTTACTGAAGCACTCTGAATGTCATGTCCATCTCCGCAATGACAAATTGCTAGTGCTTGTTTCAGTTAGTTTCAACTAAATATTTGCTTTCCTTGGGAGTCTTAATATGCCTTCTGAAGCAAAAAGAATGAAGCGGAATATGGACCAATGGAAGCTATTTTTTTGGCTAAAATAAAAACGTTCTTGTGTGCCAAGCAGAGTGACCTTTGGAAAAACAATGAAGTCATTCAGGCAAATTCATTTTAAAAAATATGATATTTCTATGACATGTTTTTTTGTTCGGTTTAAATTTTTAGTGAGTAAAAACACAATTTTGATATTTTTTGTGAACTAAATCCATTTGCAGAGTCTGACCTAGAACTTGATCAGTCCTATATTTACTGTTCCTAACAGCAAACAGAGGGAGAAGACAGCTCGTTTGTGAGCATCCTGCCTGTATAATTTTCTTGATGTTACAAAACACACATATACTTTTTACAGTACTCTATATATAATCTTGCAAATTCAACATTAACCAAACTGAGATTCTGTGTTGACCTCTGTCAGATCAAAGATCTCCTGCATTCAGTTTATTTAGTAATTTAGGAGAGACAGAAAGTGGATGTGTCTGTATCTTGAAGGTGAGGTACTGAAAGGTGTAAATCTCTGCTGTAGTCCAGCTTAGAGTAAAATCCCACCACTAAATAAAAACACCGTGAGCTTTTAATATTGTAAAATCACAGAACATTCTGAGTGAAGGACAACATTCGTTAGACCAAGTTGCTCCAAACCCCATCCAACCCAGCGATGAACACTTCCAGGGATGGGCCATTGACAGCTTCTCTGAAAAACAGGTTCCAATGCCTCACCACCCTCACAATAAAGAATTTTTTCCTAATATCTAATCTAAACTACTCTCTTTCAATTTTAAACCAGTCTTCTTTGACCTATTACTATATGACTGGAAAAAAATTGCTCTTAATCTTTTTTGTAGGCTCCCTTCAGGTACTGGAAGACCACAGCTAAATCACCCTGGAGCCTTCTGTTTTCCAGGCTGAAAAATCCCAGTTCTCATCATCCTGGTTAGTGTTTCTATATTTAATTATGTGAGGTATGGAAATCAATCTTTTTGAAGGGAAAAAAACTTCAAAACAGTAATGTAGAATCTAGACTGAAGGGATTGTTTCAGATTGTGTCACACTGGAGGCAAGTTAGATCCATCTGTGGGTTTTTTGGCTTTGTGCTCTAACCCTCTGTTAACTGCATTCTCAAGTGGTGGCAATAGAGTGGCTCCCATCACCTTACACACTTCTGTCATTCATCCACATTCCAGCTGCATTTAGACTCAGCTGAATTTAGTAAGCAACTGTATTTCATCATCTTCTTCACCTATTTTTACTGCAGTAAGTGATTTGACAGTTTAGAGCCCTCCTTTCTCTAGGCACCTGCATGCTACTCCAAATACACTTGAATGGCTCACATAAGGCTGTTAAGAACTTGATAAGGCTGCCATTCTTCATGCAAATGAACCTTTTTCTATTACTGATATGCTAGTTTTCATCTCTATTTGCAGAGAAAATGTTAAGGTGTTGAGATGACAAGATTAAAAATGAAGAGCCCTCATACAAACACACACACACAGAGCCCACCCTGTCATACAAAAAATATGGCTTGGTGGTGTAGCAACTTTATTTTTCCTACCCACAAGGATATCTCTGTTAGCTAGGGGTGATATGTTATTTTAGTTATCTTTTGGCACATCAACGCAAAGGCAAGGTGGGGATATCAGTTATGTGAATGGAAATGGGGAGAAAATTCATTGTACTTGGCAGTTGCACACGCACTGTAAAATCTGCCAAAATGAGAATAGAATGAGGGTGTATGGAGCCATTCTGATTTTGCTATAACCCTACAGATTTCACTGGGGACTCATGGCTTATTATGACATCAATGAGAGGAGGACTAGGCTCTAGATGTATTAGATTTGGAGGGATATGTTTCATAAGTAAAAATGGGCATTCACAAAGCTGATCCTTTTCATTTGCTGGATGAGTAAATGTTGCTGTTTGTCTCTCTGACTAACTGGGTAAGAGTGCAGAAGTCCTGACTTTGATGCAAAGTAAACTGTCACCAGTAAATCTATGTCCAGATGCACTGACACTTAAAAAGGCCAAGTTATAAAGTTAGTTAATTAAGATAATCTTCCAGCGATCATTGCAAGTCTCTCTGTTTATGTCATGATTAAGTATAAAATATGCTTAACAGTTGTAAGTCATTCTAACAATTATATCAGAAAAACACAAATACACAGAACATATAGAATGCTAAGAATGCTTATTTTTTACACAAATGAAAAGCAATACATAAGAAGAGATGCACCATAAATCCTGTAACTGTCACTAAATCAGAGCTTACTCTTTCTTTTTTTCTTTCTTTCTTTTGCTGTAACACAACGAAGGGCTTACTCTTTCTTTCTCTCTGTAAAATAGTGAAGGAATCCTTTCCTCCTTCTCTCCTTCCCTCCTTCCATCCCTTCTTTCTTCATAGTGAAGGGCTTACTTTTTCTTCAGCAACACTGATGTGTTTAAGGGTGTATATATCCTTGTGCCCTGGTGTCAACTAAATGCCTGTTCATACAGCATTTTCCCTTGATAGATTCTCAGGGCATCCAGCCTGAGAATGAATGCTGGCTAACCCAGCTATAAAAGGTGACAAGTGAAAAAAAGAGATCAGAGGCTGTTGGCCTGTGACAGCAGTGTTGTGTGACCCTAATTGAGGTGGTCTGAAATAGAAGCTGGACTGCCCACTGCTCCCTTCATTGCAATGAGTGGTGGTTCTAGTTCACTGCCCATCCCTGCTGAGTCACAGGTTCAGCTGCTGCTGGTCCATTACCACTGAATAAACTGATTTTGTGCAGTTATCAACTATAAAATGTATTTAAATCAATCAGATTAGGGAAAAAAATCCAAATGCAAAACATTTAATATGCTGGTGGTCTCAAAATAGGTTAACAGGGCAGCTATAGAGCATAAAACAAGCTTCACCTTTACATTTTCTGGGTCACTTCACAGAACAGACAGTTGCAAGAAGAGTGGTGTGCCCAGGAGAGATGTTTCTTTTTAAGGTGTAGAGAACTCTCTGTATTGTTTCAGGGTTAGA
The DNA here is from genome assembly GCA_013398615.1 of Brachypodius melanocephalos. Taxonomy (NCBI): domain Eukaryota; kingdom Metazoa; phylum Chordata; class Aves; order Passeriformes; family Pycnonotidae; genus Brachypodius; species Brachypodius melanocephalos. The sequence goes on from VZSR01000520.1 coordinate 30,882,625, forward strand.
TTGCTATGGTATCAAAGGTAAAACCCAGCATATAAAAGCTATAGATGAGTCATTTTCCTGAGGAGGTTTTAAGATGCTGAAGAAAATTAAGATAACTTTATACTGTTGCTGTTCTTACCAGTTCAGAATAATGGCTTGTTGCACCAGCGGAGTAAGAGAACTCCACTGAGTTCCTGGTGTGTCCAGTGTTTTACAAAATCATAGCACAGATAGAGCTCCTCTCCAAGGGTCTTGCAGCATAAACAGTTAACACACATTCACACACATACATGCACACACAAGGAATGCAAACCCCCAGAATCACTCCAATAGGTGTGTTGGGTACAGAAGCAGAAAAATAAAGAACATCCACAAACCGTGCCTGAAAGACTGTGGTAACTTTGAGTTGAACTTCTGTGTGCGCTTTGTGATGGGAGATAATGCTTCCTGACCCCTGCTAAAAGAGGCTGAACTTGTAGTGCACAAAGGTAGACACTGTCATTTCTGTCTTGCCAAGTATAAATGGACAGACACTTCTGGCTGCAGATGTCTCTTCAGCTGCAGTTTGAAAGGCAGCTAACCCTCTGCCCTGGTAGAGGGCCAATCGACTGACAAAAAATACAGCATTCTGACATGAAAATGTTCCCTGCTGAGAGATTTCATGGTAGACTATTGAGATAACAGAGTAAAGGAAAGGACAAACTGTTCTTTAGGACAACAAAATCATTTCAGCTCATGCTTTAGTTTCAAGATATTTCATAACCACATGAAGTGTTGTTATTTCTCATTTTCCTCTCATTTACTTCAATGTTTAAGTTTTGTCTTGAATGAAGACAAAGTCAAAATAAATTCTTTACTCTTCAATTGATACAACACATCTTTTTTCCCTTTCTCTCTCTGCTGAGATCTTAACACAATATTAAAAAAGAATCAACACACTTGAGAGAGTAAAAGTATGTCAAGGAAGGTATATTGAAACACTAAATCAGGAGAAAACAGGATGAAAAGACCTCCTATAAAATGTTGGAAGATGTAGGGAAGAAAGAATTTATCAAATTAACCTGTCATGCTATGGGTGATCCCAGGCTCTACAGCTTTTCACACTCTGGTATGTCTATTCCATAATTAGGGTGGGAAGGAGAAAGATTGCTCCTTCTGAACAATTAAAATAAAAGCAATTATTAAGCTGTGCATATTTTTCTTCTCATTACAAATTAAATGAGCAAACACCAGTTTATTTCCAGCTCATTTTTATTCTCTTCCCTTGCTAAAAGGCATTAAAAATCTTTTATACTACATGGAGAGATTGGAAGCTTAATTACAGTGCTTCTAAAGTGCTTTGAGATCCTGAAGTGAAAGATGTTATTGTACCATGAAAAAAGAAAAAGATATTATTTTTCCCTCCTTTTTCTGCTAACTACTTTACAAAGCCTCTTTTGTGTTTGTGACTTCATTTCACCACCTGCCTGAACAGAGGGTGGGCTTCCTATCATACTAGCCCATGAAGCAGAATACAACCAACTGCAAAAGACTCACTAGACACAGCTTTGTAACATATAGACAGAATAAGACTTTTATTCCTGGGTGTTTAACAGTCATACTGTACATAAGCTTCTCAATATGAAATTATGATGCTTCTGGAATCCAGATAACATGAAAACTTTCGTGTGTCCTGCTGAAATATCTCACAGATATGGGATACTCACTCTGATCAAAACATTGGCTCTATGTGATTTGAGCTGATATATTAAATTAGTTTTAGACTGGAAAACAATGAGAAATAAAGCCAAATCTTTGTATCTTAATGGGATCCTTCACCTCTGATATAAATATTCAAAGATTTTTTGTGAAAAAACACAAGGAAGGTCATCAGCTAGGTAGAAAGTTTAGTTTCTCTTCACAAAACCACTGTACTCCTGTGTTTTTTGTGTCTCTATTGTCTTTCAAAAGAACTCTTGCTCTTGAGACCACTGGTGGTTCAGAGCTCTTATATAAATTTTTTTCACCTATAAGAGGTGCAAATGAAGCCCAAACCCTTACAATCGTTTCTGTCTCTTCAAAAACGGGTAGGTAATTTTTCCAATGTAACTGAAATGTCTTATACGAACATCTCACCTCATACATGTTTGAATGTTTACAGAATAGATTTTCCTTTCCTCTTCTAAATGAAAGATGCTTCCCTAGCTAGTGGGACAGGAGAGATGTAGAGTTCTTGTAATCAGTTTCCTTTCATTTCTTCCATGTTGGGGAATATCATATGGATGTTAGATTGTTACAGAGAAATGCATGAACTTTTCCAGCTGAAAGAAAGCTGTGCGCTGTTAAAACACTTTGGACCTCCCATCCCATCTATAAACCTGTAACACATCTGTACCTGGGCATCACAACACCATCCTTCAAAATGGACAGGAGAGAATAAAGCAACTGCCATATGGTCTTAGATCAGTCCATCACTAGTGGAAAATGTGTATTCATCACGCATCTGCAGTAAGCCCAGCTGCCTCCAAGTGTGAGCTGCATGTAGTCGGCTCCTACAATACTTCTCTTCCTCTTCATAGCTCCCTTCTTTCTTGTTAAATCATCACTGACTCCTTCCCAGTCCCTCAGCACATGGCAGCGTGGTGGCAGCACCCACTCAGTCCAGCTGTGGTTAGAGCTGTTGCTTTGGTACATCATCCTCAGTCATTCTTGTAGGTTTCAACAGCTTGTAAGTCAAACACACAGGTGAACCCTGCATCTGGCCATAATATGAGTAACAGCTTGCATCTTAACACAGAAATGATGCAGCAAAGCATATCCATCTGTATGAAGAAGATAAAGGAGATCAGCAAAGTGGGACAGCTTTGTTCTTTCATACATTTTTGCATACACACAGACACAGCCAGCACCACAGTCCTGTGTGATGAACACCTCAACAAAGGACAAGTTTTTAGTCCAAAAAAACCCCAGTGAATGTAAGAATAAATTTTCTTTTTCCTCTTCTACACTTTTAATTTTTTCACCATTCCCCAAAAAACATGTGCACTTTAGATTAATCCTAGATTGACTTAAGGGTTCTTGAGAAAAAAAGAACCATTGTGCTGTGCAGTGTCACAACCCTACTCCAAGATTCTTCTGGTGTAGGACTGGGACAAGTCAGTGATGCATCCTTTACAGGGAATAGTATCCATCTGCTCATCATGTGGGTAGCACATTGTGGTTACAAGTGGGCACAAGTATGACTTGGCTTGGCCAGAACTTACCAAAACTACAGTATGATCTTTGGACAATGGTAGAGTTTTCCAGAAAATGTGCAAGCTTAAGGCTCTTTAAGTGAAGGTTTAAAACAAACAAACAAAAAAAAGTAGAAAAGAAATTACATTCTTTCATGACCTAATTTTAAAGTTCTTCAGACTCATTCTCTAACATCCTATTACAGGTTTTGAGTCCTTTTCACATGTGATATTTTAATGTGGAATGTTTGTCCTTTTATATCTTAAGAGATACAGAACAAAGATCTTACAGGAGCAGATTTGTGTCTTGATGAAGACAGCCAAAACTGAATTTGCTCATACAAAGAAATAAATTTTGCCTTGCTGTTTCCTAGAATCCCTTTTTGTTTTCCCCCTTCACAGGGTGATTGTGTTTCTGACCTTCATAAAGAAAACCAGAATAGATCCTATATCTGGTTTTAAGCAAATTGCCCTGAATCTGAGCTGCTTCTGGGCCCTGTGTGTTATGTTTCATAGGCCTGATGGACAGATTGGCAGTCTGCAAACAAATTGCCTACACAAATTTTGTGTATAATTGGCATGCAGTGTAACAGCATTTTCAGACTGTTACCAGAAGATAGGTTGCCTGGAAGAGGATGAGTCCAGCACAGCAGACTTCCTGCAACAATACTGCAGAAAGCTTGAAGTATTTTTGATATCAAGGGAAATGATTTTCCCCTGGGCACCTGTCCTGGTGTAGTGACTCTAGGACAGCACCCATTGGGAATGACACTGTACTAATTCCAGTTGCAATTCTAAGTAGCAACAATGCAGGGTCACTCTCAAGAGTCACATTTAAAATAGAAAGATGGCAGCAAAAGACAATGTAGTGGCCCCCAAATGTATGTGACATACATTCTTCATTTCTGTATTTCTACTTTAAAAAGGATGGGTGAGGTTTATGTCTAGCTGCCTGTGAGCCATCCTACCATCACTTCTTTCTCTACATTTTGAAAGAAAAGACAGTAAATATTAACTCATTAAAAAATGCAAATTTGATTAGGATGTACAACAGGAGGAACAGTGAGATACAGTCAAGAAAAAGATTCTTATAAATCCAGAGTTCCCACAAAGTGATTTTAAGGAAGTGGGATTTATTTATTTTGCAAGCAGAGAAGTCTTTGATGTCATTTACAGAACTGGCATCCTATCAGCTGGGAACTTTTCCTAATTTACTCTTGTCAAAATCCTAGACAATGGTTTGATCTGCTTTAAATAAGATACAGATGGTTGTAGAATTGAGTTTGAATTTAGTAAATATTAGCTGCTGCTTTTCCATTTCATTCCCTGATACATTTATTTTACTACAGTTATTACCCCACCATTCTTGATATGTCTGCTATGACTTTTGTCTGTGTGAAGAAAATCTTGGCAAAATAGTAACCGACATGTAAAATTGGGGGCTATTTTATTGTAATGTACTTTAAAGATGAAGACTGATTTAGGAATAACTGATTTTCAAATTAACTGCTTATTGTCTTTGGGTTTTTTAACTGATTATTTTTATGCATCATCTGGTGCAGAAGACATTCTCTCACATTTTGTTTATGTATTTTTGCTTTAAATATATTTCAAAGCAGTTTGGAAGTAATTTTTGTAAACAGCGAAGGTCTTTAGCAAGTAAGACCTGGAGTGGTAGAAAAAATATCTTGTAACAACAGTGGAAAATTAAGGAATGTAGAGTCTCTCAAACTGCAATTTGATTAGCACACAAAGACAGCCCTCAGACTCTTTATACACACAGACAGTAAAAAGACAATATCTTTAATGTCAGTGATGACTCACTGTATGTCAGTAGCATTATGAGAAAAGTACATTGGAATATGTTGATGTTCTTAAACTAGATGAAGTTTTTCAAAACTAAAATTAATTTTCCTTCGAAACTTATGCACATCTTCTGACAAGTCACTAGTATTCAAATTCATTTAAATAATGCATACTGCACACATCAGAAGAGAATTGCTAAACCAAACTGAGTTTGTTTCCGCATAGTTCAAAGACAGATGTGCACAACTGATCGAATAGAAAATGTAAGCATGCCTTTTTTATAATTTTTAATACTCGGAAATCAGTTATAAATTAAATCTATATAGCAATAATAACCTAATGATATCTTAGGAGACCTTGTTTCAAATAAATAAATAAATCTAGATAAATCATTATCTATACGCATTTCTGGAAAAAGGGAATGACATGGAGGTGAAAACATAATTTATCGGTGCTTATTTTCATAGGTCCTTCTAGAACATTTATGCTGTCTTGACTTACCCAGAATTACCAAACAACACTTCCTTTTGACAGCCTAGTATTAGTACTGTCTTGTTCCTTTTCTATTGACTGTTGATTTTCTCACAATTATCACTTGTCTACTTCTGCTGCTTTTGACTGGGATAGAGTTAATTTTTCTCCATAATTGCTAGCAGGAGCTATGTTTTCACAGTATTGAAAATTCAGGGATATTTTTGTTACAAACTAATTTTGTAACAGCAAGCTGTCCATGAGCCAGTAGTGTGCCCTGGGGGCCAGGAAGGCCAGTGGTGTCCTGGGTGCATTAGGAAGAGCATTGCCAGCAGGTCAAGGGAGGTGATCCTGCCCCTCTGCTCAGCCCTGGTGAGGCCACAGCTGGAGTGCTGTGTCCAGTTCTGGGCTCCTCAGTACAAGAGAGACTTGGAGATCCTGGAACAAGTCCAGTGGAGGGCTACAAAGGGTCTGGAGCGTCTCTCTCATGAGGAAAGGCTGAGGAAGTTGGGCCTGTTCAGCCTTGAGAAGACACAGAGAGAAGGCCTCATCAATGTTTGTCAGTATCTGACAGGAGGGTGACAAGAGGAAGGATCCAGGCTCTGCTCAGTGGTGTCCAGCAATAGAATGAAAGGCAACAGGCAGACACTGATGCACAGGAAGTTGCCCTGAACATGAGGAAGAACTTCTTGTCTACTTTGTGGCTGACTTCCCAGAGAGGTTGTGCAGTTTTTTCCTTTGGAAACACTCAAGAGCTGCCTGGATGCAATCCTGTGCAATGTGCTCTAGGATGACCCTGTGTGAACGAGGAAGTTGTAGCCAATAATCCCTCCCAACCTCACCCATTCAGTGATTCTGTCACCACCAAGCAGTGTTTATGAGGAGTCAAGGTCTTTTCTGCTCCTCACACCACCCCACCAGTGAGTAGGCATAAGAAGCCAGGAGTGGGCAGATCCAGGAGAGCTGACATGAACTGGCCAAAGGGATGTTCCATATCGTATGGTATCAAAGTCTGCCTATAAAACTGGGGGAAGACAGAAGAGGCAGGGGAACATTGAGACCACATATGTTTGTCTTCTCAAGTAATCATTACATGTAATGGAGCCTGGTTTTCCTGGGGATGGCTGAACACCTGCCTCAGAATAAGTAGGGAATGAATTCCTTATTCTGCTTTGCTTGTGGTCACGGCTTTTGCATTATTTATTAAATTTTCTCTGCCTCAACCCACAAATTTTCTCACTTTTAGTCTTCTCTCTCCCTCATCCCACCTAAGAGGGAGAATAAGTAAGCAGCTCTGTGTTCCTAGGTAACCAGCTGGTGTTAAACCAGTAAAATAAACGAAAATATCAGACATGGATATATTCAACTGGATAATTTTTATTTCAAACTAAGGAAATACAAAAAAATACACTATGAAATAACAAACAGTAACTCTTCACGGGCAAATGAAAACAGGCAGCCAATTTCTCAGTAGTGTTTGACCTGTTGCATGAATCTCAACACAACCAGCTGAGCTTTTGACAATATTCTGTGCAACGTTTCTGTCTGTAGAGAGGATGAATAATATTTTTTTTCAGATATGGATACAGTTAGAGGGAACATCTTAACACCCAAGAGAAACCAGAAGTTTTGAGGCTCTGAAATCTAATGAGGATAGTCGAGAATGTTGTTTTTTTCAAGGTACAGCAAAAACTACTGCAAGCCAAAGTGGCTTCCCTGTACTGAAGAAAGTGACATTTCTCTTCCAGAACTAAATAAGACCAAAAGTTTCAATCAGAAGTTCATCTGACAGTTTTATTGTTAAGAACATGAGATGTGCTCTGGTTTTATATCTCATATGATATTAACATCTCACTGACTTTGTCCAGGTATATCTGAATATTTCTAACAGCCTTGAGTAGATTTTTTTCTAATGGGCTGGATTAGATCAAGGAGCCTGGACACTGGTAAATCATGTAGTATCAGCACATTTATCATGCCAAACTCTGCACTGGCTCTGCAGGTTCCACATCAGGACTACATTTATTTCTCTGCAACATTAATTTTGTTTCTGATTGAAACCTGTTTCTCCAGAGAACCTTCTTCAGCTTCGAGTTTTAAATAACTCCAGTGTTTTAATTACTCTTCCTCACCCTAATCTGGGGTTAGGAAGGAAGTTCAGTAGATATGAGAGTGTCTGGTGCTTTTACTGAAAGAACACTATGATAAAAAGTATATAGAAATGTCAGGAAGGAAAACAGCTTATTTGCATCCTATTTGTTACTATTGGCATGTGATTAAATGAAGACTTAAAGAGCCAGAGTTTCACTACATATTTGTTAGATTGCTGATGATGTGGCATGATGCTTCCACCTCACCCTAGTCTGACAACAGCTGGAATCAAGTCTAAGATGGTTCTCAGAAGCTTAAGTGTTAGTAGTTCAGCTATACACAATGTAGGATATAGCAGTCCCAAATAATAAACAAAATAGTAAGAAAAGATGATTCTTAGATTGTGCATGGTTCTGTGCACAGTCCTGGCTGGGCTTTCTTGGCACAGAACCAGGAATAGGATTGATAATTTCTGATTTACTGTGGAGTATGCACTTGAAAAAATTAGCAATATTGATTAAGTTTATTAGAATTATGGGAAATATTTATATCTAAATATAGGAGATAATTATTTGGCCCTGTTATAGGAAAGAAACATTTAGATTTCAACACAGTGCATTGGTGCTCTCAGTCAGAAGGAGAATTCTGTGCATGAAGACCCAGGTACATCTGAAGTAGTTTAGTTTAGTGAATATTAGGAATGCGAAGGCTCTTGGTTTCGTGCTGATGGTTGTGTATGGTAAAACCCAAGGGAAATACTTAAGGCTTTGCAAGGCAATTTCATAGAGTCCTCTAAAGGGGCCTCCATCTCAGCAGTTTGAAGTCTTAGATTTGCATATTTGCAGGCAAAACGGTTGAATTGATTCTTCAAGAAAATCTGACCTAAAGCAAACAAATTAGATGCAAACTGATATACATAGTGGTTTTATTTTTCTTATTTTTCTTACAGTTATGATATTTCTGAATAAAATCATATTTAAATATAACAATTCTTGAGATTTTTAAAGGGGTTTTTTGACTTTAACTGATCCTTATTCTGCAGTAGTAGTGCACTCTTGTTGTGTGAGTATAGTCAGTCAGATTCACAAATTGAATAGTAAAATATGAAGACAATTAATGTGAGCATAAGGTTTAAAAGCAAGTCTGAAGCCTTTTTAGAAATTTTCTCATGGATGGGTCTCTCTTTAGGAAGGAAACAAAACCTATCCATTAATGGATGAAGTAATTCCATTGGCATTTCACTGCACCCAGCTGTAAGAAAGGCTTGCTTCTTACTTAGCAAATGCTTTCCTTTACTTTCAGCTCCCAACAGTTGCTTTCAGGCCTTGGGGCTTTCATTAAGGTGTCTAAGAGGGGCTGAAATATTTAAAATATATGCCTAAAACTATCAAAGAACTTCTCAGTTGAATTTTCTACTGTGTTCCCAGCAGCTGGAATAAAGCAGTGACTGTATTCCAAGGTACCCTTCTCCAGCAAAAATGAATTGGAATAGAAACTAAATCAGTGGTGGTAACTGAGTTCAGTTCTCATTCCTATCCATTTGAACTGCATCATAAAAATCCCAGCACAACAAGGCTTATAGCATAAGAGTAGAGGCTGCAAAAGAGACAAGGAGGAGTCTGTGGAAAACCATTTTTAAATTGGTCTGAAGAAACCCAATTTTGACTGTTGTTAACCTTTTGGAAAAAAATTCCTAAAAATATTAGAGAATTTAAAACGAAGTATTTTAATGTTAAAACATGCAAACAGTCCGTAAATAGCTGACTGAAAAAGGATGTAAAATTGTAAAACTAAAGGCTGGCATGAAATCACTCTTTCAATAAATGCATAGAATAATTAGTGACAATTTACATTATGAAGCCAATAGTTAGGCTGAAGTACACAATCCTATAGTCAGTGTGGATGGTATTTTGGCTGTATTAAGGCATGAAAGCTAGGTGGTGGTACTGCCTGTGCAAGTCTGATATTTAATTAATTTTAAAAATATTAGATTGGACTTTTAGTTTGTTTTCTTGTTTGTTTTAATTTTGTACAGAGAAGCATAGAACAAACCAACAAACCCAAAGAAGTGTATGTGCATCTGTGAAGATGATTTAGTCAGTAGTTCAATGACTATCTTCAGGAGAACACTGTTCTTGCTTTGGCTCCATTGACTATATTGAGTAGGTAACCATTGATAAGAATGTGGCCCAAGATATACGCATTACATGAAAAAAAAATGCATTCAGGCATGTAAATGTTTGGTTTAGTCTCAAACATCATCCTAACACAGCTGACTAAACCACAGCAGACGCAAACTGAAGCTACCAGTTCAGTTTGTGGAAGTGTCAAAGCAGACTTACCTTTCTATTGACATGGTAGGAAGAAGATGACTTTATCTGGCAAACTCCTCCTGACAGATCAATCCTCAGTTGTTTTATCAGATCCTTACAGAATATTAAGGTCAATGAATGAGAGGCCTGCAGTCAGCTCCCATGGGGTGATGAGATAATTGATTTTACAGACAGATTTCGAGACCAGGACCAAAAAGTGCCTTGAATAGATATTTTGCACAAAGGAGTGTAATATAGAGTTTATAAATTAAAGATAGACCTAAGAGGTTTGACCTATCATTTCTTCTGGCTGCCTTTTTGAGTGTAATGTCATTCCTTGTAATCACTGAATTTAATCATTCAGTGATTAAATAGGCTGGATTTTGTAAGACAGATAATATCCCTTCTGTAAATTTTGAAAAGGGCTGAATATAGCACAAGTTTCATTTATTACAGCTACAGCAGTGAAAAAGCAGAATGTTGGTCTTTGCTAAACTAAGTCAAAGCATATCTGAGATGTGCATCCATCCATGGAAATATGGTAACACCTGTCATGACCTCTTCCATTGTTGTTTAACAGGGGAAAGACTGGCAGTTTCAGCAGCTGAATTAACCTGCAACTGGAATCAATCACTACAGAGCAAACCAAAATTTGACATCGCTATCTAATATCAGAAAAAATACCACTTGAGAGAAACTGTATTGAAGGCATCTGATACACATCCAACCTTGTGAATCTAATTGACTTTTTTAGGAAGTCGATCTAACTGGAATTTTAGAATTTCCAATTGCTGTTGATGTTAAATATTGGTATTGATAACCATGTTGCTTTAATCAACAACACTGCTAATGCATAGGGAATAACACAGTCTCAGATTCATCAGGATACAGACTAAACAGGAAATATTGGGATGACTTTATTAGCTTATTGGGAAAAAATACATGTATACATCTTATTTATTTTTTGGTTTTGACTGGTTCTGCTTCTTATTTCTCCTAATACAAAGATACAGAATTCTTTTGTGCTTGAAGTGCAAGAAATTAATCTTTGGAAGGAATGAAGCTCTCAGTTATGGGTAGAGTCTAGCTTATTGTTATTCAAAGTTAAAATTTCCTCACCTCTTTTAGCCACACAGAGAATGACATTTGGGCTAGTTCTTTGTAGCTGAGCTTTTGTTAAGTCTTGGAAAAGGTAACATGCAGAAAACAAAGATGTCCTCTCACCTTTCAAAGAAATCTGACTTCTCCCAGGGCTCAAGCCTGTGAGCAAACCTGACCATATATCAGGTTCAATAGATGTGCTTGAACCATTTCCCCTTTATTTCATAAACTCTATAAATTTGATGTTTCTGAAGTAGGAAATTTGTGACAGTAGCAAGTAACCATCTCTACTCAAATTCAGTTTTGTTTTCATTTTTTGTAGAAAATGTTTTTCGTGTGATGGAGAGGACACACATATCTATTTGTGCTGTATAAAATACCTCTGGCTGTAGCACTCATCCCTCCAGAGCTCTTCCAGCACAGCAAGTCTGCAGCAACAGCTCTTTCAAAACCTTCTCTCCAGACTCTCTTTTGGAATTCCCAGGCAAGCTGTATGCAAAGACTTGGTTATCTCTTGGTCCTGTCTGTAGATGGTGAGATGTAAGTAACTGTATGCTGGAGGGTGAAGTGAAAAATCATAATCAGCTATAAGGTAGGGAGAGAGAAACCCAGTGTAGTGGGCCCATAACCAGTAAACATTGAAGTTCTGTAGTTTTTCTTTAAAGAGATGAGATTTAGGACTTTCTACATGCTACAGTAACATAAATTTAGCTTTTGTATACTACAGTTTTTAATTGTCCTGTGCTTTATAAACAGTAACTGTTCATTTTTCAGATTTATGCAATTTGTTGACTTCAATCCATATTCAAAAATCATTCTCTAATGATCATGGAAACTGGACCATGTCAGTTTGACAAGAATTGGTGGAATTTGGTTTTTGCTGCTCTGAACAGGTGTCCAGTAAGACCTGTTATACTGGGGGCAACTTTGCAGCTAAACCTGCAAATACCTCTCTGTTGATATGAGCAATTCAGTTAGGCTGAATATGAATTCCTCTCTTTTTGGCTCATCTTGTGCAAATTCTGCCTCTTCAGAGAGAAAGTCAGACCAAAACATGACATTAGTTAGTGCCCGTGCTCCTGACAACTGTGCTGCTGCTTTAGGACACAGAGGTATTCAGCCTGTCTTGGTGAATTTAGGTTTGACAGTCAAACAGGAATTCACACCTGACCAAAAATGTACCTTTACTGCACAACATGTTTCAAGGCTTTCCTGCTTAGTTCATCCATAGCCATTTATCAGTCATGTGGGGAGGTCATGCACAAATCCCCGCTGAAAAGAAATGCAGGGTGTGGAACTGCAGGGGCATGAAGTCTCACAAACAAGAATAGATAGAGCTGACTTCTCCTCCCTGAAGGTAGAAGAGGAGTTCATTCCCTTTATATCTTTTAACAGTAGGACAATCATAGATCTAGTTAAATTTTGTATTCCCTCTTATGTGGCCAACTAGTGTTGAAGCATGCCCCTTACTGGCGGATCTGCCATTTGATTATCAAGGCCATTTTCTTAGACCTTCTGACAGTCATTCAAGGAAAAATGAAATCTCCCATAAATTCTTAAATTTCTAGATTTTGGCTCATTATTTAAGAAAATGAAGCAAACTATACTTTTTTTTTTTTTTTTTTTTTTTTTTTTTTTTTTTTTTTTTTTTTTTTTTTTTTTTTTTTTTTTTTGCGTTAAAGTGACAGGGTGAGCCTTTGGAAGAAAGCTAGGAGGGACACAAACAGGTTAATTTTCTTCTTGGCATCTCCATACATTGTCTGTACTAGAATTTCTTTATGCAAACGCAACACCTGACTTCAAAAATTCTACTAACCAAATATTTGTCATTTTACATTCATTACTAGAAAGGAAGTTTAGCAAGAAATTAATAATTTTTCCTAGTGGGTAAATGAGTATAAAATTAGTTGGGCTACAAAAAAATTACAAGATCTCTCAGAAAAACTTTTGCTGCTCCATATGTTCCTGACTTATTTTTCTTATTTAAGGCCTTGATGATTTCAACTTTGTTCCAGTGGAGGATACAATTAGGATGGTAAATAAAGTGGTAGTTCAAAGAATCACTTATTTTAGGAGCAGAAACTTCAATATGTTTTTATATAGTCTGAAATGTGGATTGTTAGTTGGGTTAATCTGTTCAGCAGTATTTAGGCATAGTTATTTATCTACTACTGTATTTGAAGCTTGAGATTGTAAAGATGTTTGTCTTCCAAACTTTCTCTATAACAGTCCTGGTTTCTTGAGCAAAATCCACTGGACCAATTAATGCACATTAGAAAAACAGGATTTGAAGTAGAAGAAGAATGACTGATTTTAGGCTGCTTTCAAACGTTTGTGGATGGTTAAAACATAATCTCTGTTAAAGCATCATTTTCTGTCTCTTCTCAGTTGGCAAATTCACATTCCATTCACATTTTCATTAAAGACTATACATATTTTAAATTTACACTATTTTATATCTGTTTCCAAGAGTCACATGCTCCTGTTTGGTCTCTCATGCATCTTATTTTTCTCTTGTTCAGTATAAAAAAATTCACATAACCATGTTTTGCACGGACAATTGCACATTTTTGTGCAAGCAACAAATATATAATCAGCTGATATCAAATCATGTTAATGGCATTGAAATTGCTGGAGTCACTATACACAAAAAATAAATACAGAAAAGTCTGTGTTCAAAGACAAAAACATGTTTGGGGACCATTTGGCATTTCAGCAAGAAGATGCAAGGCTTCCTTATAGTCAGATATACCCTAAACATCTAGAAAGTAGAATAGCAGAAGAGAAGCAGTTTACTGTAAATACACTTCAAGATGGTGGGAAAAAGTCTTAATAATCCTGAGCTTGGCTGTACTGTTGTCTAAAAAGGTGTTTAGAACTGGTCCTTACACCCTAGAATCAATGATCAGTATATGTATTATAGAATCAAAAAATATTTACAGAAAAAAAAAAAAGATAGTTATATGTTTTGGATTCTTTTTTCCTCCCCCTTCAATTTTCCCTGTTGTGAGTGTGCACTTCAGTCACGTATTGAATCTTCCATCTTCTTGTGTCAAGTAAAAAAACCAGAATATCTTCTCTGTAAAACCTTGCAATAGACATTGTTTAGCACATTTGTCTAGTGTAGAAAATCCAGCAGAATCTAGTGGTCGTCACTTTAGGTGCCTCTGTCGTGTAGATGAAATCAGCAGAATTTGTGGGGTATTCTGAGAATTGATTTGCAAGGAACCTGAATCCTTAATTAGACTTCTTAACTAGTTTTCCCCTTCATTTGGATAATCGTTGCAGGCATCACTCTACAATTTTAAAAATCTTTACATTTAGACAGTCCTAGGATTATATTTACTCTCAAATTGCATCATCATGAAGGAACTGAAGACACAGTACCTGTTACAGTAAAGACTGCATGCAGTTAATGAGTCTGTAATTATACAGACATCATAAATGATATCGATGTTTCGTGCAGTGAAGTAATGTAATTAAAACTTTTGAATTTCTGCTTTCTGAAGTGGAAGCTAGGATAATTAATGGAGTTTAGTTTGGAGGTCAGATCTCTCTAATCAATAAGATCATCTGGATTTAATTTTTCATCTTGCTGACTTGCCCAATCCTTATTCAAATTAAATTAGTAGAAAAAATTGTGATGTCTAAAAAAATTTATTTCTATGTTAAATATGTAATGAATGGCTACTCTGGTGACAGTAGGAAACATTGCTTTAAGACTCTATTAAATATAATTTGACAGATGGATTTAATTATGAGCATTGTTAATGGTTGATGTAGAAATCATGCTGCACATAACCCATTTTAGAAAGCTCAAAATGGAGATCTGAAGAAAAAAAATAAGAATGAACTATGTTAGAAATATCTGAGTTTTTGAGAGCATGAGAGGGATGCGTGATCCCTCCCAGAGCAAAATGATGCAAACTTCCAGATTATGATGTTTAGAATAGCACACAAAGGGCTTCCTAATCAGCACATTTTTAATGTGTTTGTTCCTATGCCAGATGAGTCTATGCTGAAAGCCAAAAAAAAAAAAATTAATTAGCTTAGGAATCTACAGCAGATCTACCACTTGATGAATACAGTCCATGTTCCTTAAAAAGAAGAGTTATCTATTTATTTAGTTTGCTTCTCTCTGTTTTTCTCTTCCTTCACCTGCTGACAAAGCTCTTCCTAATGCACCCCAGGATTCCTTTGGCCTTCTTGGCCCCTGGGGCTCGCTGCTGGCTCACGGACAGCCTGCTGTCCACCAGGTACCAACCCCAGGTCTTTCCCCACAGAGCTGCTTCTCAGCAGGCTGACCCTCAGCTGGCCCTGGAGCATGGGGATGTTCTTCCCCACGTGCAGGACCCTGCATCTGCCTTTGCTGCATTTCAGACAGTTCTATGGTGTGAAGAACAGAGGATTTAGAAGATGCAGGAAGACTGAGAGAAAGTGGCATAAAGCTGTTAGAGGGAAAATCAGGAAGTCTGTGAAGGTAGAAAAAGGAGAGATTTAACAGAGACACTGAACAGATTTATCAAGAAGAATGAGCATATGTAAGACAATCAATTAAAAATGACCAAAATTTTAAACCAGGTAATGCATATTCTACATAATGCCTGTTAGGGTACTGCAGCATTTGAGTCAACAAAACCACAAACACAGAGTGCATGCCTGGTTTTTCTAAAGTATTAAAATCTTCTCAGGTCCAGTGGATCTTTATTGCAAACATTTTGAACAGCTCTGAATGCAGATAATTAAAGCTGTTTTTTTGGTTACAAATAATCAAAATAATCATGTTAGAAAGACAGTTCTCTGAAGTAGCATTGCCTGACCTGGTTTTCTTTGCTGCTTTTTTGTAAGCAAAAAAATGACATTTATTCTGTCATTTTAGAAATATTACTGGCTTGACCACTTATTAATAAAAATAATCTTGATAGAAATTACCACAAGACCATATACGCAGCACTGAAAAGCACAATTAAAGACATTTTCATTTATATGGCATAAAATTTTCTCTGATACATGGTTTTGATTGTGCTCAGTATAATGGGGCCTGATTTTAATTGAGTTCTGGGCAATATCAAAACATGGATACATAATGAAAATAATAACGTAAGTTCTATGCTATTTTTCTTTTTGAATACTCCTAAAAAGAATGTCTCATAAAGTACATTTTAGGTCACAGCACTGCAAAAGGCATTGCATTATCCAAAACCATATCTTTCAGTTCTTTACTTCCCTATGTTTAAAATTTGGGAGAGATCATTTCTACATCCCTTAAGGACTTTAAAGGTAAATGGATGTAAATGGATGTACAGAGAATGTAGGTTTGTTTACATGGTTTCAGGGCAGGGTTTTTGTGGACTGAGGTCCAGACTAGATTCAGAGGCTTCAGCAAACATTGAATTGGGCTCTGTAAAAAACAAAGTGTATGTGTTAGCAGATCTTTATTCACAAGTCTAGGCAGAAAATCTAACAGCTTTATTTTCCTCCCTAAAATGGTCTTCAAACAATTGTAACTTCTCTCTGCTTTGTTCTAGAAAAAGCATTGTTAGGTCAAATTCACCCTATTAATTTGTTTTATGTAGGGTAATTTCAAACTGCTAATGAAGAACGTTACTGTTGAAACGTTCTTTTTCAGCATGCATACAACTAAAGACACACTATTGTTCTAGGCCAGTTTTGGTGCACACACATTCCACTGGATTCAAATAATTATTGTTGGGGTTCAGTGCTGCTCCAGCTAGCTCTGGCACCGACTTCACATTTAAAGACGCATTTTGGTATCTTTCCTGATCCAGTGGGTATGAGCCTTAGGCAGAAATGTGGCAATGGCGAGGAAATTAAGAGAGGACTCCTGGGGAATTCAACTCTGGTTTATTTCATCCGCAGGAGAGCCCAACAAAAGCAGGTTTTCCCTCTGGGTCTGACCTTAAATACCGGGGTGAGGGGCAGAGGAGGGGTACAAATCAGGAACCAATCCAAAGGGTGGGGGAGTGACCCAGAACCGAAGGAACATTAGCAGAACAATACAATGCATAAAAAGGGGATGGGACACCTGAGACCCTGCATATCACTCAACAGTCTTCCCAGAATTTTCCAGGCATCAGGGCGGAGCTGCAGAGTGATGGACGGGACTCAGGAGTTCCTAAACTGGTGAATGAAACATCAGGGGAAACTTAGTAGGACCCAAAAACGTGTCACTACAACTTATCTTAAATTTGCAAGTTTCTTAGTATGTATGCATCCAATACTACACCCACCATATCAATATAAGCAAAAATATAGTACACCTTATATGTAAAGTCAACAACTTCTCATATTAATTGAAATCCAAACAATCTAATTAAAAACAACAAAAAAGCTATTACTAACCTAGATGCAGTCATAGTACAAATTAATACAGAAAAATCTTCCTTAATAATAATATTTTTTAAAAAATTGTAAAAAACCCCCTTACCAATAACTATGTCTTTTCTAAAATCCCTCTGGATTCTAGGCTGACATTATCAGTGTTCCTGGAGTACAGACTAGGTGGGATGTCACACTGAGTCGTCAATATCCTGGCTTAACTTCAAGAACTATTGTTCATCATGCTGTGCCTACATACATTTGCAAAGGCTAAAAAGCTAAAAAGTCAAGGCAAGCTCAGACAAATCCTAAGACCTTACACTATCAGATAAGCACAAGGCCTACAACCTTTATTAGTATTGGCAAAAGACATGTTTGATAAGCTACACTAGTACACAGCAAACATATCACTTCTATCCCAGTGTGTCCAACAAGCTTTTTGGTATAATGATATTAATAAATATGTTGCCAAATGATTGCTCTGAAAACCAACAAGCATATTTGCAATTGGATAACAGCCTGGTTTACTTAACTAACCACATTAGTTAAAGGCTTGAAACTCCCTGAATTGCATCTCAAGAATTAATTGAAATTGTGCAATGAATGCTCTTTTAGTCTGGAAAGGATACAAACAAGT
Organism: Brachypodius melanocephalos; assembly: GCA_013398615.1. Classification (NCBI taxonomy): domain Eukaryota; kingdom Metazoa; phylum Chordata; class Aves; order Passeriformes; family Pycnonotidae; genus Brachypodius; species Brachypodius melanocephalos. The sequence continues at coordinate 30,900,573 of VZSR01000520.1, forward strand.
AAATTTATGATTCCCTGATATTCTCATTGTTCTGACAGAGATTCCAGAAATATATATCTACAAATCTTTACTGAATGGAGTGTATATTGAAATTTAGATGGGTTTATCTGTGACACAATGTATTTATTTTATTAGAAAACAATATAAGACATTGTGTCCTGGCCATTCTTGCTTACTTGTTTGTGATGCCTAACATCTATTGCAAGGTTTCCAAGAGAAGACTGGAGAAACATTATCCAAAGCCACAAAGAGAAATGGAGGAAGCTGACATTGCATCTGCTTGGAGGAGGTATTCTTCTGTGTGTAACGTCAGTGATTTCCCTTAATCATTTGCTATATTGAAAGCTCTGAAAAACACAGCAGACAGTCTCCAAGATCAATACAAATAGCTCAGTGCTGATGAAAAATGAACACTGAGATATTTTACACCTTCTGAAAAAGAAGTCCATCGCTTTATATTCATGTGCTTGCACACATTTTGTTCAGCTTACACACTTTCTGTGCACTCAAAGTGCTATATCATTTGATTGCTAATACTAAATATTGTGGTCTCTACATTTGTCTCAATTGACCAGAAAACTCAGGCTCTAAATACTGCTGGAATTATAGATAAATTACTTATTTACTATTCTTAGAGTATCCAAGTTGGTGAACAGGATAAAATCAAAATACTTTTACATTTAAAAAAAAAATCCATATTATGAAAAAATATTTAATCTTGATTATGTTATGAATTTTCCCCAAAGTACAGGGCACTATAACACTTCTTATGCCTAAGGATATTAGTACTTTCTTGAGTATTTTCTTTTCTGAACCCCTTACAGTTTTCATATCGGCTTATTCCGTTAAAAATTCATAAGATCAGTGTCAGTTGAAAAAATGCTGTCAATGCTTGCCAGAACTTGATATTGGTATACCTAAAAGAAGGGTCAGACACAGAAAATCTCTCTTTGTGAATGCCATCCTGAAATCCGAAGAGTTATGTTAAGGTTGGGAGTATTGGCCCTTTACAGCCAATTATTTTCTGTTAAAATAGTGAGCTACATATAATATAAATTTTTTCTCTGTCAGTGTGATCTTGTGATATGCTGTATAGCTTTGAGAGGTGGTTCCAAAAGAATTCAAAAGCTGGACATCTGTCAAAGTCCCAAGTTAATCAAAACGTGGAAGAGTTTTCTTCTACTAATTTCATGGAAACCAGGTTTCTACAAATAGTCATTACTTATTATTATAGTTTTCCATTTGCATTACCAAAAAATCTAAGACTTTAAAGAAGTTCTTGAAGAGGTGCACTAGGAAAGACGCTCCTTTTATTTCTTTGCTGATTACATTGACTCAGAAAAATAAATTATGTCTGCTGTTATGCAAATTTTAAATTCTTGCTAATGTGATGGTATTTCAGCTGAACTTGACAAGCTTCCTTGAAATGTCTTCCCAGAATATGTTATCCTAAGAATCCATTCCTTATTTGGTATGATCAAAACTAAAATAAATAAATACATAACATAGCATAAACTACATATCATATGCAACTAAATATACACAACAAAAGTAATAAAAATTACATTCCATAACATTTTACACCATAATGGAGGCAAGACAGATAGTTTTATATTGAGCTTTCATAAGAATCATGCAAGAAACAAAAATCAGCAAAGAACAGAAAGTGGATTCTGAATATATGGAATCACTAGTTAGGCTGAACAGAAACACTATTAAAGTTTGAATTTTACTAGGGCAAGTACATTTCTTAGAATTCCATAAATAAATTAGAGGTGAGGAATCACTGTATAATGAAAGTAATTTCATTAACAAGTCTCACTAGGAAAATGGGACAGCATCTAACATTCATGTATTTTTAGTATGACTAGATAATAGATGCAATGAAAGAAACAAGTGAAAACCCAAATATATAGAGAAAATCAAAACCCTGTTAATGACTTTTACATGATAAGCGAATTAGCTATTAAGGTTCTAGACCCCACATCTGAGCATGAAAAAGAGTGGACTATAATATGATTTCTATTAATATTTTTTGAAATGTATATCTGTGAGTGGTGGTACACATAAAACTGAGGAAAAGGAATAGACTGGATAACACCTTGAAATTCCTCCTGGATATGCTTTGCAATAAAATGAATGTAAATTGAGATTCGACTAGGATATGAGAAAAAAAAATCTAAAGAAAATTTAAAGTTCCAGGGATATTTGCAGAGAACAGTCTTCCCTTGATTGCACATTTTGATTCTTTCGACTTTACTCAAGAAATAGAGCTGGCACTGACTTACTGCAACTGATCGGAATTTAGCTAAATAGCCACAGAATCATAGAATCATTTGGGTTGGAAGGGACCTTAGAGATCATCTATTACCAATCCTGGAAATCATGGAGAGGGACACCTTCCACTAGACTAGGTTCCTCAAAGTTCTGTCCAATGTGGCCCTGAACACTTCCAGGGATGGGGCATCTACAGCTTCTCTGGAAAACATGTTCCTCACCATGCTGCCTCACCACCCCCACAGTAAAGAATCTCTTCCTATCCAATCTAAACCTACTCCCATTCAGTTTAAAACCATTGCTCATCATCCCATCACTCCATGCCTTTGTGTCTGTCTTCAGTTCTCTAGTAACCCTCTTTAGGTATTTTTCTAAGGTCTCCCAAAGGCCTTCTCTTTGTCAGTCTGTACAATCTCAACTCACTCAACCTTTTCTCAAAAGAGAGGTGCTCCAGCCCTTTGATCTTTCTCATGTGCCTCCTCTGGACTCCTTCCAGCAGGTCCATACCCTTTCTATGTTTGAGGGCTGAGATCTGGACACAGTACTCCAGGTGACATCTCACAGCAATGGAGTAGAGTAGGGAGGAAGCCAGCAATCCCCATAATATCTTCTTTCTCTTAAAAAGCAGGCAGTGGCTTCCAACTTTCTCACATTGCTACTTCATTGTAATGGGAATGCAGACCAGAATGCAATTCCAAACAAATTGGGATGTCAGTGCTGTTAAAAAGGATGTGCTCCCATTCTGCTGTCATCAGGTGTTAGAGGAGAAAGAGTGAACAGTCTTTGCAAGTGCAGCTAGTAATGTGGATAAATAATGGATACTGTTAGTGGCCTGAATGCATTTAGAGAATCCCAGCTGCTCCCCTCAGTGTTTAATAGTCTGGAGGTGCAATTTCTCGCTACATAAATATTCAATATATTCCTACAGCCTTGCCATATAGGTGTAAACAACAATCAGCATAAAGAGGGACATAAATGTTTATTATAGGCTTCATTTTAGCTAACAGATGCTCAGTGAAAAGGCTGAAATTTAAAGTAAAAAAGGTAACTCAGGAAAACTCATCAATGACAAAAAAATGCTATGAAAGCAGCTTCATATATACAAGGACTTTATTTGCAGGAGATTTGTTCCAGTTATTGCAAGAAAGAGCCAGTTAGCAGTATACTTACATCAAGGCAAGTATCTCGTGATGGGTAGAAAGCTAAAGTTTGGGATGATATGACTGATTCTCTACACTTAGTTGGCCATTTTTTCCTGTAATTTCCCAAAACTCTTCCTTAGTATGCAGCTTTGCAGTGAACTTTGTTTATGCTTAGCTATGTAGGATGTAATAAGAATATTTCCACAAATCATAAATATAGTGTAATGGCAAATTTGCCTTAAGAGCACATTCAAAAAAAGCAAACTGAGTATTCACTTTTGTTCCTGTTCAGCAGATTGTAGTTCAGTTAAAGCAGTAGGAGAATGAAATGCATCTTCTCTCTTGATACTTGCATACTGAGGGTGATCTTTATTGATTTTATTAGAAGTAGAGTTAGACAAGTGCAGCCTATGTTAACTATCTCTTAACTGTCTTTGTCTTTATCTATTAACAAAGTCTCTTCAGCTGTCCAGAGATACAGCTAAGTTACCCGCTTTCTGCTATAAGGAAACATTTTACAACTCTCCTACTCAAACTCCTGTTACTCCGTACAGCTACTGGTGTAAGAGATCAATCGCTATCTTATCTTGATCATTCAGCAGATCCAGAGCTGATGTTGGGAAATATTCTCCAGTCTAGGACAAATTAATTTTTCAGAAATAGATGTTAAATTTTGATCTTCATATTTTGAGAAGTGAGGGGAGAATCATGAAGGAGGAGTACCCTTGAGGAAGAGTGAACAAGAGGCTGGTGAAAAAGAAGGATCCTGGGGAGAGAGAATCACTGCTGTGAGGTCAGTCTGGGTGTGCAGTTGGAGCCTGTTGTTGGAACCTGCAGTCACAGTCTAGCCGGGTAAAAGCCTGCACTCAGAGTCTGCAAACTAATCCCTACAGTCATGGTTTAGCAGGGAATAACCAACAGTCTGAGGCTGTAAGGGAAACCTACAGTAGGAGCTTGCTGCAGGCAGAGTCAGTGAATGATTGGAGTCAGGATGGCTGAGCTGTAAAGAGGAATAAACTAGGACCCTTTCATGCTGTGATAAACAAGAAGTCTGTGTTTGGGCTCATTTCTACCCTCTGACAAGAGGATTGCTGCAACAACTATGGATAAATGATTATCCTAGTCCTAGAGAGAACAGACTTAAATATTTCTAATTTCAAATGATGAGTAGAAGGACTGTGTCTACAAGGACTGTGTCTACAAGGACTGTGTCTAGAAGTTTGGTACACAGCAGTGGCAGCAAGAGGGCACTGTCAGGAGCAGCAGGGACAGGCTGTTCTCCCACTAAAGCAAGAGCAGTGGCACCTGGGTTTTATGTGTGCACATTGGCCCTACCTAGTCTAGGGCTAATGTGCACTGATCACATCTTCATGTTGATCTGCACGGATTTCCTTCTTTGGCAGTTTCATTTCATGATCTCTCCTGCCTTATTAGTATATACATCTCTTCCTATAACCTTTACCAATACCACACAGTATCAGCAAGCCATTCTTCAGTCCTGTTGCCCAAGACACTCCATTCTTTCATGGTATTAAAAATTCATTCCTTATAGTGTTGAAAAAGTTGTCATTTTGGATCTAGAGCTATAGACCAAACTTTGACAATTTATACTGCTGGAGTTTCTGAATTCCTAACAATTACTGTCAAGAAACAAGGCTGAAACAGGGCAGCCATTGAGTGCGACAGCACACCATAAGCTTAGGTCTCTCAACATGGAAAATGTGATGGCTTTTCTTTCATCGATCCACGGAAATGACACCTTAAATGAAGTTTTTCTTAGAATATATGCTTATCGTGTTTTTTCTTAGAATGACCCTTAAAAATTGGAGATCAGGTCAATATAATAAAGACATGGTTCCAATATAGAGGTTTCAAAATATTCAGATTATGCCTTTGTTTGAAGTTGCTACAGAGATTTCGGTAAGCCAAGGAGCCTGGTCTGTGAGTGCTCATGAGGTCAGCCTGTACAGGACCTGGCTTTATTTTGGAGTCAGATCTATTAAAAATCCAAATAATTTAAAAACATACCTCTAAGCTCTACTTAAAGAATTAGAAGGGTTTGGAGGGTAATTGTTGTAGCATCTTTAGAATTTTATTGAATACAAAAGGCTTTTGAGAAGTAAGGGTTATTACTTATTTTTCTGAAGTCAAAATACATTTGTACATACTTTACTAAAATCTGAGAAAATTTTCTGCCCATCTCCTAAAACAAGGAGACTAATATTTTAGAGGTAATTCACATTCATCATAGTAAATAAGACTATGATGTAATTTCTAATAACACATGCACATCTTGTTTAAACAATAAAGAATAGTCTATTTGGTTGAGATTTTGCAGGATAAATAAATTCTTGTATATTAAACATGAGATCAGCTTCAATGCAGAGAGCTGATACAGCCAGTAATAGTTGTTTGGTTGGTGTACCAGTGTATATAGCTATAATAAATCATACACATTATCATTACCCCCTCATGTCATCTTCAGCTAATGTTAGTACTTAATCAATTATACCAGGCATCAATCTACTCTCTTAGTTCTCTGTGAAAACAGAAAAAGTGATTCTGAGGAACCTTGCTACAAATGTTTATTTTTTCAGCCCTGCAAATGTATTGATATTCCTATGCTTTTATGTGGTTTTACATTTATTTTGTATTAGGCATTTCCTGATCAATACATATAAACTCTCAGGTTTTCACAGCTAACTTTTTTATTTTGTTTCGTCTTCCATTTAATTTGATGGTAACTGTTCATTCTGTAGAACATTGTCAATCTGAATAAGGTCCATGAGAGCGAATGGATTTTAAAGGCATTAAGAGCAAACACGGTCGAATAACAGCCGAGCACTTTAGTGTTGAGTAGATACTTAATTTCACTGCAAAGTGAGTGGTGATATGTTGAATGCCACTGACAGAGCTCACTGTCAAAGTCAGATAACTCGACAAGTTGAAAAAGAATTAATCAGTAATTTTTCATGTATGGAAACTCTCTGTCTGTATTACAAGTATTTCTGATAGTTACACTTTTTCCCTCATTGTTATTTAAAATCAGATACATTCAGTTAACATTTTATTATACATAAAGCATGTTTATACAAGAGAATTTTCTGAGTAAATTCATATGATACTGTGATTTTTAATATGTAATAATTGAGAAGAGAAGCATATAAACCCTTTGCACAGACAAAGTATTCTAACCAAGAACTGTTATAACTTAGCTTGCAGTGTGACATGTGCAAGGACAAACTGGCAGTGTTGCTATTCTGAGGAGAAACCATGACCGTGTTTAGATGAAGTTACTTCTCACCTTTCATTCCATGAGCTTGCTTTTTTACTCTTCTAAAACAAAAACAAACCAAACAATAAATAGTTTTTTTAATCTGGTAAAAAGTCAAGTCACATGCTTTTAACAGTGGCTGTTTCTTCAGTTCTTCATACAAATGCTAAGGCTGGGTGTAAATATCCTGACCAGGTTGCTCACACAGTGGACACATTTTTGAGATTTTACTACAGTACTGCTGCCCACAGGTGTACCCTACAGGCAGAGTTGTGCTGTTTGTTAGATAGTTTGGGACCAGGAACCAGGGAGCAGCCATTAGTTTATCTCATAACCCCATACACAGTCTCTCCACCTGGAGACTCCTTGGGTTTAGCCTATGCAGGAGAAGGATCTGCTCATCTCAGGGACCAGAGGGAAGTTCCGAGGTGGCCACTTTCCTCTGCCACACTTCATCCTCAGTCTTGCATGGGGAAGCCCCCAAGCCTGCAGTGTCCTGGAGAAACAGTGACAAGGGGACTGCAGAGGAGGGCAGGACAGCTGGTTGAACACGCAGGGCAGCACAGCAGAGCAATGCACTTTTTTCCTCATAGATCACACACAGCTCCTTAGTCATCTTGTGGGTCCCTTCCAACTTAGTATATTGTGGGGTTCTGTGATCTCTGTCAGTATCGTTCAAGAGGAAAATTATTATAAGGCAGTTATTCCTTATTTTAGATACCTTTGCATATTCTGCATAAAGGTAGAGTGACTTGTTTTATGTTGAAAATACTTTTGCAATAACTCCAAGTCATAGTTTTTCCTTTGTATCTGTATCTTTGTATTTTCAATATTGGATACCGGAAAATCGCCGGTATCCAATATTGAAAATCCGAGAGTGATTGGCTCCAGTGACATGACTGAGTTCTTATTGTTCTGTTGTTTTTCTGGGTTTGGTGGTCATTCATCTTATTTGAATCTGACTACCTCAGGAACAACCTGGGAAATGATGATGCTAAGGAATGCACAACCCGTATGATAGTACTTTTCTATTTTGATCTAAAAAATTAGTAGAATGTCCAGGATTGTGCAGATATTAAGATTATATGCTCTTAAATTGTTTTATGTTAAAATCTTGAAAGAATGGCTCTAGAAATGTCAAACCCTTACCTTTTCTTTCTATGTGTCTTTGGTTTTGTTTTTTTTTTTTTTTTTCCTCCTATATACTATCTTAATTATGACCTAATCTAAATATGGTAAAAATCAGCAATATCTTTTTCTAAACCTTTGGTCACTGAGCTGGATCCAGATCCCCTACTTAATCTACCTCCCATAAAATTTCAACAAGATAAATACAAGAATATTTTTGTATGATTCTCTCTCTCTGCAATATCAGACAACTGTAAAGCTTGGGGTTTGATGGATTTATTTTTTTCTTCTAATGGAACAGCCATAAAACAAAATGTATGAGTGTATGCATCATGGCACAGTTCATTCTACATTTCAAGTCAAGAAGAATTTTGTACGATACAAATTTCCAGTCTTCCTCCTATTGCTCCAAAATACTAAATCTCCTTTTTAAAATTCCTCAGTCATCCCTGGCCCCAGAAGTGAGCATGGTAATGTGTTAGTGACACAACACCTGCTTTGTTTTCCTCTACCCAGTTTTCCCGTGCTGCCTGTGGTAGATGCACTCTGTGATACAAGCTGACAGCAATGCCCAAAGTAACCTCACTATCTATTAGAGTACTTCTAAAACATGCCGTAATCAGGAACAGAAAGTGTGTTCTGCAGCACTCAATAGATCCACTAAGGCTTAAGTGCTTCTGCTTCAAAGTGTAGCCTTTTTACAGTACAAAAAAACCCCCTCTTTACAGCTGAAAAGCCACTGTAAACACTCTGGTGGTTAATGTGTTTTACACTTTACACAAACCGTGTGCTGGTTTTCTCTGGGATAGAGTTAATTTTTCTTCCTGGTGCATAGTATGGGGCTATGTTTTATATTTGTGCTGAAAACTGTTGCTAACACATGGATGTTTTTGTTACTGCTGAGCAGCGCTTACACAGAATCAAGATCTTTTGTGCATTCCACACTACCATGAGAAGCTCCAATTAAATTAAATTTGTCTTTGAAATTCTTTAAATTCATACAAAGGATAAGAATGGTGTATTATGGATTGAATGATTTAAATATAATGGCAAAGACACAGATGAAATAGATGAAATAGAATTCCTAATTACATATTACATGATTACATTAAGGAAATTTATCGAGCTTGGCCACTAATATGGGATCAGAAGGGTAGCTTGGGCAAATTAATGGGATGGTTATTGTAATAGAACTGGTTTCGTTCAAAATATTTACTAGGAATTTCTGGTTTTATCAATGTCCCTACCATGTTGAAATATGTAAGAGAAAACTTTAGGCTAATATTGTATTATTTGAAATCAACAACAGATGAATGGATTGTCTTAAGAATGTCTTTATTAGCCTTTCAAGTTGCATTTTTTTTTCCCATCATTTTTCCTTACTTTGACCAGACTCCTTCTCCCTCCCTAGTCAGAAGCTGGAACCTACTGCTGAAAGATATTGAAGGTCCTGTCAAAAGAAAAAGGAATCTGTGTTCTTATGCTCTCCGTTCTTTTTTTATTGTTGTTGCCTCTCTCATGCTGGAGCTAGCAGCATTGTTCAGGCTGTACAAATCAATGGATCTTTCCAGCCCAACGACAAGTTAGTCTTTTTGCTTGCTGAAAGTTATATTTTCTGTTTGAGGGGAAATTTTAGGTGACTCACTCTCCAGCCCATGGGGGAAAGACAGGAACAACAAAATAGACATCTTTGGGCTTGAGCCTCGCTTAGAGCAAATCATGTATATTTACACATATTGTGACTATTCACTTAAATATGGGGTTTACTTACACATATAGAAAGGTTGTCATACCTCTGTGGTCACTGGGAAGTAAGGCAGTTTGGGGTATTTAATCTTTGGAAGCTACATAATAGATTATGAAATATGCATAAGCAGCCTACTGGTGATGTGGTCCATTCTTGTGTTTGTGTGTTTTTCTGGCAGTAACAATAATCATGCTCAAAAACTTACATTGTTTGCCATATTTGAAGACTTAGTCCCCTGTCTCCTTATGTTTTGAACTGGATTTTTTGGTTTTTTTGCTTGTATGTTTCAAGCTAAATACAAATGTGAATTCAAATTATTGGGAGAGATTATTTTCAGATATGCTAGGTTTGGTTGACTTAACTGGTAGCATACTGCTTTATGCTCAGAGAGGTAGGTATTGGGCCTAAATCTTCCTAACAAACAGACTGATCTAGAATAATGTCTAGATATGCACACAGAAATATATGGAATTTTGAACCAAGAAGAAAAGGAGTTATTTTTTTTCTCGAATACCTCCCCACCAACCTGGGCACCTGTTCCAATGCTTAACAATCCCTTCCATGAAGACATTCTTCCTGATGTCCAGCTTGAACCTTCCCTGGTACAACTTGATGCCATTTCCTCATCCATTCATTAGTTGCCTGGGAGAAAAGGCCCCATCTTGCTACACCCTAAATTTTTTTTCTCTGCAGAAGAAATACCATTCTGAATTCCAAATTTTTCTTCTATAAAAATAATTCTAGTGTTAAATATCTTTATTTTGTCTCCTTTTAACAATGCTAGTATTTATAAATTTGTTCACATGTGTATTAATAATTTTGGTAACAAAATCATGTGAAAATCTAGACTGCAGACAAGAAATATTTAACACTCCAATCACATTGTTTCAGCTGATGTTTGGAACCTTTCTGTCTTCAGTAAGTCTAAACGCCAGTATTTTCTTCTATCTATAATACAGCCAGATTTCCATTTAGAATCAGCCAGTCACAACCTTAACAGAACAAAATAGAGACATAAAAGAGACACTAACAGTACTTCTCAGAAAAGATCATCTACATTTTTCCTATTCTATACATTTGAATGAAGAGTGTTCAGCTTCTCGGCATTGACAGCAGTTCGCAGACTAAGAACAGATATTAAACTATTCAGATTTTTTGTTCTCTAGAGCTCACCGATATCATTGACCAAAAGCCATTTGCTGAGCGAATTTCAGATGACAAAGAGAGTCAGCTATGACTCTAGAGTTAGCTGTGTAGTAATTACTTCATTGCAAATGGAGGTAAGTAACACTGGGTCAAATTTTATACTGCATCATTGAATTAGCAATATTCCTAAAATCTCCTCAGCATATTAGTTTTATGTTATTATTTGTTGTAGATTTGGTCATGGATTTCCTCTTCTTTTTATCCAAACAGTAGGACTAATGGGGGACTTGGAGCTCTTTTAATCTTTTAACTTAGAGAATATTAATCTTCTGGAAACACAGTGCTTCAGACATGGTAGCAGTTCCAGACAAAAGATACAATCACATTATTGTAACTAATAAGGCAAAAGTCATTTGCATCCAAGGTTTCTGGAGAAGTATATTTACATATTCTTTAATATGAAAGCTGACTTAACATTTTTCAACAAAACTAATTACCTGTTAACACAGTTCTACAACAGAAATGACTCATACTACCAAACAGGCAGATATAAAGTGAGGTGTAACTACCTCCTATCAGGTATTTTCTATTTTTGCTATCTGCTAGGCAGGATTTCAATGGAAGTTTTCCAAAAAGTTTCCTCCCACTAGGACATTTCAACCAGTTTTTAAAATGCCACAGCACATGATAGAGGAAGCTGAAGGTGTAGATTAGTCTGACCAGTACAGAGACATAGAGCTAGAAGAGCAATTTACAGGTGGATTTGAGAAGAACCAAATTCTCAAACTGCACAAGGAGGCTTTCTTTGCCTGCTGCATGTCATCCAATTCTTGAGCAATATTTTCTTCAAAACCAATAAATTTTTAATTGAAGATTTTATAACAGAAATGGGCTTTTGATGGAAAGACAATGAATGGACTTAAAATCTCTCTCTAAAAATTATGTAGGTTAGGAAATAAAAATTTACTTTTGTCCATATGAAATGCATTTAACCTGAAGTACAGAGACACTTGGAGAAAATGTGGGTTGGCATTTTTCATTTTGTTTCCACCTCATTGCTTCCAATCTTAAAACCTGTGGCAGAGACCATATTTTTAGTTCTGTGGGTAACACTTCATAGTATTATAAAAACTTAAGGGAGGCGTGTGTGCAGAAACTTAATATGTGATTTTTGCATGTCTGAGACTAATTTTCCACTGCTTTTTAATCCCTAAAATATGAGCAATCCACTTAATTGCATCTGATAGGGGAGATTTGAAAGAGAAAAGAACATTCTGTGTTAAGGCATGTGTTTCAGGTTTAAGAGGAAGAATGGCAGAAAGCTTAGATACAGGAATAAGAGAAAGAAGTGATAATGACTTTAGCAAACAAGCTCTCCACTAGCCAGACATGATTCCTGTTATATGTCAAATACACCCCACAAACACTCACAAACCCCACTCACTCCCTCCTCTGCTTGCGTTTTCCTTGGCCTGAAATACAAAGGCATCAATGAGTCTAAATGGATATTTGCATCTCCTTTGTTCTAGGCCAGCTTTAGTGCTTTTAGACTCACTGCACTTTTTAAAGTGCTGTGCTAGTGTGCCATAGCATGTTCAACCCAGCATGATATTTGTAGTATGTAATACTCAAACTGTGAAACTTTAGGACTAGCTTCTATGTCTAGGCTGAAAACAAATTTTCTGAGTTGATCTTTCTTAATTCCAGGATAACTTTGGACAAAATTATACTTGAGCATGTCATGTAAGTTGCTACTTACTACTACTGTTTTTTCCCCTCACTAAATCCTAGAATTTGCAAGTAGAGAAAAATCAGCTCCAGATGCCCATGCAGCTCCTCTCATCATTGCGAGAAACCTCTGTACAAATTCTGCTGCTAAGTCCAAACTTCAAAATTTCAAATTCAAACACTGCCTTTGCGTTAAACGTGTAGCTTTGACCTACTTCAATTTGGTGTCTCCTGAAAGAAAAACTGTGTTCCTGTATCTGTATTCAAAGCAGTGGGTATCTTCTCCAACAGTGCATCTGATTCACTTTTTTTTCTTTTTAGAGCAATTGCTCTGTTTAATTGCCCCATCAATTCCTGACTACTTTCCTAGTTTTAGTCAACTGCACTGCATTGGGATAGCAGCTAAGGCTATTCTGGTCTAGCCAAACTTAGTTTTGTGTGACCTTTTTACTAATTGTTTAGGAAACTCTGCAGATAATACAAAACAGACCTAATGATTTTTGTATGATTTTCCTTTGGTACATGCTGTGAATTTATAAAGTCTCCTAGAGCTCTGATCTCCGTCTCTTGTAACAATCACTTAAGGTAATCATGGCAAAGATGTGATTATACATATGTGAGTGGAAACTGGGTCCTTGGTTCAGACTGTGAGCCATTCCGTTATTTCCAGATTAAAGCTTTCAGGACAAAACACAAAGAAAAATGGTTTGTTATATATTTGAAAAAGTCCTTATTGTTTTCTCTAAGCATTAGTATAATGTACAATGAAGTTGGGACACAAGACAGATAATGAAAACAAATAATTTTAAAATCAGTATTTTAAAATGGAAACAACACATTCCTTTGATTTTTCAAAAGTATTGTGATATTTTCAAGTATAGGCCAGTTTCCATGATGGGACATTTTAAAAAACAACTTCTTCAGGCTTGTGTGCTCAAAAAGATTTTATTAATTTTAAAATCAAGCCAAGTGTGTTGGCTGTATATTTCTCCAAAGATTTATATTCCAGTAATTTGTATACAACCACACTAAAATTTTATTGTGCGGTTTATAAACTGATACAAATCATCCTGTGAAATTTGAGGAAGACTATGTGAATCACCAAATTAAAAACATTTTTAATATTATTTACATTTAGAAGCAAATATTAATTTGCCTTTTTTATATTTTTCTATAAATATTGAATTACTACATCACTTTTAGTTCTGAAAAACCTTAAAAATAAAGGTTTATCGTCACTACTTCCTTATGTTACATTTCATGTTATACATATGATCAAAAGCTATCATTTTGATACTTAGAACCAGGTAAGCCATACAACTCATGCAAGGAATCCATTTCCCCAGTACAGGAAACACAGTGGAAAAAGAATTTCAGAATTATACAATAAGGTTCCTGAATCACAGAATCATTAAGGTTGTAAAAGATCTCCAAGATCATGGAGTCCAATCTTTAGCTGATCAACATCTTGTCAACTAAACCAGAACACTAAGTGCTATGTCCACTCTTTTCTGGAACACTTTCAGGGAAGCTGATTCCACCACTTCCTGTTCCAATGCCTGACAACCCTTTCAGTGAAGAAATTCTTCCTGATTTTGAACCTGCACCTCTCCTGGCACAACTTGAGGTATGTCTTTCCATCTTATAGAAAACAAAGTAATCTTCAACTATTTAGCAAAATGCAGAACCCACCCATAGAAATTTGTGGAGGGAAAAAAGTGAAATACCTATAAAGGTCAGTGCTTACCTAACATGGTAATTGCTGCTTCAGACATATCTAAAGACAATTAAATAAAGCAGGGAAAAAAAACCAAACCCACAAACCCAAATAAACCCACATTTATCTTCTTTTTTTTCTTCAGCACCATTTTCCCTACATTGCTCTTGCAACAATTTGACTGTGTGAATTGATAAGAAAGGTATACTGGTAGACACTGGGAGGGTTTTCCTCTCTCTTTCACCAAAACAAAGCTTGCTGAATACATTTACTTCTGATTTCTTATAACCAGGTTTCTGTTCTTCTGTTCTTCAAAAGGGTAATTAATGTCTGTCCTAATAAACCAAGCTGTAAGGTATGTTTCTTGATATCTGTGAGAAAATTTATGTTCGGTTTCATCTCAGTGTTTCTTATTACTTCCAAGAAAGACTTAAACCCACAATGAAGCAATTAAACAAACAAAATATTGTTTTCATTGGCAAATGACACCATAAACTGGAAATAATTTATCAGGGGTAAAAATCCACTGCAACATTTTTTTGGTGTTGTTTAATATTGTAAAGTTCCACAGAAATAAGTCTTCAGTTAATTTGATCATATCAAGGAACTTCTAAAGAAGTTTTTTTCTAACATAAGTCACAAAAAAAAAAAAGTGAGCATGATGTTACAATCATGTAAAATATGCTTTTGTAACAGCATGTTCTATATTCTAAATCATAGAATCCTGGAAAGGTTTTGATTGGAAGGGACTGATTAGGTTGATTTAGTTTTCAGCTTATGATCGGTAATGTCTGAGTGCTACATGAAAATTTTAGCTCTGTTGTTGAGTGCCAGGATTTTTTCTGGTGCATTTGACGTTTTTGGATCACTGTTTCTGTACAATGAAGGACATTTTTGTCACTTTTCTCGATATTTTAGATTACAAGAGACAGTGAGGTAGTCAGTAAGAAATTATGAATTTATCTCTGACCAAAAGAGAAAATGCTAGGGTATGGTGCTTGGTATTTCAATGAAATCATAATTGTTATTAAAGAATATGTTGTTGTTACTTGTTGTTACTTGTTACTTGTTATTTCATTTGGTCCAAAATCAAAGAAAATTCAAAGTTTCAGAGATATTTGCAAAATGCAGTCTTTTCTTGCCCTTTATTCCTGATGTGCTTTTGACATCACTCATAAGAAAGATTTGGCACTAACATAGTGCAGCCAATTGAAATTTTACTGAGAAGAATCAGACACACAGATTGATGGGGTGTTATATATTTTTTAAAATTTGGCAATAAAGATTGTGAAGGGTCTGGACTATATATCTTATGAGGACTGGCTGAGGGAGCTGGGGTTGTTTGAGAAAAGGAGGCTCAGGGGGACATTATGACTCTCTACAACCACCTGAAATTAGCCTAGCCAGATGTGGGTCAGGCTCTTCTTTCGGGCAGCCAGCAACCCGACAAGAGGAAATGGCATCAGGTTGCACCAGGGCAGATTTAGTTTGGACATCAGGAAAAATTTTTTTCACTGAAAACATTGGAATGGGGTACCTGCAGAGGTTGTGGAGCCACCTTCCCTAGAAGTGTTCGAGAAACCGCTGTACGCGGCACTTAGTGCTCCGGTTTAGTAGACAAGGAGGTGCTTGGTCAAAGAGTGGACTAAATGACCTTGGCAGTATTTTCCAGCCTTAATGATTCCATGATTCTATGATAAAATTGTAGAATAATAGAACCATGGAATGATTTGGGTTGGAAAGGACCTTGATGCTCATCTAGTTCCAACTCCCCTGCTACGGCTAGGGACACCTTCCATTAGAGCAGATTTCTCAGAGCTCTGTTAAATCTGGTCTTGAACACTCAGGGGGTGGGACATCCACAGCTTCTCTGGGAAACTCATTTCAGTACTTTACAGTAAAGGCTTTCTACCTAATATCCAACCTCAATCTACCCCCTTTCAGTGTGAAGCCTTTCCCACTTGTCCTATCACTAAATGCCCTTTTAAAAAGTCCCTCTCCAGCTCTCCCCTTTATGTATTGGGATGCTATAAGCTCTCCATGGAGCCTTCTCTTCTCTGTGTTCAACAAATCCATCCTTTTCAGCCTGTTTTCATAGTAAGGGTGCTCCAGCTCTCTGATCATCTCTATGTCTCTCCTCTGAACCCACCCCAACAGCTCAGTGTCCTTTTTATGTTGAGGGGCCCCACACTGTACTCCAGGTGGGGTCACACAAGAATGGAGTAGAGGGGAAGAATCATCTCCTTTGACCTGCTGGCCATGCTGCTTTTAATGCAGCCCAGGATATGTTTGTCTTTCTGGGCTGTGAATGCACATTGCCAGATCATGTTCAATTTCTTATCAACCGATGCCCCAAACCCTTCTTCTCAGGGCTGCTCTCAATCCATTCTCTGCCCACGCTGTATTTGTGCTTGGGATTTCCCCAACCCAATTGCAGCACCTTGGACCAATTGGACTTTGTGAGGTTTGCATGGTCCCATTTCCCAAGCCTGTCAAGGTCCCTCTGGATGGCACACCTTCCCCTCTAGTGTGTCAGCTGTACCACATATTTTCCATTGACCAGGGAATATTTCAGATTACAAGGTCCCCAGGTCCCTTATTACAGCACTGCTCTCCACCATCTTGTTCCCCAGTCTATATACACCACCAGGGTTGCCCTATTCTAGGTGCAGAATCCCTTGTTAAACTTCATAAGGTTGGAGATTTCCCAGCAATCTAATTTTTAAAGGTGTCTCTTTAGGGCCTCTTGACCCTGAAATGTGTCAACAGGTCCTCGCAATTGTCATCAAACTTTCTCATGAAGGCCTCCTGGCATTTTTTCCTGACTTCTCTTTGTTGGGGTGCTCCAAGCTCTTGATCTTGGAGATTGGGTTTCTTGAATATCAGGCAGCTTTCTTGGGCAAATATTCAAGGAGATTCCAAAGTCCAAAACTTGAACTTCTGAAGTCCGGGGTAGTGAGCTTGCTGTGGGCCCTTTTCATTGCCTCAAGGATCTCAAATTCCATGATTTCATGGTCACTGCAGCCCAGGCTGCCCTTGAATGTCACATTCCCCACCAGCCCCTCCTTGCTGTTGAGAACAAGGTCCAGCATAGCACCTCCTCTCTGGACCCTTTGTGATTTGGAGAAAGAAGTTATCATCAACATGTTCCAAGAACATCTGGGATTGCTTATGCCCTGCTGTGTTTTCCCTCTAAGAGATACTGGAGTATATGTTTGATAAGATATAATCTTTGTTAATTTAGGTTGTGTATACACTGTACATATCTACATTTTACATAAATAAATGGAGCTTATACATATATGTATGTGTACACATATATACATGTATATGTATATACATCTCATGCAGTTTTTTGCAAAATTGGGATGAATCTGTCATGCCTTGGGAGATAGGGTTGACCTATGAGAGATGTTTCCTAGTGGAAAGGTGTTCTGCTGACTTTTTCTGAGGTTTCTAGATTTATCACGTGAGGAATTATGTGATTAGAATTTGTAGCTTGAAACAGGAAGTTGTTGTTGTAAATTTTAATGTCCATAGAGAACTATGTAGTTATTATGTAGAGGGAGATGGCTTCTTCAAAGAGAAAAGAATTTTTTTTTTTCATTTTGTTTCTAATCAAAATGAAGACATTTCCATGAATGACTCAATAATACTTCTGTTTAAAAAATCATATTCCTTTTCCTGTTCAAATGGTAATAATAGTTTCAGATAATAATACAACAATTCAAGGTGCTCTGCAATGCATGACATGAGTGTTCTTAGCTGGCATACATTTTTAGCTTCTGAGTAAGGAAATAGCCTCTTTTTTTAGTTTTGTAGGGAAATAAAACTTGACATGGAATTAAATCATCTAGATTACATGGAGACATCGCAACTATGAAAAGCTGTGGCAGACTGATCAACACACTCCTAGAAAATTCCAGAATGAAGTCAGACAGTTTAGTACCGACATGCTCCACAGTTTCTAAGCTTCCTTTCCCTGCAGCCTTCTCTTTACGCGAGGACCACAAGGCATTGCTCTTTATTTGTGTTTCGGTCTCTTTAATCAAATTTCTGTGGCAGCAGGAAATTACTTTCTGAAAGCAGTCAGTCTGGTCACAGTGGAAGGATTTACATAAGAGTCAGCAACAAGCTTGAATGGTTTCCACTCTGTTTTGGGGCAGCCTGTTAATTATCTTTCTCCATGCACTTATTTTTATAACTTTGCAGATATCACATTTTGATTTTCCTTTGCCATTTCTCCAGCTCTCTGAATATTTTTCATGTGTCTAAACTTTCACTTTATGTTTAACTTTCACAGAAGCATTTTTCTCCTGAAATCTATTTCTATAAAGAAAGAATTAGGTAAAGCTAATGCCAAAATTTATCTTTTAACTCTTCTGCTGGAAAAATATAAAAAGCTAAGCTCATTTAAAATTGTAGCTTGGTGATATATACAGATATTGGGCCAAAATTTGATAGTTGCCTGGGTTCAATAGAGAGCTTTATTGGGTGAATTGTAATCAAATATCTTCAGTCCTATTGAAAACAGATTATTCCACTGCAGAGAGAGGCATTTAATCACCTAGGACTGATGAATCTTAACAATAATATATAAATTTTGGGGAAATGAGAGAGCCTTAGATTGGAAATTAGGTTGTTATCAACAGGAGTATGAGATGAAGAAATTTTCATTTGTCATTAGGACAATTCAGAATAAAAATTATTAGCTTTACGAGCAATCCATGATTGTTAGACTTCTGTGGGAACAAACTTTTACTGGTAATTATGTTTATTTTCATAATGGAGTTTTATTTCATTTCATATAACTGTCTTTTCTAAAAACAAATATCACTATTCTTGGGAAAAGAAGAAATAGTTCTTCCTGAGCCGCTTAAAAATAAAATCAGTTCTAAAAATCTCATTGACAGAATCGGACCAAAAGCTTGATGTGCCTGATTGCTGTTCAGAGTAAGTGGATTTTTCTTCTGTGGCACTTTTCATACCTCACTTCATTGAGGAACTGTGAATATTGTATCTATGTCCTGTGCAATCTGAAGATGACTGAGTTCTCCCCAGGTCTCACCCTGGTCATGTGGATTAGTAAAATGAGCTTATACTCACCTGTTTTGTCCTACATGCTCTCTTTCCTTTTCAAGTGTGGACCTTTTTGTCCTTCTTTCAGCAGTCCACATCAAAGTTTTCTTTGTCCCTCACACCACCCTATATGTTTGAGATGTTCTTTGAGGCAAAGGATCTACCTTATCTCTTTATCTTCAAATCAATATTTGAACAAAAACTTCCCCAAACTTAATTAAGTTCACATTTTATGTTTCAAGTCAAACTTAGAGGTATCAGAGTGTCATATTTTGGCAACTGCTGAGGAAGTTTTGCTCTCTTATTTTAAAAATAAATATGATAAATGAACTTACGAACAAGTGTTATGCTTTTGTCACTGTCATATTACAATTTATGACACTGAGTCCACTAATGCTCTTTTTCTCTCTTTTTTCTTAAATGTTATGACTAGCTGAAGAATTAGCAATAGATATTTCCATGAATCCAGTTCTGCTATTTCATCTCCAGGAGGAATATAATAACTCATAATCTTGAGACTTTCTGTTCAAATGCGTCACTTAATTAATATTTCTTTTGTAGAAATTTTTATTTTTAGCTTGGCATATTTGTAACTGTCACTTAGAATCTGATTCAAAAAACACTTTTATATGTGAGAAACAGTTAATAGCAATTATCTTGTGGTTGTTTCTGTCTACAGCAAAGAATTTTTCTGCTCATCTTTTGCACTTCTCTTGACCAGTTTGTCAAAGCCATATTGATATCTGTTGTTCATTCTCCCTAAGAATCTCCAGAATGTTCTGTTTCATCCCACTGAGTTACTTCTTTTATCTTGGATTCACTTTTCTTTAAGAACCTAAAGGAAAGCTGCAGTCAAATTATCTTCCTTGTTGATTGCACTGAGACCATCACTCTGATCTTTATATTTTTTTTTACTGAATTCCTTTCCTCATCATATCAGATTCAAGCTTCAAAGATCTCTTTGTGCTTCCAGCATCGCCTACCACCGTATGTTCCTGCCTTTGTCCTATTTTAGTACCTTCCCCCTAGAATTAATATGCCACACTTGGTGACACTTGGACACCATCCTCTTATCACAGAATCACAGAATCACAGAATCACAGAATCACAGAACGGTCCAGGTTGGAAAAGGCCTTTGAGGTCATCAAGTCCAACCCATGACCCAACACCTCCTCATCAACTAAAACATGGCACCAAGTCCCAGGTCCAGTCTTTTTTTAAACATGTCCAGGGATGGTGACTCCACCACCTCCCTGGGCAGACAATTCCAGTGCCCAATCACTCTTTTATTGAAGAATTTTTTTTCTGACATCTAACCTAAACTTCCCCTGGAGCAGCTTAAGACTGTGTCCTCTCATTCTGTTATCTGGGAGAAGAGACTAACACCCACCTGGCTACAGCTACATTTCAGGGGGTTGTAGAGAGTGATAAGGTTACCCCTGAGCCTCCTTTTTGTCCAGGCTAAACAACCCCAGCTCCCTCAGCTGTTCTTCACAGGACTTGTGGTTAAAGCCCTTCACCGGCCTGCCCTCCTACCCTCCAACAGATCAAGACACACTCCCAGCTTAGTGTCATCTGCAAATTTACTGATGACAGACTCAATACCCTCATCCATGTCATCAATAAAAAGATTGAACAGAGCTGGCCCCAGCACAGACCCCTGAGGGACACCACTGGTGACTGTCCCCAGCTGGATGCAGCTCCATTCACCACCACTCTCTGGGCCTGGCCATGCAGCCAGTTCCTGACCCAGCACAGAGTGCTCCTGTCCAAGCCATGGGCTGCCAGCTTATCCAGGAGTGTGCTGTGGGAAACAGTGTCAAAAGCCTTGCTGAAGTCCAAATAGACAACATCCACAGCCTTCCCTGCATCCACCAGGAGGGTCACCTTAGGAATCTTATGGAAAGATCTCTGTGAACCAGCAGTGTTTTGTACTCCTGATACCATACACTAATTTGGTTTTCCTTTTAAATGAGGAAATCCTTGTAGAGGATCACATCTCCACAGATTGTGGAGTAAAACCTGTGAATAGATATTGCACTTTATCAAAACAGAAAACATCCCAGTCACACTTTGCTTCTCTTATTTGTGAAAGTTTGCCCCTCATGTGGGAACTAATCTTTGTTCTCCTTGGAGAACAATAGGCTTGGGAAGAACTGGTATGGTGGGTTTCAGCTGAAAGACGGTGTTATTTGCTGGCAAACTTTCAAAGTACAATATAATTTCTGGGTAGGACATCAGACATATTGCAAAATGTCTCTAAGTCAGGTTTAACCGTGTTTTGTGGTTTTATGGTGCTTTCTTCTGTGTTGATGGGCACCACATCCTTCTCTGGGAATTCTCGCTGCTGCAGTGAGCTGAAAGAGTTTCCTATGTACAGAATTTTAGGTATTTAAAAGATCCTGACTGATCTTGGAGTTATCCTACTGGATAGTTAGTAGAGATAGTGAGCAGTCCTGTTCCATGTTTATTGTGTTTATAATTGGGGAAAATATACATGTATTAATCAGGTGGAAAAAAGAAAGAATTTTTGTTTCCATAAATTTATGAAAGATATACTTGTACATGAAATGTCAAAGATATAAAAAAAAAATTGCAAAGACTTATTCATTGCTTCCACAGATGAATGATCATTACTGAAGCAGGATGTAAGTCTAGGGTTTGCAGAGAAAAAAGGAGAAATTATTGGCAAAAGAAAAAAAAGGGAAAAAAAAGTGGAAAGAAAAAGTTCATGTACAGTAATAGAAGAGAGAAACAGCTGGTCTTTCTAATGAAACAGGTTATATAATTTATTCTTGTTTTTACATCAAAGTAATAACACAAGTTTGGCAACATTGTCGTCTTACACCAACTTATTGGTCTACCAGAAAATGAAAATATTCTAATGCTACTGGAAGTTGTTTTGACACTGCAATCGTCTGGCTTGGCATCATGCACAATATATAGTCTGTTCATGTGGAGATTTTAAAGTTCTGAAGAGTTTGGATGTGTGCAAAATTCTGCATATTTCTGTGAAAAACCTTCTTAGCCAGTTCTTGCTTTCACTAGCACTTAGTATTTCTTTATGTCACCAGGTTTCCTTGAAATAGAGCTAAGAAAGTTCATGCAGCTTTGTTTCTGTCATTATAGAGAAGTTGTAAAAGATTTTGTTTCTGACTATCTTCTTAAGGGTTTAATAATAATATTCGATAATGCAAAATATATTAAACAGAAGTTATGTGAGCCCAGCTGTAAAGAATAAGCCAAAAGAACTGAATTTGGAATTCAAGATACTGAGCTTTTCAGCATATGTTTCAACATCTCACAGCTTATTACTTACAGAACAGTTCACCTCACTCTGTTCCCGTCATATAAAGGGGGTTATAAAATGAAAATATATAAATCATTTATCTTTCAAGTTGTCACAGAAGTATACCTTCAAACATCTGTGCATTTATTGTTTGACTTGCAGTTTCAAAGCAAATCACCTCATGAAACTTTCTCAGCATTGCATTTCTTGTACTCTTATGTGCACAAGTACATATAAATATTTTACAATTTTTTTTTTTTTTTGCAGTAAGCTATTCTTCTCTAAGCAAAGCTGGAAAGGAGCTTTCTATTGATTATCTAAATCCTAAACCAAGAAAAGAAAGATACCTAAATAAGGAAAATAATCCTACTCATTTCTCAGCAAGCACATTGCCTCATTTAGTTTGACTTTTTAGTGCATGTATCTTTCCTATTTTCATAACTGCCAATACTTTTGTCAATAAAATTACACACCAAAAAGTAAAGATAATACCCAGCAGTAATAGTTATTGGAGAAAAACTGCTGGAAGTGGTTTGCAAAGAAATGTGAAGTAGCTCAAAGGAAAAAATGGTCTTGACTATTTGCATTCTATTAGGGGAAAAAAAGAGTATACTCTATAACTGTGAGCAGCACAACTTAAATTTTACTTACTCTCATGAGATACTTGAGAAAATGTTTAAAATTGAAATTGCCTTTAGAAATTATTTCATACATCCTTTAAAGAATAAAAGTTTAATAATAGCACTATGTCAAATCTTTTTTATTCTTCATTTTGGAAATTTAGATTTTTTTTTCTTATTCAACTAGTAAGACACTTCTAAATCTTTTGTATAATAATGAAACAGTGAAGCTAAAGAACAGAGAATCATCACTGAATTTTTCAGCTTTTACTAAATATTTATTTTGGACTTCTGTGTGACGAAGAGTAGCTGAAAATGATACATCTTGAAAATACTAAATATGTATTTTCTAACAAGAAAGAAAACTGAAATTTCTGAGCACTTCCACTGAGTTTTCAGATAACAGTGTAACCCTAAATAACTCAGGAAATAGAATAGTCACTCTGCTGTTGGATACTTTCCCTATTTTGCAATATTTATTATTATTGTGACGTTTTCTATTTTATACATTCTATTCTCTTGACTTTTGCCCATTCTTGGAGTGTTCTAAAATTTAATCACTTTTCAGGCAGTCAGTCCTTTTAACCCTGAGCCAGCTGTAGTCAAAGATAACAGTAAGGAGGAAAGAATATGGAAACTGGGATTTCTACCCTTTTAGGTGAGGTAGTCTCTGTGCTCACACATTGTAAAAATCTTAGTGTCACTCAGCGGGTGCCCTGCTCCTGGGTTGCTGATCCTTGTGATTGTTTGGTGCATGTTTCTCACGTTCTCCTGCCTAAGCCCATGCTGTTTTTCCCTTGAGGCAGCCTAGTTATTTATAGGTAACTTGGTACAATGTTCCTTGGGCTACCTTTCTGACAACAATTTTTTATTTTATTTTAATCTCAAATACTGTATAGGATCTGTGGAGTTATTAGCATATTGACCCATGACACATTTATCTAGCACGTTATCTCCTCAAAAACGCCATCAGCAAAGCTGACTCCCATCTCACCTAGAACAAGGCATTTCTGTTTAAAGCTGTCGTCTCGTAGGGTGTCTCTGCTGCACATGATACAGTTCTCATATCCATATAATAGTATTGTAAGAACCTATATTTTATGTATTTAGAAAAGCATATAAATATAGGAGACATTCCTCATTGGCTTTGTTCTTGGCTCATAAACTGAAAAAAACCCCTATCCTTACTTGCACCTATAATATTCTTTACTGTAAGATCCCACATCACCTGGCTTATTATTTCTCTGATTTATACTAGAGCAGTTGAAAATAAAGCAAATAACTGGTGGAAATAATCCATCTTTTTTGTGATCTCGGGTTGTACACCAATCTCTTCATTCAGGTGGTATAGGGTCATTATTTTTGTCGTGCATTAAAACCAACATAGTGATAAAGACAATACATCATCATTATTGCATAACTTGTGATGAAGAAAGAAATCTATACCCTCTGCCAATGAAATGTGTCCTTGCTTTATGGAGGTGAATGACTCCTGTCTTTATATTTGTAGCAAAAGTTCAATTTTGTCTTTGATAGAGCACTGTCATATATACTGCACAGCTTACACAAGTACATCATTAACTTAATGTGCAGCAAATTTTTGCTGGCAGCTATTGATTTTTAAAGCACACTATAGCAGCTTATACCAGCACAAGATAATCTTGGACTGAAAATAATCTGAGAGTGGTGGACTTCCACTGCATACTGAAGTTTCACATTGGTGATAGTTGGGAAGCAGAAATGAAAATGAGATTTTTTTTAACAAAATAAGCACTGTTCTGTTATTTATATTTCCATGTGTTACATTAACATTATCTGAAGTGGAAAAATTGCGATTCTTTGAATGTGCAGCTAATATCTAATGTGAAGTATTCCCAGCATGAATGGTTGGGTTTTGTCTGTGGATTTTTTGTGTTTTTTCTCTCCAATTCTAACAAAATTATGTGATGTTTTAATATCTTATAACTATAGAATTATATGATCCTGCCCTCCTTTTTTTTTTTTTTTAATTTTATCATAGACTGGATTGTTCCAAAGAGTATGCTTCTTAGAGATTTGTATAATCCATCTTTAAATCATGCAAACAAGAGGAAGTTTGAGCAATTTTCAAGTACTTAATTGTGTTTAATAAGGAATACTTCCTAACATTCCTTCACATCTTGTCATTGATTTCAATCCATATAAAAGTGTATCTTGTGCCAAAGAGTTCATAGTTTTATTAAGTTTATCTTTTCACTGTTCAGGCAAATACACATTTAGTATTAATTTTTTCCTTAAGACGTCATTTTGTATCAAGCCCCACGTTAATACATCAATATTAATACAAAGTTACTGGCAATAGGTAGATATCCAAACTTTTGCCACAAGCATCCATATTTAAAAACTTCCTTTGTCCTAACTCACATAGGCTGTCAGATTAAAAATAGCTGGAACTAAAGTCAGCTAAAGTCAGTTTTCAAAAGGGATGAAGTTGCCTCCAATGACTGCAAGGTAGAGCATTCAGACCAATACAGACCTCAGTTACAGTGTCTAATGAGGAATAAATATTTAATCCTAGTAACTGTGTCAGATAGGAGTTCATATAGGGTCTCTGAACTCAAAGGATTTATGACTCAAAAAGCCCCCCAAACAAACATAAAACTCCAAACAAAAAAACAACCTAAGAAGAACATTTTGAATTCCAGAAAACATATTCTTTCCTTGAGTTATGTAATTCAGTCTCAAGCAGGTCACATAAGAAGTTATGTTTTCCAAAGACTTCAATCTTTGTCATTTAAATGTCCTTAGCTGTTAAAATTAAAAGATCTAATGAATTCTGCTTGTTTCAGAATGTCTTTTCTATTCATGAGTCATACAGTCTTACAGTTGATATTTGAAACTTCTGAGACCAAAGAAATAAATTGGACTACATAACAAAAAGTTGCAAAAGCTATCAGAGTCAACAATGTAAGTGGTGTATTATTAGCAGGGCCTCTTCTGCCTCATCTGTAGTCTTTTGTAACAGCTGCACTTTTGCAAGAGAAGGAAATGTTTTGACAATTAGGGTAAGCAAATTGCAAAAGGAAATACGGTACTAAGTTACCAACGTAGCCCCTAAATAAAACATGCCATTTCTAATGAAGTCCTAATGCTGTTCAGCCTTCCATTAGCAAAGATCTCTGGATAGCCATAGGCAAGCATCAAATATACAGTAGTTTATAATGGTAATTCATACAGTGATAAAGCAAAAACATAACTGTGCACTGAAAAAGGACACAAACTGAAATTTGCCTCTAGGCAAAGCCTTGTTTTCCATATACAAATTAACGTGCAGTCTTTACTTCATTGATGTATGGGGCATTTAGTTGCTTACTTCTTTTCTTCTTTTCTTGCCTTTTCAATATGATTTAGAATCAGATACTGGTCTATCTTGTGAAAATAGTCAGGAATGTGAGTAATGGATCTTAATGTATGCTGAAGTATTAATGACTTCTGCAGTGCAAGAAGTATTTCTCATGTTCAGAAGGAAAACAAACTGATGTGAATATACTGAATATACTGCAGGAAGTCAAATCTGTTATATTATTTACAGCAGTTGTGGTTGCAAGGATCCCACTAATAATGGCCTATGTAAACTATACAACATTTAAAGAAGTTCTCTTATGCTAAAGTAAACTAGTTAAATGGATGCTTTTATTTCTGGTTTTCTTGTTATTTGAGTGAGTGTGGTTTTGGCTTTTTTGTTATTGGTTCATAGATTGGGGTTTTTTTAAAATTTTATTTTATTTTTATTTTGTTCTTTTTTTCCTTTTTTTCTCTTATTTTCTATTTTTTAAAATTATTTTCCGACCAAACTGGTGAGAAGTGTTTGGAGATTTCAGTTGTTTGAATGACTCCCAGAGTAGCTATTTGCTAGTTTCTAAATAAAGGCATTCAAATTTTGTCCTGGATTTCCCAGTCTACTTTCTGTAATGCCAATATATGTCATAGGCTTTAAAAATACAAGCCTGTCATACAGTGCCTTGTGAATAACCCTCAGACATGAAGTAGTTTAAAAGAGAAGACTGTTCAGTCTGCTGACAATTAAATTTCTGATCATTCACTGAAATTGAAAACTGCTATATAATTGTAAGGGGGAAGTTAATGAAACTTGTCTGAAATAAGGAATTCTAGGCCAATGAGTCACCAAATAGCTACATTACAGCAGAGACCAAGTTGTGGAAATTTTGCGATCCTGGTATGAAAGTATCAATAATACAATATTCTTTCAGGTTACTTAGTTATAAAGCTTAAGGTTTTAAAGCCTTCAGAACTTGAATGTAAAGTTCTGTACTCATAATTAACCCATTCATCTCATATTTAACATGTAGGGAAACTTAATTACTTCTGTTCTAGGAATGCACTTGTCCCAATATACACCTGCTTTTAAAAAAGATAAATCTTACTCTTTGTCAATCTGAGCATTTTTCTGTTCTTTGCTTCAGCACTCACTGCCTGCAGTCTTTTGAATGAACAGGTTTTTGTGACTGTCTCGAATTAGTGTGTTTTCTTGATCAGTATGTCAAAGTTTCTAGTGGTGGGACACACCTTTTATGCAAAGGCTAAACATATTTTTTACTGAATACATGCTTTCTATGCAAACTGTAAAAAAGACGTAATTCAGCTTCTCAGTCATAGAAGAGCAATGGAGGTTTTATATTATCAGAATGAAGTTGAGAGGCCTGTAGAGGACCAATAAGTAAAAGGAATCAAATCCCAGAAATGCTTCAAAATTAAAAAAATACATCATCAACAAGAAGAGAATAACACTTTATCTCTGACTTCACTTACAGAAGTTTTCAACTGATGAATAAGTACATGTACATCTAATTTGTTGGTAAGCTTGTTGTTAGTCAACTTTCCATGAATTTTCTTCAGGTTTATGGCTGAATTTTCTGTGAACGTGATGAATTGAATCTGAGCCTTTATTTTGTAAGACAGTCTTCCATGGATAGAGATCAAAGAAAGGAAGGTTGCAGCTGGCGGGAAGAAAAGATGCACTGACAAATGCATTAAAGCTGCCTTCTCTGAGATGAATGGGAATGCATGATAAGCGCTCTTTGATGTAGTTGTTGCTAGTCAATGAATTTTATCTTCCTATCTTGTTCTGCACCACTCCTTAAACTGACATTTCTACCATGGCCAATCCCCTCTCTCTGATCAGACGTTTCTCTTGGGACAGTTGTAGAGCTCATTATATGGAAACTTGTAAGATTATTAAGGAGACAAAATTATTATAATTTTGTCTATTCCCTGCCCACAGCAACAATGATCGAATTCTAGTGGTTAGTTAAGATACAGGATGGATGTGCCTAAGATATTCACATTTAAGTGGTAAAAACTATTGAGTTTTTGGGACTTAAGACTACTTGAACCTGAATATTTTAGGAACAAATTATACTTGGCAGAAGGTATTACAGCTATAGTGCTCATAGATACTGAATCCTTCAGAAAGAAATCATGCCACAAAAAATTATATTTTTAAAGACTTTTGTGTTTATCAAATAACAGGAATAGGAAAGACTTCCTGATTTGGAATTGCTCAATGGATCACAGCTGGGATTTTCAGCTGAGCTTGAACAAACCCTTGTTCAGCAACAAGAGTCTGAATATTAGAAATAAAAGCTTGTATTTCCAGAGAGCTGTTTTGTCAATCACATTGGAAAAGTAATTGATGAACATAAGGAGGAAAATTGTGCTAATAACAGAACTTTGAAAAAACCCTCACGCTACAAACATATTGCAAAAATATGCTTTGTTAGGCCATTTGTATGAACAGAGAGTGATTAATAGCTTCAAAGGAGCTGCAATGAAACTACTTGAAGTATTGAGTCCTTCTCCTGTAAAGAGTTTTCATCTTGCTTTCTGAGCAGTTTCTGGGCAGCACTCATCTGAGATCAGCATTTCAGTGCTCTTTGATCATTATCTTCTATTTCCTCTAGCACAATCTAGTTCAGCAACATTTACTGATTATTATGTAATTACCTTTTCAGTCATGTATGAATCACTGGTTTTACCTGAACATTGATCTGGACCTAAATTTATTAAGTGCAGTTAGTGAGTATTGAATGTGTTTCTACCTGCATGAGGTTTAGGCCTCTCCATTCTTCAGGAGTGTTTGTGGCCTTATCATATTCCAAAGTAAGAATATTCAGGTATTATGGAAAAAAGAAATCAGCAGGTTTTTTTTGTTGGTTTTTTTTTTTTAAATCCCCCTGTATCACGAAATTTTGTATCAAGTATCAAGATCTCCCTAGCAAATTATGATCCAGATTAATTAATGAGAAGATGCTGATAATTATAGTTGGATTTTGTTTCTTTTTAAATTAAGATATGAAGATAGGGAACGGAATTTCTTATTTTTCTAATGGCTTCAGATCTCAGCTTGAATCTTCATGTGGAATTCATCAAATAGGCTTTAGTAGCACTTGCAGATTTCCCCTTTTAGTAACTGTTTCATATTAAGCCTGAAGGAAGCTGGGGATGATTTTTCCTGTAATTTATGATATTTGTGTCTATTTGCAACAGTTGTAAAAATACTGGGTAAACAGAAACATCATAAAACACTCATTAAAAAAAAGTCTTCTAAAGCCAGAAAAAGAACAGATTTTGCATGGCAGTAAATGATACAAACATGAATTACCCTCCCAGATATGACAGCATTCAGTTTTGTTGCCTTTTTAATACTGTTTCATAATGTATTATTAAAAATTTAAAAGAAAGTAAAAGCTATAGAAAAGGAAATTTGATGTCATGATAATTCCTGATTATGGGGAAGAGAGATTTAAAAATAAGGGAGCTAATCTGTGACAGAGGCTATGCAAACTCTTTTAGAAGGGATGATTTCACCAGCCATGCTGCTTCTCGCAAATGAGGAGTGTTTTCGTTACAAGCAGACAGTGACCTTCTCAAAAAGACAAATACTGTTTCAAAGAAAGCTCTGAAAAACTTTTATCAATAATTCTTTTTTCACAGGTCTAAGCATTTTGCTGTTTATTTTGTCTTCATTGTTGAAAAACTTCACCGAGTCCTAGGTTTTATTAATTTCTTCTCTTTCTTTCACTGCCGTTGTCAAAAATTTCCATTTATAACACTGCAACAGGCTATTAGGAAGTAATAGTCTGAGAATTAAGCTTTATCCATTTGTACTTTTTTTAAAGAATGACCTCTTTGTATTCTATCAGAAGGACAAGAGCAAAGTTTGATTCCGCAAACACTAAAATATAATCTAATCATCTGACTCGTAAAAGAGAGAAAGTAAGAGGGAAGGAGCAAGAAAATAAGGAAAAAAATCCTGCCTAACACACTCTAGATGATACAAAAAGAGCATTATGGGATAGGTAGAAGAGAGTGAGGAACACATCCCTTGATTTAAATAATGAAAAATAAGAAGATTTGGAAACCAGGAAGGGTACAATGAGTCACCTACTGAGCTTGTTACAAATATATTATTGGATTTCTTAAATTACTCTGAATATTTGGTGTCTTATTTGCATCCAAGTGAATGTTAAGGTTATTTTTGTTTGTTTACCTAGCCATTCTTGGGATTTTTATTTTATTGAAAAACCTCCTTCTCTTCATATGTGAAACTGCAGAACCCCTGCTAAAATCAGATCTCTGGACTGATCTGATGAGAGTTTCTCAACAAAGAGATCTGAATATGGCTTTGTAGCAGTTCTGGTGTAAAGATGTTGAAAATAGAAATTACTGTTTTCTTAACCAGTTTGCAAATAGATTTATTCCTTTATTCAGCTTTGGCAGAAGTAATATCACTATGTTGACAGAGTTCAGGTTGGTATGTTCAGACAGATTTCTGTTTTTCTAAGTAATTTTGGTCACTGTTGACCTATTCAATCCCTGCACTCATGTACAAGTTGGGCTTCCATCACATGAATATATATTTTTTTCCTGTTTGAGTTGTTCTCATTGTAATGTTAGTTGTTTCCTGCCATCTCATTTCTCTTGTTCTATTAGTATGAATGTCATATTTTTATTGAATGACCTTTTCTTAATCTATTCCTACTTCTCTGGTGAAATTTAACATGCAGTGACTATTTTGTGTTTGAAAGATAGACTTGAAGCTTATGCTAAGGAGAATAAAATTGCTTTAATTTTTTATATTTCTTTTTCTTAAGCAACCTTACAAAGAAAGCTACTTTGTACATAGAGGGCAGAATAAAATATATGAAGTAGCAGCATAGTTAATTTTTTTGTTAAGGGGACATATTTCAATGAAGAAAAGTGTGTTTTTGAAAAATATTGTAGCAAGTTGAGAAAAAAAGTCAGTGTCATTTTGAAAGTTACAATACCTATACCCAAGGCCATATTTTGTTTTTGTTATAGCTATAACCTTTATTTTTTAATATCCATCTGAATCACTGAAATTACTTATGTTGTTTATAATCAGTGTTTCGTGGTCTTGCAAGATGTAAGAGGATTCACAGTTCCAGGGTTAGAATCAAGGTTTGAAAGAACTGGAATTAGTTTCCATATTTCTAGAGGCAGAATGTTTCAAGAGTTTAGAACGTTGGACCATTACAGTGAAGCAAATTATAGATTTGTATGAGCTTTTTCACAGCAGAATAACTTTCCTTCATTAATGTTATGTCATTCAAATGTGGATTTTCCTTGTTTTAACTTCAAATCTTGGACAGGGAAACACAGATTACTTGGAGACCCTTTACAGAGATGAGTCTGAGAACTGCTCGGAAAAAAGTCATTACTTCCCAGCACTTCTTGTGAACAATATTGAAAAAGGCTTATGACTCTTTCGAACTCCTGTAAAACATGCTCAAGCCACAGGAATTTGCAGACTACCAAACTGAAAAGAAATTCAATACAGACATCAAAAAATTAATTCAGCAAGCACTGTCATAACTAGAAACTTTCCCTGGTTGCACATTTGTTGCTGTTTCACATTGGTACCATATTTGTAAGTCTGCTAGACTGTTTTTATATACAGTGTCAATGCTCATAAGCCTGCCACCCTTTGAGGTGTAAATTTATAAGACTAAATCTCAAGAGAAGTGTAACAAAAGTATTTCACACCAGAAATGTATCTAGCTGGAGCCTCTACCAGTTCTCTACCCTCACTCATCTGGAAAAAAACATCCCAAAACCCTCAGAGTGAGCAATTATAGACATGTCCTCCTAACACCTAGTAAATAGCATTCGAATTATGAACAGAAATGTGAGTATAATTCTTTTTCAATTTTTTTTACTTTATGCAATTATGCTATTTTTCTGTGAGTGTTTTCATTATCCCATGTGATACCTAAACCTCGTTTGAATCCTTGGTTTCAGTATGGTTAGTAGCTTAATCATGCACTATTTAAAGAGTTATTTTCTGACCTTTTGACTTCATTCAGGGCTACTTATGAACATGCCTTCACAGAACACATTTACATATACTATATTTTAATTTTTTAATTGTTCAAATTATAAAGATAAACCTCGTAGAATTTAATCAAAATTAATTTTCAAGGCTTGCACTTAAAAAACAGTAAAAAAGACTATAAATTTTGTTCTTCTGCAGAAAGGGAGAGGAATGTTTCAGGGAGAGTGGGAGACTTGGATTAGAAAAAAAGAATATATATACATATAAAAATATATATTTATGCATTATATATTTTATATATACATGCAAGAAAATTTTATGGACTTACTCATCAAAACAAAACCAAGTAATTGGAAAGAACACTGGATTTGATCCAAATGCTCATTTTCAGTCTTGATTTCTTTGTTCAGACATCAGTTGTGCTGAGTATTTACGTTGTACAATATAAACCAATTTATGGCACTTACATCATTACCTAACATGCTGTTAATCATCTTGCATGCTGTGAAATGTTATAATGTGTAACAGCCTTCCCCTGCTTCGGAATATCATTGATTCATTGCTTACACTTTTCCTTTAAGGAACTGAGATGGAGGTTCTCAAGATGCTGTCCATATATCTAATGGGACTCCAACTCGCAGAAGAACACAAACATACTGTACACAGATGCTTCACACTCTTTTTTGCATTGAATTCACTTTAAGGTCATTTTATTTCTCTTACTAAGATAATTGCTTTAACAAACTGAGGGGAACATTTTTTTCATACTGATTACAAATGCAGTGAAGAATATCACAAAGACAACGTGAAATTCGTTGGTTGCAAAAATTTTTTTGGGGGGAATAACATAATGAAAACCCTCTCTGCTGTATTAAATGGTACAAATAATATTTGGAAGAAAAGATTTATGTCCTGTGATATTTTATTAGCTGTGAGTGTTGTTTATGCTGACTTTACTCTCCTTTAAAATCTATACAGCCTTCTTCATTCCTTCTGAAGTAAAATTTTTGGAGAAATTACCAGAAAATCATTCAATCGTTTGGGTTGGACTTCAAAAATATCTTATTCCAATACCTCTGTCATGGGCACGACACCTTCCAATGGAGCAGGTTGCTCAGAGCCCTATCTAACCAGTTCTTGAACACCTCCAGGGATGAGGTATTGGGGCATCCACAAATGCAACAGGTCTCTGGGACCTGTTACAGTGCCTCACCACCATCACCTTATTTCTAGTATCTAAACAAAAAGTATCCTCTTTCAGTTTGAAGCCATTTCCCCCTCAACCTGTCAGACCATAAAGCTTCTCTTCAACTTTCCTGTTGCCCTCTTCAGGTACAAGGTCTTCCTGGAGCCTCCCATTCTCCAGGCTGAAGAACTCCAGATTACTCTGCCTGTCTTTAAAGGAGAGGTGTCCTCTAATTGTTTTTGTGGCCTTTCTCTGGACTTGCTCCAACAGGTCCTCATCCTTGTGTTGGGCATCCTGGAGTTGGGCACAGCACTCTAGGCGAGGTCTAAGAGGAGCAGAGTCCAGGGGGCAGAACCACATCCCTCGACCTGCTGGCCACGCTGCTTTGGAGACAGTCCAGGGTGTGGCTGGCTTTAGGTGAGAAGAGTGGACTCTGGAACTGTGAACTATGACTAGGTTGGGTGGCTTAGCCAGTGACATCTGTACTCTTTTTGCTTTTAGTTTCATGCACAACTTCTCTTGATTTTTTTAATACTTCTATACAGATTTCAGGCTTCTGATTTGGGGGGAACTAGACAGATATCAGTGCAAAATCATTCCACAAAAATATGTAAATAAAGGCTTTTACTATTAAAGATATTTCTATTGTTTATTGCAATTACAATTATAATATTAGTAGTTTAAACACAGACATAAATCTTTGTATATGTTAATGTATTCATCTGACCCACCTTATAACACTGATGTCAGTGCAATCTTACACTGAACTTATCCTTAATCTTATGAATTATCAAAATTTAAGGTTTAAAAAGTAAAAACTTGTGACGGTATAAAAATTTCAGCTAGTGGTAAATGTATTTCTGTAAAGCTGGAATTCTGAGAGCCTATCATGAAAAATGTAACATTTGGCCACAGGAAAGAGAGGAAGCAGAGGATAACAGTAGGAAAGAAGGAAACAGTGCAGAAAGATGCAATAAACACTGCTGTCACAGCAAACAAGCAAGGAAAGCCAGGTGATGCTTTTTGATTTAGACATAGCTATAGTATTTATGGATCAATAAATATCACAAGTCAACTTTTGAAAGAGCATGGAATGCTTGTAGGATTTTTCCTTCATTTCAGCTTGTGATAAGTTGCTCTGGTAATGTTAATTTTTCTATTTTTCATCTAGAAACTGCATTCCAGTGGTATTTCTGCAATATGCCAGGCAATCTATCCAAAAATTTGATGACTTTAATTAATAAATTAAGTAATTATCCTTTATAGGCTTCTACCAGCCCCTTAAAACTCTCATCTGTGATTTTTAGTTATCAAAAGATAATGAATTAACTTCTCAGATAGCATAAGTCTTGCTCAGTTGCGTTGATTGAAATTAAGTCGTTAGTGATTAAAAAAAAATATTTTCACACTAAGTAACTAGCTCTGTTTAGCAGTCCCTATAGAGGGAGGGAGCACCTCTCCTATGAAGAAAGACTAAGGGAGTTGGGTTTATTCAGCTTGGAAGAGAAGGCTGGCCTAATTGCATAATTGCTGACTTCCAGTACCCAAAGAAAGCCTACAGAAAAGAACAAACTGCTTGGAAGGGACCCACGAGGATCATTGGGTCTAACTCCTGTCCCTGCGATGCACCATCCCCAAGAGCATTGTCCAAAGGTTTCTTGAGCTCTGTCAGGCTTGGTGCTTGGTGCTGTGACACCTGAGGAGCCTGTTCCAGTGCCCAACCACCCTCTGGGTGACAAAACTTTTTACAATATCCAACCTAAACCTTTCCTGACTCAGGTTCATGTCATTCTCTTGGGTCACGTCACTGAACACCAGAGAGAAGAGATCAGTTCCTGCCCCTCCTCTTCCACTTGTGAGGCTATTAAAGACCTCAGTGAAGTCTCCCCTCAGGCTCCTCTTCCCCGGACTGAACAGATCAACTGACCTCAGCCACTTCTTATATAGCTTTCCCTCAAAAAGGGAAATCTTTGTGGCTTCCTGTGGATGTTCTCTGGTAGCTTTGCATCTTTCTTATATTGTGGTGACCAAAACTGCACACAATATTCGAGGTGAGTCGGCAGCATCATGGATGGAGAGAGGCATTTTACAAGAGCGTATAGTGACAGAACAAGGGTGAATGGTTTCAAACTGAAAAAGAGCAAGTTTAGATTAAATATTAGAAAGTAATTATGTATGATGAGGGTGGTGTAGCACAGGAACAAGTTGCCCAGAGAAGTTTTCAGTGTCCCATCCCTGGAAGTGTTTGAGGCCTCCCCTCTGGATGGGACTCTGAGCAACCTGGTCTAGTGGAAACTGTCACTGCACATGGCAATGGGGTTGGAACCAGATGATCTTTAAGGCCCTTTCCCTTTCCAACCCAGACCACTCTATGATTCTGTGATATAAAGTTTCAAAAGACACAAGAGAGTTAATTTTATCTGAGAACAATAACTTTTATGTGTATAAGCAGTTTGTACCTGGTTTTCTGACAAAGATGACTACTGTGTTTTAGGTGTGTTAAGCTACATGTCTCAGAACTAACAAAAATGCATTTCTGCTTTTGATTTGAAGGAGTTAAACCAACCCCTATCACTATTCTTTTTTGGTTTGGTTTGTTTGGGGTTTTTTTTCCCTGAGGAAAATATATGATCCTACTCTTATTAATTACAAGGACCAAGAAGAGGATGGCAAATGTCAAAATATTTTCCTATCTGGGTACCATTATATTCAGGAAATATTAAGTTCTAGTCTTTGAAATTTAATAGCTTTTTCTTCTAAAAAACAACCTCCAAACACACAGTCTTTTTAGAAGTGAACTACACGAACTACACCTAGAAAACTTAATTAAACACCTGTGGATACCTATTGACTTTGCCAATCTGCTTGCTACATTTCAAGAGAAACATGAGAGGTGGTGAACTCAGAGTTTAATGACCTCAGGGAAAAAAAAAAAAAAGGAAGTCATACATTATGCAATATTTGAAATAACAATAATGATGTCACTTCATATTTATATTTGCTTTTCTAAATATTAAATGCCATTAGACCTAAGCAGTTTCCCAGTAACTGGAGCTATCATTCCTAGAAATACATTTAAAAAAATAAATACCTAGAATAGGCAATAACCCCCTCCTCAAAATACAGGTCATGCTAATGAACTTTTGTACAAAAAGAAAAATCAGCCCTTTCTGAGGCAGTTCTATGGAGCCCTAGATAGAACCACGCAAACAATAATTGATGCTTAATAACTTCAAGAGTAAACATAGCCTTCAGTAACTGTGTCCATTACATATTGTGGGCTGGTAAATGGAGAAAAGGAAGAAAAAGAAAACAGCACTGGAAAGAATTCTCATAATCTTTCTTATTCTCACTTTCTTACTTGTAAACCTACTCTAGTAACTTTTCTGCCATAAAACTTAATACAGTTTTTTAAAAACATATTGGATTAAAAATATTTCCTTTACTACTAATACTTTGCTGCTGACAAATCGTTGGATATCCATTCACTATAAGCAAAGCAAAAACCTCGTTAAAGAGTTATTTTAACAGAATGCATCTTGCATGATCACTGCATTTGAGACAAAGTCTTATTTACAATAAACATGGAAGGTCAATTTTTTTTTAACTTGACTTTTGCCTTGACATTGTAGTTTTTGTTACTGTTCTGGAGTACTAATACATAGCATATCTCTTACGCCTTACATTAAATGCATACATTATTTTGGCGTTCCTTTGGTTTTCTTTCTGGATGTATTTACCAGATGCTTACATTCTAAATTTATACCAATTTTTAAGGGTTTATATAACACACATAGACCTTTAACTTTGTTAGAGTTCTTTGACTTTTCTGTTTGAACTTGCAGAGTGTTTCCTTATGCTTTCTTTTCATTTTATTTTTTTTCCTCTTCTAGGTACCACTCAAGGCAAAAATTACTGAAGTTCCACTTGAAAACCTCACTTATAATTTTTGTTTCTGAAGCAAAACAGTAGTTCTGTCTGTAATAACATAAAATAAACCTTGGGAAATTCTGAAGTTGTAGTCACATAAACTCATTAAAATTTTGGTAATTTTTGTGGCCCACAGGAATCTGAAAGATGTTTAAATCTCTTACATTTTGCATCAGACTCATGAAGTTAAAGGAAAAAAAAACCCAAAAGCAAACCAACAAAAACCCTGGGCATTATGAAAAAACTCAAAAGAGCATCCAACCTCCCTCCTGTCCAAAGATGGTTTAGGGTTGCCTAACATTATAAATATGCAGTTGAAACCATAAAAGACATTCTTCAACCTCTCTCCTTGGTACATTTCCATTCTTTGCCCTTTTAGGTAAAATGTTTTTGTATCCTAAATTTTATCTAAAGAATAAAAATAAAAATTTAAAAAATCTTCTCTACTTAGGCAGAGAATACAGGAAATTATTATTTTTATAACAGTCTCTAAAAATTTAAAAAATTATTTCATGTTTTTCTTCATGTTTTATTCTTGTAATGTACCAAGCATTCCTAATGGCAAAATTAAAGAAATGAATTATCAAGGATACCAATTTGCTTATTCTTCATGTACAGTGGAATTCAAAAAAGATAATTTATCCAGAAAGAGAGAAAGAACTTATTTTACAAACCCTACATGACTTTCTGTGTGTTCACGATGAAATATTTCAGAATAGTCTCTGCCATGCATGGCTGCAATACTCTGACAGAGGTTTTCACACTACTGAGTAGAATAGGACACTCTTGTTCTTTATGCTTCTAAGAAATTCCCAAAAGATGCTTTTCCCATTACACTGCTGTTCTCTGCTTGCCCCTTCTCCACTGCAATATACATGTTTTTTGTCTGATTCTCTGAGCATTCTGTTTTGTATTTATACATCTGATTCTCCTGGGTGTAGTTCTTTGTATTTCTATCTATTGAAGTTCTTTTGGTTAATTGTTGTTCACTTCTTCAGTTGTCAGAATCGGTTTGAGTTCTAATCCCATTGCTCAGTGCGTGCTTGTAAAGGTTTTTTGCAGTCATTTGAAAAACACGTAGGTTCATTTTTAGTTTAACATTCCAAGTTGCTGTAATAGCTCCATTAATATTAATTAATTAAATACATTAATCAAAACTTAATGTAATAGCTTATCTGGTTTTATCTCTTAAAAAAGCTACATGAATTTCTAAATAAAAGCTGGATAGTTCAGAATGCTACATAAAAATGAAAAGAGGAAAAACGTCTCTTTCTTAAAAAGTAATGCAAATTTTTCTAGCACTGAGAATTTGGTTCATAGTTTTCAGCTATATTTTGAGTATTAGAGTATATCTTTACATTTACTGTAATTTTATTGTTTCATTTTTTGTAAGTGCTGGTAAACATTATTTCACAGAATTGTGACTGCTGACATGGAAACACAGCACCTCTTCATATACATGCACACACTGCCTTGTGTACTACCTGCAACAGAAACTTTTGAAAAATTATGATTTTTCAGTCATAATGATTATTTACAGAAATCTTCAATCATTGTAGAATGTTCTGCCTTATTTTCAGGTTATTCTCATATGGAAAATTTACCCAATTCATTTAATATAAAGCTAAGAAAGTTTTTCTATTTCTTTGTGCACTGTACATATAAATCTCAAATCCTTTTCTGTTCTGCTGCACCTGAGAACTGCATGATTGTAGAAAATCAGGCTCTAGGGGACCTCTGAGGTCTTGTGTGCACAAGTTTCATTTTCCCATCACAACTGATTAGCTCCTTGAAGTATCTCCCAGTTGAAGGCCAATGATTTCCTTCGAATTGCATTGCTCAGCATTTTTAGGTAAAAGCCTGCCATATGGGCTGCCATAGGCAGCTTAAATAGTGAACTGCTGCTGTCTTATTCTGACTGCAGTGGGGTAGGGAGGGGCTGGGCAGCAGAGCCCTGGCAGATCTGAGAGCATGGCAACCTCTGGCAGGAGGCAGCAGCGCACAGCTGGCAGCGGGTGAGACAGTAATGCCTTCCGGTGACACAGCTGCCTCTGAGAAATGATGTATGAGCAAGCCATAAATCATTCCTGTTGCAGAGGAATATTTAGTAAATACCTTCCAAGGTCTCTATTGCTTCCTCTCCCTAAGAATTGCATGAGTATATTGCTGTAACAGAGTTTAAGTGTGAGGAAAATCCTGTTCGAGTGTTTAGAAATATGCAAAGAGTTTTTCACCCAAGCAAACATTTTCACTGGAGAGACTGACTTTCAAAGAAGCATTCACTTTTCTCTTACAACATGTATACATATCCACATAAATTTGTTATTTTCTACATCATTTTTATTCACCTATGAAACCATAAAAATTTCCTAATCTCATACCTCTTGGTACCTTGGGATATTTTGAGATATATCAAGGTAGCTATTTTGAATAGGACATTGTACTGTATACCCAGTAAAAAAGACTGAAGGCCTTAAAAAACACCAGTAAGATCATCAGTATCCTTACACCCACAAGGTAGTCTCAGGGCACTTGAACCTTTACATTATTAGCAGTAGCAATATTTTATGAAAACTATGGCCAAAACACTGCACTCAGAGACCATTTCTTCTGTAGATACCAATGCTCCAGAAGACATGTAAGAAGAAGGAAATCTGTTGCTTCTGTATATTTTCCTGCACATATTCCTTAGGTACCAAAGTGAATGGAATCTGTAGAAGAGAAAACAATGGTCATGAAAGGATTGAGAAAAACCAAACACAGTCTAACAGGAATGCATGAGAATCAGGAAACCAGCTGGAAATCTCCCTTCATTAAAAAATCCAATTTCACAGTTCCTCCTGGATTTTTCAACTCAATTAGTCCACACCAATGAAGATCTTAAAGAGAGTATCCCTAGTTCTCAGCTACTAAGATTGTCTTTGCTGTTTTACAAGCCTTACCATTAAAACAAAAGGTAATTTAGCATGGATACAAACTAAAAGTTAATTCCTTGATAGAACAGGGAATTGGACATCTGAGAGTAGGAGCTGTTTGATGATAAGACATAGATGCATCTTAGCATCCTGGACTGCAGGATTGCCTGTGTGTGCTGCATACCTTCTGCAGTTTTAGCTAAATGGAGACACCTACAGTTTGTCACTGTGAGGGGGTAGTGACAGAACAGACACGTGTATGATGGATGCTACAGAGACATTTTACCCTGAAAGAGATTTAAACACCTAGACTATGAAAAAAACCCCCGTCTCTTTCCTTTCTTCACTGCAATGAGCTTCTTTTCACATTTCCACTGCATTTCCATTTTCAGTCCGGCACTTCTATTTTCTGTGGGAAGGTTCTATAAAATCTAAGGTAGATAGACGTGTTCTGCACACAATTTGAAGAAGTAAAGAAAAAAGTGCTGTTCTCAATTTTGGGAATAGTATGTAAATTGTGTGATCTTCCTACTGACAGTTTCTTTAAGATTCA
Organism: Brachypodius melanocephalos; assembly: GCA_013398615.1. Taxonomy (NCBI): domain Eukaryota; kingdom Metazoa; phylum Chordata; class Aves; order Passeriformes; family Pycnonotidae; genus Brachypodius; species Brachypodius melanocephalos. The sequence goes on from VZSR01000520.1 coordinate 30,941,659, forward strand.
TATTTCTTACCAGAGATTCAGTTCTGTGCTTCATCTACACTCTTATGGTGAATGATAATTGCTATTTAACAAGCCAAATGTTCTTGCTTTTGCTATGTGCCTTTGGAGTACTAAAGAAATACAAATTCATGGCATAGATTTCTGAAAAAGATTAATAACATGCAAGGCCAAGGCATGTAAGATTATAAACATATTTATAGGGCTAACATATTAAATAGTTGGGGAAAAGTGTTATGTGGTAATTCATGTATTCTCTTTGTCTCTCCACAATAATGAATCCCAATATCTCTGTATCTATGTATACCAAATGGTTACATAAAAATTGAATATGTAGGGTAAAGGTTTGATTGTCTAACAAGGAACTCAAGTGTTCTGGCAATTGTAATAAATGCTAACTCTGAACAGTGGTTAAGTGCTTTGCTGGGAGTTGCTTCAGATTTTATTTTTCTCTTAAAATTTTAATTTCATGTCTTTTTCTCTTAAAAATTTAATTTAGTGCCGTTTTATCACCCCAAAATTTAATCTGTAAATGGACTTTCCCCTAAAATTTGTTTCTGCCACATAAGATGTTGAAACAAATTACTCTAAATGCTTTTAGGGGATGTCTAAAAGAATTTCTAGTGGTTTAATGGAGGGACTGTTTTTGGACTGTCTTTCTACAGTACCAAAGAGATTTTTGAAAGATTTAGATTAGATGAAACACCAGAAATTAACATGATGCTGCTTTCTATTTTAAGTTTACACCATTTTCTTTCAAAGCAAAAGATGATACGTTAATTGACATGTGTGAAAAAAATTATATTTCTGTAGAGATGGTTCTCTAAACAGAAGTATGGTGGGGATATTTCCAGAAAGACCATGAAATCACATTGAGATGATGGATATTACATATACAAATGCCTACAGGAAATGCCAGAGCAATATTCCTGCAGCTAGATTTATTCTACAGTTTATCACCAATAAAGCTATTATAGGAATATTGGTTTGACAGAATTTTTTCTAGGTAATTGGATCAATTATGCAAAAGAGTGTCTTATTAACCATAGAATATAACTAGATTTGGGAATACAAAAAGATGCAGATATGGAATTAAATCTTATCACATGGTTTAAAGGAAAAATTTGGCCAAAACATAAAGCTCCAAGATATAAAAAGGGAGCCAGTTCATGGTCAGATTTCCATACACAGTTCTGTTTAATCTGGACAGAAGAAACCTTGGAAATAAAGATGATATATGAGCATAAAAGAGGAAATAGGGTAATTCAAGCAACAAAACCCTGTCATTTTCATATAACTTCAAAAGACAATCTCTGAGTCAAAAGCTGTCTTAATGAATATTTATAGGATGGCTTAAGGATATTTCCACATAGTTTCTGCAAGAAATAAAAAGAAAAACTTCAAATACATCATAACATTTTGAGATTATGGTTGATGAAAAGCATACCATTATTTACTGTATTTTACCTAATTTCCTAGTGCCCCTGCATTCACTCCTGTGCCCCCTGCATTTCTGTTTATTCCTGTTCTCTCTTTCTTGTATTATGGGCTGTGAGGTTCCAGCCTCCTGTCTTTCATTGTAGAAGACATTTGTGATCTACATTAATTATCTGTGCTTTTCTTTCACATCCTTTCTGATGTTCTACATTTTCAGGCTGCCTCTGTTACTTCTCTCATCACATTATTAACTCCCAAGTAGCTACTTTCTCTAGCACTGTTGTCTTGTCTCTGGAGTTTGGAGTAGGGATTTCAGTTAATGCATTGTAAAGCCCTGATTGCACTATTGTGGATGTACTGATTTCAGCTGAACTAGAGATTTATGCCAGCCCAGAGAGAGGTCATTGTGTATCTGAAATAACCTAGGTTTATTGAATTACACCTATCTACAAAGGAAAGCATTACTCCAATCCTGGTTTGAAACCTGTAAATCTTTGTAGAATCACTTGACAAGAATGATTACAGAAGTATTTGAAAGTTCATGCCTGTGGATCACATTACAGCATTTAAAAGATGCTCACATTAAATTTTAACTAGTGTAGAAATAAGCATTTTAAAATAAACTGCAATAGAGTGAGAAGCATTTTTCAGAGAGAAAAAAAAAAATGTCTTCTCAACCTATGCACATCTCTGTATATCTTTAGGCAATGATCTCCCATTGCAATTTATGATCCAAATTAAAATTTGTTATAAAATGTGACTAGCTGAGTCCAGTCAGGTTTTCCAGTTGTTAAACATTGTCTCTTATCAACAGATCATGATCTTGATTAAAAGATAGAATAAATCACGTCATACCTGCTCAGCAGAAAGATATAATTTCATTTATCCAGTGCATGAACAGAGATGCACAAACACATAAATTGATTATAAGATATTTACAAAAAATATATTAATTATTTAAGAATTATTTCTTGCCCTTTGTTTACTTTTTTCTTAACATTTCCTTGGTACAGGGATAAATGCTTTTTTCTTCTGTTTCTATGCTCTTTAACAGATGTAAAACCAGCTATTAAAATATAAGACTATTCTTTTAAATTAGAAAGATAAATACACAACATCTATCAATCTCAGGCTGTGACATTTTCACAGCACAATGGCAGCATTCATGGAAGAGTGTAGCATCATGCTCTTGAAGCTTGCTCTTCCCATGTGTAGTTTATACAGCTGCAGATTATAGATATCTGAATAAATATTCACATAGACTAAAGTGAGATCAAGATGAAAAGAGGCAGCTATTAGAGAAAGACACAAAGGCTCTGTCAGATCTCCAGTGGGCAGGACCATGGTGACACAGCTGAATCAAGTGCTCACCTCCATCCATCTATGGGTGTCTAGTAGCTGCTTACCAGACATGTGGAAACCTGGGAACCTGTGCATCTTTAGATCTGTGCATCTAAAACAGCATCTGATAACCACAAAAATTAGCATGGAAATCTACTTGAAAGGGACATGAGACAGATCTAACCACTAACAGTTCTTGGACTCCCAGTCCTTTTTCATGTGATTTGCACTGGTAGACTGCTATATCTGTAATGTCAGTAGGGGTTTTTTTAAGCATTCTCATGGACAAGGAGAAAAGATGAAATTAAACAGCATTGTCTATACTGCAACAATACAATCCTCACTGACAACCGTAGTACAGAATCCTCAGTATTTTGTGAGTGGCAGAGTCTTTTCACCACATGTCACAATAAGACAATTTTTTAAAAAAAAACTTCCATGTAAGATAATTTGGGGGAAAATAAATCATTGAAACGGAAGAGAAAAAGTCCTGAAGAAAGATTGTGACAGAGTGGAAGGAGGTTTAGTTCTCATGGCTGTAGTTGCCAAGGAAAGAAGCAATAACAACAATAAGTTTAAGGCTTTAATGCTTCTTATACTGCTATACTGATATAGTTGATTATTAAAAAAAAAACCCAAACAAACATGTAATCATCTGCATATCCACACAAGCAACATTTCCACACATATTCATTTAAATATTATGCAGCCATAATTTTCAAAACCTGTGTATGTGGTCGCTTATCTCTCCACTGGTACAGGATAGGTGTCTAAATTCACTGGTTTAATAAGGAAAACTTCAAAGCAGAGAATTCAGAACAGTAAAGTAGCAGAAAGTAGCTTTGTTACTGCTCTCCACTTCTAGAAGTACTTCTACATCCTTATAATCCAAAGAAGTCCACAATATCAGAGAGATGTCTGCAGAAGAATCACTCTTTCATTTAAAACTTGTCTTATCTGTTTGAATATAAATATTAATTCAAAAAATAATTTTTCAGGGTAGCAGTGGTCTTGGTACTCAGCATGCATGTGGCCTGTTTCCCTGTACAGGGAATAGAGTAAAATAATTTTTGTTTCTAACAGGGAGAAACAGTTTTTAAAATTGCCCCTTGAAACATTCTCTTAAAAGAATAAAACATCCTTAGCAACAAATTAAACTTTAGCTTTTTTTCAGTTTATTCAGTAACACTTTTAAAATTTTCTTTTCATAGTATATCCATGTAATCCTACTAGATTTTTAGAAGCCAGGTAAAATTTGGAGAGAAAAAAAAAGCATCTTTTCTGGTTGATTCTCATAGTCAATAAACATACCTTTATAAAAAGCTAGTTGACTATAATTAAGCAGTTGTTACAATGAATATTATTATAATTTTAATAATCTATTTACCTGAAGCAGTCAGAGACTCACAGTAAATAAATTGTGAGCTTGGAAATGAAAAGCCACCAGCAATTTCCAGCTGTTGTGGCATATGTGTATGGAAAGCTTATATGCAAGAGGGAAGAGAGTGAAAGTACATTCTTTTTTCTGTAAAAGATCTCCAGACCTTACTCTAGTAACGAATGTCACCCTCAGCTTAATCTAGTCTTCTGTGAATATAAGACCTGATATTATCTCTCTGTGTATAGAATTTATACCCTTACTTTACTGTCTGATATTACAGCCAGTAATAAAGGTGTTCCTTTAATAAGCAGAGTAAAAGGTCATGAGTTCACTCCTCTTGAGTGTCATGATGCCTGTAAAGAAGTTATTACATGCCTAATAAAATTGCCTAGCTCTTCTTGTTCCCACAGATTTTTTTGCTTTGGTGTTAATCTGCAGGAAAGACAAGGGTGATGGAAGAGAGCTAGAAAGGTGCCCTGAATTATGCTTAAAATATTTAACAGTGGGATTCAAAGTAGCTTAATTAGACCACGAACAAAAAAGAAGTTATTGTAACCACTATTTAGGTGATTGATAGAAAGTCAGTGGGGGATTAGCAAATGAAAGTTTATATAATTTTACATAAAGGAAAATTTCCATTTCTTGTAGTGTGGGAGACGTCGTGCAAAATCCTCTCTTGACTAAACAGCATTTTGACAACAAACAGCATTTATTTTTCTGTTTAACCAGGTTATTGCAGGCATTTCCTTGTACATTACACTTTGTGCCAATCCACGTGCACAGATATGTGTCCAAAATGACAGATGTCTGAATCATAAATAAATTAATTCGTAATTGTTCAAAATAAGGATCCCTAATTTTTGCAGCCTGCTCTATCTACTCTAGTTCTACCTCTGAGTTGAGAGGGTGAGAAGATGAGGGCTGGATTTAGCAGAGAACACTGCAAAATGTTATTTTAGAGATGTCACAGGAGATCATAGAAGGCATCTGGAACCAATATTGACCATATGTATGAAAAAAGTAAGTTTGATTTACCATGAATTTTATTTAGTCTGGCATGGTTATGACTTAGTACTGCCCAGACTTGTGCTGATTTCCAAATCCCAAAGTCTTCAGCTGTTTTGCCAATTGAGTTTCTTATTTCTAAGAGAGCATCTGAAAAGGAACAAAAGGGTTACCAGAAATTAATTTAGAAGGCAAGGGAATCCCAGAGACCTGTCAGAGAGGTACACAGTGCACTGGCTTGGACACATGTGTGAAAGGGTGGCAGACACTGGTGCAGGATGTACTTGAAATCACATAAAGGGAAAAGCAGAAGGAGATGTAGGAGAAGACACAGGAAGATACAGAACCAGGACATGTGAAGAGAAACGTGAAGAGGCCTGTCTGAAGAAATGAAATGGAAGAGGAATACATAAGGGGACGTTGATGGGCACACACTGGAAATGCACTCTTGGAAGGAGCTGTGGTTTGGCAGAGGAGACACTGTCCATGGGAACCCATGCTGGGTCACAGACAGCCCTGAGGGACTGGACCTGGGGATGAACCCAGAGAAGGGCAGAAACAGACCCACAGAGAATGCAGCCTGTGGAGGCATTGGGGTGGTGACAACCCCAGAGAGACTGGGGCTCATGAAGGGACCCTTACCAGGGCACGGTAACCCTGAAGTGTACAGCAGCCCATGAATGCCCCACACTGGAGCACAGGAAATAATTAAGAAGTGGGAAGCAGTGGAGGAAAAGAATAAGATGCAAAGGGCAGCAGAAAGAATTGGCTGTGCACTGACCTCAACCTCTTGCATTGCCTCTCCAAAAGGTATAGGAAGGATTGCATGTATTGTGTTACAAAAGCAAGGGAAATTGAGACTAGAAAGTCAGGAAGGAAGGTGGTGGACTGGAGAAAACCCGAGAAACAAGCAGAAAAGGTAGGGGGTTTTCCTAGCTGATTGTTGTCTTCCCTTTTTCAGTGCCTGAGACCATACCTAAAAATTTATACTAGTTGGAAATAAATTAAAGAAAGTGATATTCCTGTTTTTCCCATGGCAACTGGAACAATGTTTTAGAATATTGTTTGAATTAAAATAACTTGTATCTGAGCATTAGTTGAAGTTCACGTTGTATCCAAACTGGTTTATTTATGCTTGGCCATATGCAAAGCCCATATCTTTTTCTTAGGTACCCCTCTGATAATGCTATTTTCAATGCTCAGTTCATTTCCACATGTCCCACCAATAATTTACTCTTCCTTTGTGTATCCTGCTCATATGGCATACGTGAATGCATAGCAGATATACAGATGTTCTTTAGTATGATGTGCTTCTTAGCCAACCTATGAAGAGAAGGTCAAGTTTGAGAGAGAAAGGGATTATGAGGTTAGTAAAATCAATGAACTCTTAATTTAATTTAATTTGCAGGATGACCACCAGCTGTTACTGCATGAACTCAAAAACCAAAACAGAAATGCAAAGAAATACAACAGAGTTTCCATGGGAACTGCTGTGAAATATGTGATGACAGCACTTTCTGTAAGTACAAAATATGCAGAATTGACTTTTTTTTCCCTCTTAGATACTACAAAAAAGCAATTGTATATGTTGTTGAAATTCTATATGAACTTCTGTGCTAAATCTTATGCAGTACTGAGGAAATCCTCTCCCTAATAAATATTGTAAATCCAACTAGTTTGGAGCAAAACTTCATTTAAAAGACACCTGCCTCTTGCTGACCTACTACAGTGCAAATGCCACCCTGAAAGCTTGATTTTAATGGTTTAATTTATTTTGTCTTAATGTGGCAACTGTAGTGAAGAAGGCATATTACCTTTATGGCACACTATCTGCTCTTTGATAACTAAAATTTGAATTATAGCAGTTCTCTCTCCTCATACATGTGGAGATGAAAATCCCTGAAACATGCAGAACTCTTAGCTCAGATTTTTTTTTTTCTCTTTGGTGGTCACTTTGCAGCAGTGTATGTTAATCAATATAAAAGAATAATACATCTTATTTAGACATGGAACAACTTTGTTATTTAACACTAAATAGCAGAGCAGATACACCTATTACTGCTTTCTCATTTATAGGAGATATTTGAAAGATACTGATACTTAGCATACTTTTTCACATCTCATCATTTACAAAGGAATGCCCTTTTTCTGTTGCAAAAGTATTGCAGAAATTTCTTCTGTCCTTTTAAAAAGAAGTTGTTTCGAGTTCTATATTCAAGCATCTCTGGTGTTTCTATTTGTTTAGAATAGCAGTTGAATTTTTTAGACTGGAAGAACCTTATTCTGTGATGAGGGAAGTAGGTTCACCTTGTGAAGCACTTTGAGGTGAAAAGAACTATTATAGAAATAGAGGAAAATGACAACTGCATTTAGCTTCCCAACACTTTTAATTATAAGAGATTAATGGGAATCTTTGAGAAGTGGGAACATCTCTGTTACACTACATTTCAAGGATTTTCTGAGAAAAGTCATCAGGTTAGAAAATTTCCCTTTATTTCAAACTGTGCTTTGTTTTTCTAAGAAACCACCTATATAGGCCACAGTTCTCAGATGCTTAATTCTTAAAAAAATTGGGAACATATAAATAAAGTCAATAATAGAAACATTTAAACTTAAAAGCCTCATAATGACAAAAGAAACATGGACAGATATTTACCTAGAGATATATGGGAAGTCTGAGGGTTCCCAGGAGACATGAAGTTACAGAATTTTTGGTAAATCTTTCTTAAAATCTGGGAAAACACCACCTCCATCCTTTGATTAAGCATACAGAAAGATTCTTTTAAGAAAGAAAAAATGACTGTGTGAAAAAATACCTTTCAACACAGTATGTGGAATTGATACATATGAAATAAAGTCTTCCACTGACTCAGTTATAGCCAACTTCTGCTGGTGAAATGCTGAATTATTGAGAGTATGTTGTTTAAACTTAACTTTAATTCACAGCTGAAAGATTATTAAAAAAGTAGAAACCAGAGTTTATTTTTGTTACTCTGTGCACAGAATTGTTGGGAAACCGTTTGTGAAATAAATTCTTTCTAAAAGATACTTTGGAACTGTACGGTTAACCATGCAACACTAGGACATACAAGCTGAACAGAAACTTGGAAATTTTCTTCAGCTTCTGTTGTGTCTACATCATGTTGCAATTAAAGACTGCATAATCAGGTCTTTTTTTGTTTGTTTGTTTGTTTGGTTTTTTGGGGGTTTTTTTTGGGTTTTTTTTGGTGGTTTTTTTTTTTTTTTTTTGTTGTTTGTCCCTGGAATTTCTATGTACCCAGCCTTTTCTTCAGATTGCATATTGAATATGTTGATGGCCACAAATAGTGGGGAAAGTTTTGCAAAAGGCTCTGTAAGACCATCCTTTTGATTTTCATCCAAATACTGATTCTGTGCTTTTAAGATTCATTGAACAGAAATACTGAAATATAATACCAGTATAGACTGGAGAGAATGAGGGTATAAATTTTTAGGTATGAAATAAATGTGCAAAGCCTAACAAAATCTCTACAGATCATTCTTTATTAAGGAAAAAAAAAAAAAAAAAAGAAAAGAAAGAAAAATAAACAAACAAACAAAAAAATCACCCAACCCCTGTCCCCAGCCAAATAACAAACTCAAACACATTGGGAAAGTATGCATTTCTTATGAGGAAAGAACCCCAAAAGGATCTTAGAATTACAGAAAAAAAAGTTGATCTACATGAGATAATTCAAAATCTTCTTACATCTCCTGTAGCCTCTTCCTCAATATTTTCTATGACATAGCAGCAATTCTTAAGGCAAGAGGAAAACCTTCCAAAAAGGCCCCATTCAGGGAACTGTTCAGGATATGTACTTGCAGAAATTGCAGAATTTTTTCACTCCTTGCCGACTTTGTATCTCTGTTTGCATGTGATTATTTCAGGAAAAAAAAAAAATTAAAAGCAAGAGTGAAAATCAAATTGTATTTGTGAGTGTCCTACATGTTCCTTTTTCTAAACCATCAGTCTAGTTTAGAAACTTGGAATGAGAGTCAGGGAAATCATGTTTTCTTGTTCTGTCACTGAACTGACTAGCCTTAGTCAAATTGATTCTCTTCCCAGTGCTGCTGTTTCTGGGTTAAATGCAGAGAAGACAGTGACCTCATTAATGTGGTTTGACCCAGTAATGAAAACCTGTAGCTATTACTCAGTGTTGTTTTCATAAGGAAGGTTTGAGGAAAGCAGGACATCTGCCCCTCTGGAATAGCATGTTTTGCCTGTATCCTGAAGTGCCTGCTCTGAAAGAGACTATAAGTAAAAGAATGTTAAAAACAGTCTGCAGAAGAAAGGAACAAAAGTTACACTCCTGATAATTTTTAATGAAGTACATGAAATTTAATGCATATTTTCCTGTGCATGAAGGGAGTGTAACATTTTGGGAAATTATTGTCAGTAGTTAAACTATATTTATGTACACTATGTAATTTTTTTTGTTGTTGTTTTGAATATCACCTGAAGAAGGTATTTTTTCTTATTCATAAGAAGATAAATAAGCACCAAAGATTACTGAAACATAATCAAAGATGAATAAGGATCAAAGACAAATACAAATTTATTCTTCAAGCCAATTGAGCTAAGAATTTGGCATGGCTTTATAAGTGGAAGGTCTAAGGATTTCATAGACTCTTTTTCAGGATGACATGGGTAAGCCCATGGAAAAGTTTATCAGCTACCACTGATTGCAGAGAGTTTATATTGTCACAGTCAGAATAGGTATCTCACTTTTAGATAACAAAAATGAAATTAAGTGAAACCCACTTTCACTTCATTTTCTAAAGCCTAAAAGAAATTTCGAATTCCTTCTACTGATGCTCAAGGTACAACTTGCTTGCATGAGAAAACAAGGAATGAGAAAAAGTTTGCACTTGCTTGAGAAAAACTTTACTGAAAGTCTGCATCACTTCATCTGCATTACAAAATCCTGACTAGTCCATTGACTGAAAGGCTGGGTTTGCTTTAATAGCAGTGAGATTGTAGAGATGAAGTGTGAGTCTAAGAGCCTGTTATCTAAAGTCTTTTATCAGAATAAGGTGTATACTTATCTTTATGGAATGTCATTTTATTGTGCCATATCTGGAGAATTAACATCACATTTAAAGGCAGCAAATGATTTTTCTTCAATAAAAAACAAATACATTTTTGTTACGTTGAAATTTTGCTAGATTGGCTTTCAAACAGTACTGAATAGAAGTAGAAACCATCATTATACTATTGTCCATACAGAATCTAAAAGGTTCACTCAAGACTATGAGGGCAACTAGAAAACCTTGTAGAGTGGTTGAAATGGCCATGATGTTCATTGAGATGTTTCATAAGGCTGCTGTTTCATTGCATCACTCAGAGATGTATTACCTGAGGCATATTAACACTGCCTACTGTCCTCTGATCCACTATATAGAATTTCTACACAAAAGAAAGACAAACAAAATAGAAGTAATTATCTTTATGCAGAAATCATAAAGTGACTAAAAATTACTGAAAATACAGATTCAGAGGCATTGAAATCTTATAATCTGTGCATAACAAATGCTGGCATGTAATATTCTCGATTGGTAAATGGCTCTGATTTATCAGTGCTATGCAGTCACACAAAGGAATGAGTCCCTTCAGTCCCTGCTACTCACCCCCAGCTTTGATATCTCTGGGAACATCTCCACTGATATGGTGCTGATATTACCCTCTATTAACTTTATATTTTTTTTCTTCCTAATTAAGGAAAAGAAAATTAAATATAGACTTGAAGGAAAATCACTTTTCTTCCCCTGGGTTACTGTGGAAAAATTCTTCCTTTCCTAAAGGAAGGGAATGCAAATGTACTTTGAAACATATTACCTCTAACAAATTAACAGAGGAAAATTACAGTAAAAATAGGTGGAAAGATAATGGTGACCTTTGAAAGTTTTTGTGTGACTATCCAAACAAACCCATTGCAGGGAATCTCAGTCTGGTCTGATACAGTGAAACTTTCTGGAATGGTATTTGGCAGACACAATGAGGACATACATAAAATTTAATTGTTTTGTCCCTGTTATATTTAATTCGGTGATTTGGTAAAGTAAAAATTATGATGCGTAGCATGTCAAGATTGTTAAATCACCTTTATAAACTGTCTGGGGAATAAGAATTAATAATGCATGTCACTTTAAGATGAGTAAACTGAAGTACCTGTGTATTTCTTACACAGCACACTACAGCAGACCCACTCCTGTCGTTAGAGCTCTAATTTAATCACCAAGTTGTTCTCCCCCATTTATCTACGAAATTCCCAGAATGCCATTACAGAGGGAGCACTGTAACCTTTTATGGACTTCAAAAAGTGCTAACAGTATTTTTAGACATTCATGTACTGCTTCAATATAAGTGGGGATTTCCTGTTCTCGAACATCTATTCTTCACTTTTGATATCTGTAGATACTTATCTCGGTGACTCTGAGGTACATATTTTGTCTGCAGACCTAAAATGAGCAATTTCCTTAAGACAGTTGACATCAAAGGTATATTTACATGGCCTTGAAAAGGGTGTTTTGCTTTGCTTCATATTTTGTTAGGTTTTTGTTTTTTGGTCCTTTTTTTTGGCTTGTTTGTCTGTCTGGGCTTTTATTGTTTGTTTTGTGTGTGTGTAGATTGTGGGATTGTGGTTGGTTGGTTGGTTGATTGTTTGGATGGGGGTTTGTTTGTGCATTTTCTTGCAGATTAGTATCCTGAATTAAAGGTCTGGGAAAATAGGTCTGGAATACAGCCACTTAGAAAAATGTTTTGGTGTTGGACCCTGACATTTTTTCATTTAAAAAAGTATTTGATCAGCTTTATTTTTTTTTTTGGATATTTTAAAAAAATTGAAAACGTAGCCTGACAATGTTGTTATCTGCATATTAAGATCAGTTTTTGACCTTTTTTTCCACTGAGGAACTCCATTTTTCTTTGCAACTAACTTTGAATTAGAACAAATACACTTGGTTAAGTTGAATTCACACATGTAGCCATTATTCCCATGACTTAAGTAATTTTACTAATTTTACAGTTGATACGAATCCTTCAGTATTTATATAGCGTTCTCTTTTAAAATATACTTTAATCAAATTGCAAACAGTTTACCCCCGGGTTATCCCACACCAAAGAAGCTTGATAAACAAATTAGTTTCTCAAACAAGTTTCAGAACTATATGTTTATATGTATAAAATAGCCAAAATTAAATATTTTGTAAAAAAAGAACAGGTGGATTAAGAGTTAAACATTGAAAATAATTCAGCTGTGTGACAGTTTGTCTTAAACTTCAAAAACATATTTTTTACCGATTCACGTTTAAATATTTAAAAGCACATAAGTCTCCAAAACTATTTGATGTTTGAAATATTCAGAATTTAATAGCATTTTATTGCATATGTTGATGAGATTTCAGGTCCAAATGATTTTCATTTCTTGGAGGCTAAATAAAATACTAAATTACAAGATACAAGTAAAATCAAAGATCCAGGCAAAAATAGGCAAAAGCAAGAGCTCCCAGAGTTAAAGTTAAAATTCCATCTTTTTCCACCTTGACCGAAACAAGTCTCACTTGGTGGGAATTCTTTTGAAGTCTCTCAGCCTTGCATTTAAAACCTTAACAATATACTTTCCTTAGAGATGTAAAATCATTCTTATGGTCTTAAAATCTCACTCATGTAAATAATTAGAGTTGGAGATCCCTGAGGGCATCTGAAGTGTTGCAGTACCTCTGTCTGGGAAAAACTCTGGAAGGGGTAAAATGACTTAAACATAAACAGTGTTTTCCAAGCAGAGAGATCTCCAAGTGACAGAACAGCATAGCAAAGCTACACAGCCTTTCAGAATAGAAACTGAAAAAAGAATTTGCTTAGCTCAGTAGAAAGCTTCTGAACTCACCCCTCTCACAGGTTCAATCCAGATTCTAATACGTGTGCCTGTGGGCATTTCTGTACTGCAAAATACAGAATAGACACCATTCAAGTAGCTTTGAAGGAACTGTAATTCTTGCTAGTGCAGCATCAGTTAAAATTACAATAGATGTATGTGGGTGATTTAGGCAGCACTAATTAGTACCATGCTGAGAGTGCTCTATGACTCTTAATTCAGGCATTAGCTAATTTGGCTTTGAGAAGCTTTTTTTACCATGCTGCTTGGCTTATTCTGGAATGGCTAATATGTTTCTTAATGAGTTTATACTAAAAAAAACTCTTGGTATTTGAAGCTGATATAACTCCATTGGGAATAGCTACTCCAGCATCTTACTCTAGACTGCTTTGTGAAATGATTTATATTTTGCTGAAGGCAAGCAGACCGTATATCACTGTGCCAATACCTCAAGTACAAAATCAGATCTAATATAAGAAGTTTCTTAGAAAGAAATATGTGGGAAAAAAATAGTAGATAATGGAAAAAGGTTCACCTTACCTAACATTAGCCATCAAAATTTAAACATCTCGTCTGAGTTATTTTGCCTATTTGCTTTCCCCTGTAATCACTTGAAAGACATAAACACCTAAGTCATGACCTAAGTTGTTATCTGCCCATGCCTCTGTTATTAGGGAGTTTAGGAAACTGCTTTAAGCAAAATGCTTGAACAATGTTAGTGTGAAATGAGCTCCATCTGTTACATGTTTTGGCTGATATTTTAATGATAACTGGCTGGTTTATCTGGAACTTTGTAATGCTAAAAGTGTTAAAATAAGCGGTTTTGTTTCTCATTGACTGAACTAATTGGCTTGTGACTAGTTTAAATTTTAAATGAAAGTTTGAATAATTTATGGCATCTTCAATAATTTAATTTTTTTTTAAACTATTTTTTTTCCAGTAGAAAAACTGATTTGGGGTATTCATGAAATGGACCCAGTGATGTATCTTCTATTCTGAAAATAAAAAGCAACCCTGACTCAAGATGATCTCCAAGAATCTTGGTCATTTGGATTAATGCATGTTATTGAAGCTCTTTTCTGCATTTTAGCATGTAGTGTTTTAACTACAAATGTTAATTATGGTAGGTCATCATAAATGGCAGACACTTTATTTGACAGTCATTATCTAAAATCTTTTTTTTGTGTACTGTAAGACAGCTGAAAAGAAAGACCAGATCATCGCAGTATTCTTTTGTAATTCCTTTTCTTTTGCTTAGTTTGCCACATGAAATGAGTCTGGAGACACAAAATAATTTGACTACAAAGATTAATTTAAGCCAAATTTTGCCCAATTTAGAACAGAATCTGAGAAAACTAGTCTATTATTCTGCATCACAATGAATACTGCAGCAAATTGATATAGCAATGAAAAAATTGGTCAGATGAAAATTATTTCTTCATCGGAAACACCCGTATCTTCAGATTTAGCAAATGATTTTCCATATACGATTGTTTCTCATAAACACCATCAAATTGGTAATAGTGCAATTTGAAAATATAAATGGTTCCATGGTTCAGAACTTGAGTCTCTTGCAGAGATTTTTCAAAACTAATAAAAAACCTTGAAGTGAAAAAAAAAAAAAAGTGTAGAGGAAAATATATTTCCATAGTCATACTGCTTGTAGGTTTGAGAATGGAGGTGTAACATATTGAGAGGAGAGAGTTCTGAGTTATTTCACTGGACTTCATTATTTTGCACATTAGAAACATAGCTGGGAATCACAAACATTTGGAAACCAACAGAACAACTTGCAGACCACTAATAGCAGCATCCAGGACTTTTAGTAGCTATTTGGCACTAAGAGAAGAATTCACAGTAAGTCTTTCAAGCCCTATGCAATTAATTATATTCATTTCAGCCTGGTTTTTAGTGTCCATTTTTACATGAGCTTTGCCATTAAGTATCTGCATGTTACTAGAACAGGCTTAATTGTAATTATCACTGGCTGCTCCTTTGTGTGAGTAGGCACAAGCTATTTAAACATCTCTTTCTGAGAGAATTAAAATTAACTGAGAGAAGTTTAGATATCTAAAAGCTTTACAATATTGCTGATAAATGAAGCTCTATAACTGATAAATGCAAATTTTCCCAAAAAAAACCACTGTATTTTTTTTTGAGATCCCAGTTCAACACTTTAGGGAGTTAATTGTTGTGTCAGCCTCACTACTGTTAAAAAATGCCAATATCTTTATTTTGAACAATAAAAGGTATTGTATGGGTATGTTTACACCATTTGGCACACATTGGATTGAAACAGTAAGTAATCCCTGAAAAAAAAAATAATCTGCTGAAAATGATTTCTAGGAACATGGAGAGAGTCAAGGTTCATCTACCCCATCACCTTGCCTCTGCTACTTGGTCCTTCTTGATAAACCACATGATGAAGAAGAAACAACCCCACCATTATTGCATCCAATCATTTAAAGAGTATTCAAACAGTGGGCTGTTGCTTGTTTCCACATGATCCAGGAAATGTGTGCTCTTACTCTGGAACACATGGATAACATCAGGCAGTTTTGGCAGAAGTTTACATTCATAACCTGATTTGAAGTATTTGGGTCTGAACCAAACGTGTGTAATACTTAATGTTACTTCACAGAAATAACATCCCCAAGTAAGTGTGCTATTTTAGACATTACATTTCTAAATGATACATCAAGAAAACTTGGAATTCTAGAGCTGCTAGGGTTTAGGTTGCACAAGGTTCTTTACCACATTTCTGGAAATACTATGTGCTTGAAAGAGCAATGTGTCAAGAAGTCTGCTTAGAGTACTCCTAGTCCTTTCCTTAACCCCTGTGATAAAGCATAAATATTTAAATTTATCTTTCTTGCTTTTCCTCATGTTGAACGACAAAAAGGAGAAAGTTTAGGATTTTCCTTGACTTAAAGTAAAAATATTCTTCTCTTGCTGGGCATGGCCTAAGTGAGGAAGAAAGTACACTCCTACTGTAGGGTATGTAATGATATATCATTATACATCTACTCTGTGAGGGGAGAAAGAAAGGGATGAGCTGTACCAGGCACAGAAAACCAGAGAGATTCACAGGCTGCAGGTAGTAAAACTTGTGTTGGCACCCAGGAATCATGAAGAATATCAGAGCAGTTGTCCATGTTACAGATTTTTAATTGTGAAATGGACACTTCTTTGGTTGCTGTATGTGAGATTCCAAATGAAGACTCTCACCAGTAACACTCGTGTTCACCTGCAGGTGGCCAATCTTATTAATCTGTGGTTGGTTATAGTCATAAATCAGCAAGGAAAATGTATTAATATGGAAGATATCTGCTTCAAAATTGTCTGTCAAAAATATCTTCAACATCTATATCAACCTTAGTTGGAGCTGTAATCAGGCTGTTTTGCAAAAAGAGCATTTGACAAAGTTAGCAAAAATTAAAATATCTTGAAAGCATCTCTAAAATACAGCTAATTGGCCCTTCAGTTGGAACTGTACTGAGAGGCCATTTGTGTTTTATTTGCAAAAAATCAAACCTCAAGGATATTTTGTAAGATTGTATTCCCACCTCTATGGGAAGCATTATTATATTTAGAGGCACACGAGCAGTGCTCTGATTGCACTTTTGCATATTCATTTATGGTATGAAAATAATCTTTGATTTGATTTTTTTTTTAATGGATGTCTGTCATTTCTGTAAGCAATCAGGTCACTAATAAAGAAACTGGTATTACTTTTTAAATCCTGATATGCTTATTATTTTTCGTCTTTAATTCAATTTATTTCAATATTATGAAGCATGGGAGAAACAGTCTAGATTATAGTCCATATAGATTTGCACTGATAAAACTATGGTACACAACAACTGCAGATATTAATCAGCTGCTTGCTACAGTTGGTAAGAAGTCTGGTGTTAATCAATTTTTTTTACATTACAATTCTGTATACTTCTGTGATGGTTCAGTGCACTGAGTGATAAATGAATTTGCTAGTGGGAAAAAAAAAGAACAAAAGAAAAAAAAAACAAAACCAAAAAGAAAACAAACAAAACAAAAAACCAAAAGCAAAGAAAAAGCCAGCAACATAGTTCTCACATCCCAGGCATGAATTTGTAAACTCAAGGTCAGTAAGAAGCCAAAAGGAAATGGCAAGAAATATGGAAACTTTTAAAAATATATTTAGTTTGCAAAGACCACCACAAGGTAAGAATAGAAATCCATGTTCCTCTCCATAGTAATTTCTAATACCTTGGAGAAAATGGACCCGCAAAGAGTTCATGAAGTTACTCACGAACTGAGAGCATCCTGTGAGCATCTAGTGGCTCCATAAACCCTTGACGAGGTCAGCAGTTGAAGCTGTTACACATCTATCTATCTTTATGAACAATTGCATCTAACAAGGCTCAGTCAAAATAGAGTCTTTCGTGTATATGCAATTTTGTCTACAACTTAGTAGCTCATAAATATTTCTAATCATAATTTCTGATTGTATTAAGCTTTATTAAATTTTCTTTTTTCTTTCTCTGTTTCTCCCTCTGTAGAGAAGACAGCTGCTCAGTATATGAGCTGTGTAGTTGCACCTGCAGTGTGCAACATTGCAGAGAATCACTCTCTCAGACAAACCTCTTATATGATTCCTTCCTTCCTGAAGGGGTTCTTCACTGCTCTGCTGGCTGAGTTAAGGATTATCAGGACATAATCTCCTGAGATCATAGAGCAGGCCTGAGGAGGGGGAGGATGCACCACTACACACAGACAGAAAATTGCTGGAGTAGTCTGCTCTTACAGGAAAACTTTTCTTCAGGCACACACAGTCAGCCAGCTCTGTTTATCTCATGCTCTCTGGTCAGCTCTTTGTGTTTCTAATTGCAATGCAAATGGTTGACCTTGTATACAGGGATAAAATTTGCACAGACCATTGTATCAATCAATTTAAGTGTGTAATTACAAAGGCTATGCTAAAATCACCAACTTTACTTCACAAATGCTGCTGCACAACCTCTTTTCTGCATTTTCACTATAGTTCTGGGGTTATAGCCCTGACAAAAGAAAGTACTCTCATAGTGGAGAAAGCAGTGGCAATGAACTAAAAAAAGTCACTCTAAAGTGAGAATCATCTTCTCTGGGATTCAGATTTAAAATATTTTAACTATCACGTGGAACAAACTGCTTATCTAACTGAATACTAGTGCAAAGGATTTCCTTGCACTCTGTAAACTTCAGCCCTAATTAAAACC
Source organism: Brachypodius melanocephalos (assembly GCA_013398615.1). Classification (NCBI taxonomy): domain Eukaryota; kingdom Metazoa; phylum Chordata; class Aves; order Passeriformes; family Pycnonotidae; genus Brachypodius; species Brachypodius melanocephalos. The sequence goes on from VZSR01000520.1 coordinate 30,959,946, forward strand.
CTTGGACTAAAAAGGATTTTCAAGAGTATTCATGTAAGTATTCAAAGAGAACTTGCTTCATTTATTCTTTTTAAGATCATGAATTACTTATGGCCTCAAAATATAAGGAAATTCTTGAATCTATTTAATTTTAACTAATTTTTGGAAATATGTGTATTTTCTGGTTTCCAACTGTTAGTAGCAATTACATTTGCTTGAAATATGAACCAGTTTTTTCCTCTGGCTGCTCTTGATTGCTGTCAGGTTTAGGTTTACTGTTATGGATCAAGAGTAACATGACACTAGTAAATCTATTGCCCAAGAACATATCAAAAAGGAAAAAGTCAACAGTGATATTAGTAGCCAATTTGAACATTAAAAACCCCAAATCAAATAAAACCAATCCATCAAACACATACATTTAAAACATTAATATTTATCATAGTGCCCACAATCATGTTTCATTTAATTTCCTTTTATGACTCTATCAGAAACTGAAGTGAGAATAAGGTAGCAGTCAGTTCCTGTCAAAAATGCACACAATATTAAAGGTCTTTTTGAAACTGACAATTCATTTATAAGGCAGGCGGTTTTATTAGCTCTGATATTTGTAACAGGGGACGCTTTCAGCTGCTCTTCTTTGAAGTGAAAATTAAGCTTTAGAGGAATCATATAATTATAGAATCACAGAATATCCTGAGTTGGAAGGGACCCAAAAAGATCAAGTCCAGCTCCTGGCTCTGCAAAGACCAGCCACAAAAATTACATCACGTGCCTGACAGCATTATCCAAATGCTTCCTGAGCTCTGTCAGGCTGGTGCTGTGACCACTTCCCTGGAGAGCATGTTCCAGTGCCCAAACACCCTCTGGGTGAAGAAGTTGAAATGGTTGGTGCTTGCCCAGATCTCTAATGTACTGAGAGCTGTACACCGCACTAGTCTAAGCCAAAATAAATGACGAGCAAAGAAATCAGTTAATTCAGGGAAGAACGCTTGTGTTCCAAAATGCAGCATGTGGCATTTCTGTGGAAATTAAAGCTGAGTAAGCCTAGCAGGGATCTCTAACCTTACTTCACAGTATCCTCAAGAAGTTTGGTTGTTTGTTTTTCCTAGATTACTTCCAGATCCACTGGAAATTTTTGTCTAGTGCAATACTTTACCCTCACCCACTTTAATGGAACTTGCATTCCATGATATACTTCTGTTATTCTAAAAAGGATATAAACTCTTTAAATATAATTTTAGGTTCACATGACATATACATTTTGCTACAAAAAATATTTTGTAACATATTATTTTTGCATAATAATATAACACATCACTATATATTATTAAAAATGCATATAACTATATGTAAATAATATGTATTTATATATTTTGTGTACATATTGTGTATATATATTACAATAATATGTATATTATACACACATATCTTATACCAAAGATATTTAGTATAATTACCAAATAATTACTTATAATAAATTTTATATATTATTATAATTATATTATATAATTACATTTAAGCTACAGCAAACTGCTATTATTTTCTTTTACTTTCTTATTTTATTTCATTTTATTTTATTATTTCATTTAACTTCATCTCATTTAATTTAATTTAATTTCATTTTATTTTATTTTAGTATTGCCAGTAAAACTTCAGGAACACATTTCACTTTGTTTGTTTTTGAGCAATTACAGTCTAGGGAGTGATATCACCATGGGGTTGACAGAAAAAAGAACTGCCTGTCTTTCCTATGTGTCTGGATCAATCTTTTCTTGTTACACTGAATTTCCATGTGCTTTAGATGTTCCCAATATAGGGAGCTTGTTCTACTACAATAAACCAACTAGTGGGCAGAGATCTCTCCTGTTGCAATGTATCAGAACCCATTTCCACTGTCCTTTCCTCCTTTCAAGGATGCTATTTCTAGAATATTTTTCAGGATCTTTTTCAGGATCTAACAAGACAAGGATGTCTTGTTATGAAGATGTTTCACTCATACACATTATCATTTTTTCAATATTCTCTCAGTGAACATTGTACACACTTTGATTACTAAGTAGTTTACCTTCTGCATCACTGAAAAATTTGATTTTCTTTGTTCCCTCTACTGCATGACAAAAAAAGCAGACAATTGAGTGTCAAGAGCTTACCTTCAGCTGACCTTTGAGAACTGTATGCCCAGTGATAAAACTTTTGTCATGTTTCACTTTTAGAGTGTCACAAGATTTCAGCATTTCAAATCTATTAAATCTTCTTCTCTCTTGACTCCAGGAAAGTTGTCTGATTTGGTTTAGCTTCTTGAGCATATATTGTCTCTGAAACCTGAATCCATACTTGGGAGTGGCTCTGGTGGCCCTCACTTTTCTTCCTTCCACTATGTTGAGAAAAATTTGGGGATGACAAACCAGTATGCCTCTGGAAAAGCAGAGGTGCAGCAAAAAACCCAAACAAAAATAACTGCTCTTTTTTTGTCTGTATCGCTTTTCATAATCTACAACCTAACTTTTAGGATAAAATTTATGCTCCAAACACTCCCAATTCCAACTAACTCTGTTTATTGACTGAGATTTGTCCTTAAGAATTGGTGGCTCAGAAGAGCTGTAATGTTAATTTGACAGTGATGTTACAAAACTGTATCTATCACAGAATAACTGTACATCTTATTGCCAGCGGTTCCTGACATTTAGGAAGTCAAAGCAAATAGCAGATTGTAAAACCTATAGTACTTTCCTTGAGTTACTAACCTTCAATCTAACAAAGCATACATTCAGTGGGTTGAACTTTCAGACACCTTTTCTCTAAGGAAGATCATTCTAAACTGGTCAAGTTATCAGCTGATTAATTTCTTGCTCTAGTGATTCAGTTCTATCCTCATAAAGTTTAAAATGCAGAACTTTCAGAGAAATATAAATATCAATATGTTCTGAGATTCACACTCATTATTTTGAAATGTGTTTTAACTGTCCATTTTGAAGAAAACCCATTATGAAGACAGTAATTATCACTGAATGATTTGTTAATTTGCAAAATTATTCCATTATGAGCAAGGTGCTTTGGTGTTACCAAAACTTAATTTCAAAAGACAGTTCTTTGAGAGAAAAAGAAAGAACCAGAACAGCTCTGCAAATGCAAATATAATACTGTATAAATTAACTTTACAAAACTGGACATCACACTGCCAGTAATAATTTGTGATACATGATTACTGAACTACTCATCCAAGTGAACTACAGAAAAGTAATAAAGTGCCTCTTTGGGTTTTTGTTCTGCACATGGCAATCATATGGTAAAATAAATAATGATCTGCTGCAGTAGAAGTCATCTCTTCCTGCAAAAAGGACACATTATTATCCTTAACATTCTCTCAGAAAAAGGGGTAGCTTGTTCTCATACTGTCTGGCTATCAGTGAAACAAAGCACATGAGATGGTTAGGAAAATGCCACACAGTTGGAAACATGCATACTAACTTGATAATTTGTTCTGCATGCCTCTGCTTCAGCATCAAAAAGACAACTGCAAAAAGATTTTCTAGGGTTTGGAGTAGGCAGATTAGTCTGACTTTTTATTGCCCCTGAGAATGTACCGACCAAAGTACCTGCTTATTTTGTGTACATGAATAGCAAAGGCAACTAAATTACATATAAATCAGTTCAGAGTGAAAAATGCTTCAAAATTTTTAACTATCAGGAAAGTGAGATCTTGAAATAGTCTTCTAACAGAGAAGCCAGCTTAAATATGGATAAGTTTACATGGAGGAAACCATAGTATGTGCTCTTTAGAGCAGGGCAAAGGACACTGTAACAAAGGAATTCCTCTCCTGGCTTCCTAAATTGTAAATTTCTGTATTCCTCTATTATCTGTCATAAAACATTGCATTAGAATTCCTGCTGCTTCTGCAGGTATTTTGAGATGGATTTTGATTTAAACACTGCCATTAAAGTTTACATTTAAGTAGGACATCAAGTTTGTTTGAGAAGCTTTGCATTATTAACAAGTTTTATTCAACCCTCTGATTCAACAAGGGTCCAAATTTTATTGCAGACTGTTTTCCCCTAAAAAATAACTAAGTGGTGTAAAAAATGAAGATTACACTTAATAGAAATGGAATAGATATGTTTATGAAAACAGAGCAAATTTGATGTACTGTATGGAGAAGTTTGGATGTGTGCTGACCTTGGATCAATTGGTTGATCTGTAGATTTGGAGTTTAAATACCATATAGAAAAGTTGAGGATTTTTCTGCTTTCCTATGATATCTGGATTTCATCACATTTTTGTTTAAAACTGCCTCCTGGAGGCAATAATTTCTGACTTAAAGTACAATGTCCAGGTTACTCATTTAAATATCTGTATCCATCATGTTCTTTTAAATTACAGTATGTATTTTTCTGAGATGGACTAAAAAGCAGCAGATCAAGAGCTGATTAATGGCCTTATAAACTGTGAGAAAAAAGGAGCTTCAGCACACAAAGAAAACTCTTACTATGAGTCATGATCAGCATGTTATCATAATTATTAAAATGTCCCAATTTTTTTAGGATAAAATGAAACACTGTCTGTTCTGCCTCAACTTTGGGAAAGAAAACCCCCAAACCACCACCACCACAACAACAAAAACAAACAAACAAACAAACAAACAAACAAAAACAAACAAAAACCCCAAGACTCACAAAATTACTTTCATCTAAAACTATTCCTCTTGACTTTTTCAGAGGTTCCAAATAAGTACAGATTTTTCTTGCTTGTTTTTCCCTTTTACAGAAAAATATATCAGAAATTATCCATTTTAGTGCGTGAATAGTTAGTTTTGGTTAAACTGGAAAATCCATAAAATTAAACCCCAAATCGCACCTTGCAAAACTCCTGCATTTTGATATATTTCAGGTCCAAATCTGAAGTTTTTTGTTAAAGACCTATAAGAAATGATAAAGGGTTTTTTATACAGAGATTTTCTGCAGCTTTTTTTCCAAAAATTTGATGACTGATACCATTCTCTCCACACAGCCTCAGAAATATCTGTAGTCTAATTTTGAGCTAATATATTTAACATATGTGCATATAATAGATTTCACAGATTTATTGTGAAGAATAGAGATATCCTTACACAAAGATTACTATGGTAATGATCCATTCCTAAAGCTATTTGGACAATGGTCAGTTGTACTGTCTCATACAATAACCATAATCAGCTACCACATGAGCTATAATTGGATCTAGCCATAATGTGCTTCATATTAAAAAAGATATCTCAGATAGCATTTATCAAATTAATCCTGAAAAACCTTATTCACTCCATTAAACTTAATAGAAAACAAATTAGGCTAGACTAGGTGTTGGAATTTGCATTGCAAGTATATGAAGTTTATATCGAGTTATTCTCATTTTCTATGTCTAAAATATAAGTTATGTATATGACTGATTTTCAGCCCTTGCATGTATTTTTCTTCAAAAAATATTAAGTTCTTATCGTCCAGCTGAATCTTTGGGTTTGTTCTGCATTTCTGTAAAAAACTTTCACGTATCCTCATGCCCAGAGAAGGGCAGTAAAGTCTGTGAAGGTCGTAGAAAACATGTCTTATGAGGAGAAATCAGATGGATTGGGGTTGTTTAGCTTGATTAGACTATGGATGCTCTAAGGGGACCACACTGTTCTCTACAGTTATCTGAAAGAATAGGTATTAATTTTACATATGATGTACTCTTTTCTATACATTGAAAGAGTTGATTTTTGATACTTATTAAAAATTCATCAAATATCAGTTTAGCTTGGTATTTTTAAAAAATTTTTCCTTTCAAAGTTTTCTCCATCACATGCCTTTCAACAAGATCCCAGTACCTGGCCTTCTAGATATGAATGGAAAAAACTATGTGAAGGAGAATTACATTAATCTGGATATATGCTTGAATCTTGGAGATCTTAATGAGCATTTATTTAGATCAGAACAGTTTGTTTGATGTCTTATGACTGACCTATCCCAGTGTTTAATTTTTTCTAATTCCTAGAAAATATTCTATTAGAATAACATATTATCATGTTCTACCTTATAATTAATGCACTGATCAATTTGTTGTAAGAAAGTAAAAATTACTTATGAGAAAGCAGTTAAATTCAAATTTCGAACAATCAATAATTCTATCTGATCCTATTAAAACTGTCACAGATTTTGGCTACAGCTATGAGATTTTCCAGGAGTATCGGAAATTTGCCTTCCTCTTGCTTTATTGAAAATTTTACTGTATCATGTTTTTTTCCTTTTTCAGAAATCTAAAAAACTATACCCTCAGGAAACAAAATAACTTTAACTATGCTAATTTCATGGAAACTATGTAATTGGATTTATACCTTTAGGATATTGTCTTTCTCAAAAGCACTTCAGTGAATACTGTAAAATTTTAATTTTTCAGTAAACCTGAAAGCCTTTTATGAAGACAAAACTAGATGATTGAAAGACATTTTGGCAATGATTTAAAACATAAATGATATTTTAATTTTGAAATGTCTGGTAATGATTTACTTTCTGGAAGAACAAGTAGGAACCATAAAACAAGGAAAGATTGATGTGCTATGCATGAACAGAAGATTCTCTTTGGATATATTCGCTTTTCTCCTCACAAGTGAGACAATATTCCTGAAAACAAAAGTCATCCCTATAAACATCGAATTTATAGGAAAAACATTAGAGCTTGAATATTACAAAGGAGAGAGACAGCTGCAACTGAATTAATGATAGGAGGTAAAAAATAACCCCTTTAGAAATTATTTTAGCATGTTATTAGACAACTCATCAAATACAGGCTTCCTTTGAGTAATTAATTCTTCCCCAAAATTCTAAAAATTTAAATAGGGGCTTGAATGTCTATTATTTACAATAGCTAGAAATCTATTTCAGTTTTTGGGTTTGGGGATTTTTGTTTTTTGTTTTTTTTTTTTTTTTTTAGGGTTTTTTTTTCTTTGTGCCTTGGCCTTTTAGATGATTTAAAAATATCTTCCAATTGAAATTTCTTGCTTTTTTGTCTTCTGACACTTCTAGCTTCCTAATAGCTCTATTCACAAGAACAGCAGCTGGTGCCTGCACAAAATTAGGAAAAAGAATATAAATAATGTTGCATTTTATTTATAATGCATTCTTTTTGCAAACTCTCATAAAATGCATTATAGTGAGAAGTAGGTTCCAAAGTAAGTTGTAGGATTTTGCAGATTATCAAAAGACATGTAAGAAAAAAAAAAAAAAAAGAAAGGATGAATAGCTAAAATGTTGAAATGACAATAACAGTGGTGTTCATAATACTGGTGATAATAGATGAGGAAAAGTGAATCAGTTTCACAATAAGCAGAAGAAAAAGACATAGAAAAAGTTTAAGGGAAATAGAAATATGAGAACGGTATTAAGGGAATTATGAATTGTAGCCTGACAGGAAAGAATTCAGGGATTTTGAAATTTTGATGTGTGAAGAAGTCATGCAAGTGACAGAAGAGACTCTACTGCTCAACAGGTGCTCAGTAAGCAAAAGCTAAACTTTTTGTGAAGGATCACAAAATGATAGAGAAGGACAATAAAGTTTATTCAAAGACATGATCAAGGGTCTCAAAAGCAATTCAGTCACTATCAGAGAAATAGATAGAAGAACAGAATAAAGACATAATGTGATATTGTGTGTTGTATAAAAAACCCAAAACTTTACAGTATGTTCTATTGCTAGACTTCAGGGCTTTGGAAGGACATTTGCAAAAATAATCTCAGGCACTAAAATGGGAATAAAGGTGAAGGTAGGAATGGTACAAATGGTCATAATAAGCTGATGGATTTAATGCACAGCATTTCAGACTTCAGAAGAAATAAAAGTCCTTCCAACTTTTTATCTGAAGATAGTGACAATTAATTTTTGTGAGAAATCATCATGGTGTCAATACTATGTCACCTAAGAAGTTCTAGGCCAGAAACATGCTACTAAGTCTCCTTTGAAAAATACATTATTTTTTAAAAACAGGGGTGCTGGTCGACAGTGTACCCAGGTGAACAGCAGGGATCCTGGCTTGTATCAGCAACACAGCAGGACCAGGGCAGGGGCTGTCCCCCTGAACTGGGCACGGGTGAGGCTTCCCCATCAATCCTGTGTCCAGTTCTGGGCCCATCTCTACAAGGACATTGAGTTCTGGAGCCTGTCCAAGAAGGGCAATGAAGATGGTGAAAGGTCTGGAGCACAAATCTTATGAGGAGCAGCTGAGGGAGCTGGGGATGTTTATTCTGGAGAAAAGGAGTCACAGGGGAAAGTTTATCACCCACTACAACTGCCTGGAAGAGGGCTGGCCAATCTCTTTTTCCAAGTAAAAGTATACAGGAAAATAGGAAATGGGCTCAAGTTGCACCAAGGGAGGTTTAGACTGAATATTAGGAAAAAATTCTTCACTGAAAGGGTGGTCAGGCATTGTAACCTGTTGCCCAGGGAAGTGCTTGAGTCACCATCCATGCAGGTATTTAAAAGACAAGTAGATGTGGTGCTTAGACACATGGTTGAGCGGCAGTGTTAAGTTTATATTTGGATACAATGAGCTTGGAGGTCTTTTCCAGCATAAATAGTTCTATGTTTCTAAAATCTTGGTGCAGCCAGAAATGTCTCTGTCAAGTTGTGCCTATGAAAACAATAAGGGTATGGAAAGAACACATGATATTAACATAATCATGTAAATGTGTAACAATAGGTAGCTTACAGATCAGTACAGTCCAATACCAAATTCAGGCAGAATCCAGGCATCTGGAAGATTCCATGATTCTAGAGCTTTATGCAAATTGTAGACTTCCGGGACTTTCAATTTTTTTTTTTTTTAATATATAGGGAGAATATAATAAAAGAACTGCCTATAATTAAGAGAAAATAGATGTCATGGACTTACTACATCTCACCATCCTCTTTCAAAGCTAGCTCTCTGATTTAAAAGATTGGAACTTGTATTTTTTTTTTTTTCACTGGAGGTGTTTGAAGATTCTTTCTGTGGAGGACTAAATGGATCCAGAGAAGGCAATAATCACAAAATTCCTTTGCTACACTGACTCTGGGAATTTTGCTGACATGTATCATCACTTTTTTTACACTGAATTTTCTTAGTCCCCAGAATGGCTACAGTGCTTTCCAGTTTGTTTTTGTTCAGACACAAGATGATACTGTGAAGACACACTTTGAAACAAGAGGATCTATTCCAGATCAATGTCATATCAAAGAAAAGAAGAAAAAAATAAAGGAAGGATGGGAGGAAGGAAAAAGGAGAAGGAGGGAGTATACCTAAATAAAATAATTAATAAAACAGTATTCAAGCTGAAATTCTTAGGAAAACTTTAATTTTAAATCTCTTAAACCTTTAAGTCCTTTAAGGATTTCAAGTGCTTTTTCTTCCTACCCACTCCATACAGCTAAATGGTGGCATGCAGATGCTGCAGTGTATTTATTGAGTTAAATGTATTTCTCCCAGTCCAACTCTTCGGTTTGCCTTCATTGTAGCCTGAAAGGTTTCTTTTGAATCTTTTTAAGCTACATTTTTCTTCATTTTTACTGGGTCTTGAGACGAACCTTATTATGTTTTCCTCGGTTATTCTATGCACCACTGAAAATTTGCTTTTATATTTGGACTTCTGTGGAACGTTCCTATCAAATGACTCAGAAACAAGATTGAAATTACTATCTCTGTTATTTAATATTTCAGATGCCATGAGAAAGGAATAACACCTAGATGTATTCATGAGAGATTTTTCAAGGGTTTGTTTGTATGTATAAGGCCAGGAAGTACTATGAACGAATAGTTCAAAACAAATAGAATTTCAGGTTTCCACTGGTGCTATAGTTTTAAAGTAAGAGAAAAATAATTTGATGGAAAGCTCTAATAAGATTTATGATGTTTTATTTTGCCCATAAGAGAAATTTTGGACTTCAAACTTCCACTTTTATTTTGTCTTTTTGTTGTTGTTGTTTTTGTTTTCTCAAGAGATATTTCCAGTGTTTTGAAATATTTGTAAATAATCTGTTTATTAGTAATTATTCACTTGTGTGTTTATTACTTCTTTTTCAAGCCATTTAATGAAAACTATACAGTTCATTTCTCTAGCAGTCTTGGAATAAATTACAATGTCATTAAAACTAGAGTGGCAGAATGCACAATTAATGACTTGCAAAAGAATGCCAATAAAACCATGCTGGAAACATTGGGAAATTAATAAAGCTGTAATGCAATTAGAGTTAAAATTTGTATTCTGGAAGAAAATCTATGTCAAACTTAGTGGATGTGCTTAGCTAATGTATTTCAAGTTGCATTTAAGGGTGGTACCATACTTTTTACATAGAAGGACTTCTTATTACAGGAAAACAGTCCAATCTAGAGTGAAAAATGACAGCTCTGTAACATCCCCAAACCATTTTACACTTCTTCATGTAGTAGGTCAGATTACCAGCCACTGTATATTAACCCTGTGACATTGTTAAAACACCACATAACACAACAAAATTTTACAGCAGTGACATATCTGGCAAAAGAGATGAAAAACATCTTTGTGTTTATTCAGTATGTTATTGGCAAAGAACTTGAACCTTAATGATAAACCTTTCTGCCATCCCCTCTCAAAGTTTGCATTTATAGAAACACCAGATTTTTTGGGGCATATTGAATCAGTGTCTGGAGCACTGACACAGGAACAAACTTTGTTGGGCATCAGCAAAAAAAGTATAGAGTGTCCTTATCTCTGTGCAGAGACAGGGAACAGGCAGCGCTGAAATGGGCAATCAGAAATCATGGGAGGAGGGGGTGTCATTATCACTGTACACGTGATAATCTGATAATCCAGGAAGAGTTGGATAAACAGCAAAAAGGAGGGTTAACCTGAAAAAACTTTGGAAATTTAATAGTTGGTCTAAGGCCATTCTATATTCAGTGAAAAAACATAGACACTTTTAAAGATGTTTTATGCTATCCAGATCGTGAGGATAGATGAATGAGTCATCCTGTCGAGAAGCTTATCAGTTTCTGTGGAATATAAAATAATGGTGAACAGTTCAACTAGTTCTGGAACCTAACTTTCAGTGGTTTAAACGACAAGGAATGAAGGAAATGACACCTGTAATTTTATAGATTTCTAATTCAGATGAAACTCTAGCACTGACTTCCTACTACTTTTACCTCAAAAAAAAAAAGATCAACAGCCTGTACATTTAAATTAAATATATAAACATTCATTTCAAGCATGTAGTTATTGGCTATAAATAGTGACTAAGATTTCACTGTAACATGTACTCTACAGTATGGTATATGAGTAAAAGATGATTATTTCAGAAACAGTTTCAGAGAAGAATAATTTTTAGTTAACACTTCTAGAGCACATGAGTTATGAGTTATTTGTCCAGCAGACTAGACTTGTCTCAGAGCAATCCCTTTAAAATGAGCTAAACTCTTTAGATTTTTATTTAGAGAAGGGTGGACAATTCTTCCCAACTGGTAGTAGAAATGGTCATAGAAATACAAGGAAACAGCAAGGAGAGATACAGAGAAAGAGAGGAAGGAAGGAAGGAAGGAAGGAAGGAAGGAAGGAAGGAAGGAAGGAAGGAAGGAAGGAAGGAAGGAAGGAAGGAAGGAAGGAAGGAAGGAAGGAAGGAAGGAAGGAAGGAAGGAAGGAAGGAAGGAAGGAAGGAAGGAAGGAAGGAAGGAAGGAAGGAAGGAAAGGAAAGACAACACTTGAGAAAAGGATTAGTCATTAATTAAATTTGATCTTTTTTTTTCCTTTTTGTACTAAAAAATCATGCTGGACTCTTACTGAAACACATCAGTGTTAATATTTTGCATAATAGAACTATGGATGACACAGGATAAATAAAAGTGTCTGAATAAGTTTCATGCCAGCTATATTTTATTTTGAGCTGAGTGACTGAAATGGCAAAGAGTTTTTTACCTTGGTCCAAGAATAAGCATAAATTCTTTAGGTGGCTGTTAGCAGCACACATTTATCAATTATGACAAATCATTAGCTTTCATGGGAAATAACAGCAGAATGAAAATGCTCCTTGACTATAGCTGGGCATAAGAAATAGCCTGAAGGTATCCTGAGCTTTACATAGATTGACATTAGATTGCAATTACCTCTCATTTTGAGACATTATTTGGATCTATCATTCAGATTCTTATAACATCAGATATAGTTATTCTTGTTCATAATGCTGTGGGGAAATAATGTGCTGACCTGGACCTGGATAACAGTTTTGGATGATGTAGTGGTTTGAGAAAAAGGAAAAAGGAAAACATTCTGGACCGGAAAACATTCTTAAACATTCTTGACCAGAAAACTTCAAATTTTCTGTAACAGTTTATTTTCTGATTTCAAATTTTGCCATATGTTAATGTTCACTGTCCTTTGATGAATCATGTACTTCTTTTGGCTCATTAGTGTCATGCCAGTCATTCAAAGTTGACAGATACTCTAGGTCAGAAGTTTATACAGTGTCACGCTTGTACTCCTCTTCCTTGCAGAGCAAGATATATCTGTCTTTCATGATCTCTTGAAGTGATAAAAGTCATTGCTGGGATGTCACCAGCTTTTAACAGGCTTTCCAAACGCTTAGGTGATGAAGTCATCCATATTTCATCTAAAATAGAATATTTGCAGTCACTCTAAGGTCATTCTGCAATCTAGGAATGCATTAGGAGTTGTGTGGTATATTTAATAGTTTAATATTAGTCTATTATTTTGAAGATTCCTGACTTTTTTTTTTATTTTTATTCCCTCTTTCTTCTGAAAAAATAAATCTTACTCTGTGAGAATGGACGGAATTCCAGCCTCATCAGGAAATGGACTGGAATATCTTCAAAATGCTATTTCCTTGATATTGAGAGTAAGTTTTTATTTTCGTATTTTATGGACAAGTAACCAATGAATAAGCCAGAAAAAATACTATTTATGTCATACATTAACAATTCTTTGAACAAAGCATTATCTGTTAAGCAATGAATATTCAATGAGTTTACATAAAACATAAATTTAAGAACAATACCTTTTTTTCATTTGTTTATAAACTGAGGACCAAACAAGTGAAGGACCTAGCAAGGGACCAAATACATGTGGTGCTTAAATAGTAAAAGAGGATTGTGAATTTCTGGAAAAGATTAAACAATGTTTTAAACAGAGCCAGGTTTTTTATTTTACAAGGCACTGGTTAAGACATTGTTCAGAATGCTACATACAATTCTGGTCACCTATTTTCAACAAGAGAGATTTAGATCTTGGCTTACATAGCCTCAGCTAGAAAAAAAAAAGGGGTAACAAATTTGAGGTTGACTAATTCATTCAAATGTGAAGGGGTAGATGTGAAGGAAGGAGTAGAACTACTTAAACTTAAAAGTAAATACGGATACCTGACCAAAGCAAAGTATATGAGAGATTCAGCTATAAAGTTAGAATTGAAAATTGGAAGATCTCTAATCAGCTGGAACTGCAAAGGTCTTTCAAACCTGGCAGCAGATAAAAGATGTTTTGAGATTCAAATGGTGCAGGAGTACATTTTGTAGTTGATTTTTTGTTCATTATCACAGAATATGTGATATTAGTGATTACATCGGCAGTTATGGAGGTTCATGTTTAAGACACAAATGTTTAATACTGATGTTTGTGATTTGCCCTGTATTAATCTCATCCAAATTGCGGAAGAGGGGAGTAGATATTCTGGTTTAGCAGATTCTCAGCTACTATGGACATGGGAATGATGAGCTTGAAAAATTCTGCAGTCTTTCTGTGGAACAGCGTTTTATGGTGTTTTACATTTGTTAGATTTACTTTAGTAAGCTTACTGGAAAATGTTGATTATGAGTCCTATGGGGATGTAGATATTCTTGGACAACCTATAACTATTCAAAAGCTGACTGTAATTATAGGAGGACTGAAAAAAAATAATTGAACCTATCCAATATTATTTCCCATCATCTTTCCAACTTCTAACCTTCACAGGAGAGTCTGATGCTGAGTCTTATAATCCCCAGGTACTAATTTATTAAATTTTCACATCTTGGCCAATACCTGATTCAACACTACAACACTACTGCCATTAAAAATATGAAACAAATTTTATATAAAGTTATTTGCTACACAAACAGGGTTTTTCCTGTGATATTTTCTGCTCCTTGATTAATTCCACAGTCATTTTAATCTGTAGCAGTTTCAAAACTATTGTGTTAAGCATTGCTTTATGAATTGTGTGATTTTTTTGATATTGGTAGACTTGATGTTGGAAAAAAAAATTAATGCATGTAAATATCAGAATTTAGTCTTTTGTTGATGTCACTAATTTTCATAAAATTTGTGTCTGACCTCTGCAATTTGAATGAATGGTTTCTTAATATTATGGTGCTTTTCTGAAAGGGTGGAGGCAGAAAGGCTTTCTCTATATGCAGTCAAAGAGTTACATTTGAATGCCTGAGAAACACATTTGATTTCACTATTTCACTGTTTAGCAATTGTGGTGAAAATATGTACTTTTAAAGCTGACAATGTGGTTGTCAGGTGGTGATTCTTTGGCACTTTAAATGAGAAATATAATAAATATTTTACTTAAAAGTTAATGTCACAGAACTTCTCACAATTTTAAAAGTATCATTCTGAAACAGGGTCTTAAAATGAAGATTTTATGACTCATAAAAATAATTGTAACTATAAAGAAACTTATATATCTAAGACACTCATGGTTTACCGCACCCCACAACTGAGAACCACACAGTTACTCACTCACTGCCAAGGATGGGATGTGTCAGAGACTGAAATATTATAGTTTATGAATTTAATATTTTCATGGGAGACTTTTGCCTATTATAGCAGAGCTGTATTACAAAAGCTGCAAAGAATACTACCACACCCTGAAGAGGCCTTCTGAGTGAGGCCCTACATCGTCTGCTGATGAAGATGAGATAAAACAACAACTCAGGGATGGGGATGTTCACAAACTACCCGCCTAAACCTTCAGGGAGGAGATGACAGCCCCAGGGCTATCAGCTGCCAGGCTCACACAGATGCTCGAGCCAAAGGGTGAGGGGACAGAGACTCTGGGTGGATAATGGAAAGCCTCTGGTCAGAGGCAGTGTCTGCCAACCCTCGGATGTGCAGAGCAGCCCAGCTGAGGGGCCCTGCTGGGGGAAAGCAGAGGGGTGTCATGGCCCACCAAAGGGCTCCCCAAAACGGGTCCCCAGACCCTGTACCAGAGAACCAAAGATGATGCTGATGACTTAAGATTTGGCCTTCATGTTTTCACATTCTGTGCTGCCTAGGGGTGTAGTTCTGAGCCTGAGCTCTCTTCACAGAGTAAGTAAACAAAACAAATCCTTTCCTGCTGAAGACCAAGGACAACTTTCAGACCAACAGCACAAACAACAGTGAGCTGAAGAGAAAAAAAGAGAAGGATGACACCTCACCACCTGAGGCTGTAATTGGACAAGTAAACCCCAATATGCAAATGGACCAAAACTTATAAAAGTGTAAGATCTTGTGACTGCTCAGCCATTTTGTGACCATTCTTAGTCCACCCTGGGTGTGGGCTCGGTGGGGCCCTGGGGATCAGGCCCTGCCCTGCTCAGAGTGGATCCTGGAGGCATTTCAATAAATACCTACTTTATTCTCTAGCTCTGCCCAGTCTCTGTTTCAGGTCAGCCTTCCAAGGCATCAATGCAACAGACCCTCAGTGTTGCAAGGGACAATGTCAAACTGGCCCCTGCAAGGGAGACACGTGGGTGTTCCCACCTGCCCAAAGTTATATTAATCCATGGGATTCTGTACTCTTCGGCATGGAGATGGGGGACCCTTGCCACCAAGAAGAGCAGATGGGGAGGAGCAATGAGACATCACCGGGACCCTCGGACGGGTGATGTTCTTCCACATAACCCCTGTCACTCAATCCCTGTCCTCCAACTCTCAGGCACACTCTTTTGTCTATCTCTTTCTCTCTTTTCTCTTGCTTTCTCTCTGCCTCTTTTACTATTAAATAAAATACATCAATGTTTTGGCACCAACATCTAACCTCATTTGGTTTTAATCTCATTTTTGGGTGTATTTTGAATCTTTGAAGCTCTTTCTGGTTTATACACAAAGATTTAGCTTTCTTTGCTTTTCTGGGTTTAAACTGGATCGTAACAATCAGAAGAGTAGAAGTAAGAAAACTCATTGGTTAAGATAAAGACAGTTTAATAGATAAAGCAAAAGTCACGCATGCAAACAAAGCAATCCAAGCAATCCATTCACCACTTCCCAGATTCTGCTCTAATAAGAGAAAACTAATTGAACCAATGTGTCTTTGAGCTATTTTACTGCTTGGCACTTAAGCCTGACTCTGTAAAACTGTTTGTTTAGAGCTCTGATGACCATCTTGGTAACTGTTCCATATTCTTATGCCATTCTCAGATTCTTTTTTTTCTTTCTATTTTTGCTTTTTCACCTCTGTGGTTCTTAGCAATTACTTAAAGTGAGCTATCCACTTTGTCTCAAAGGGGTGTAAGTAAGCAGCTCAAAAGAAGGGGCTTGAAGAAAGAAGTCATGCTTGTGAGATGATCTCCTCTAGTTCCTAATTTGCCAAGAGAAGTTTCCTTGCGAGACACAGCACCATAGGTGCTTTTCTTTACTAGGTTTTTAATTTCTAAGGTGTTCTTACTTGCCACTGAATAGCAGTGATGAGATTGCTATATTAAAACCTACATTAAAGCCATTATGAATGACCATAATGAAGAAAAGCTGTCCAATGCTTTTAGCTTTTCATACTTTCACTAAAATCTTGTACAAAGTACTGGTGTTTTTAAGTTTGTCCTGTTAACACTGTTTTCATATGCAATTCTAAAGCTGATTTTAGTGAGGAATACAATGTAAAAGACTGTATGTATGTTTCCCAGGAGAGAAGAGAGCTAGGTTTGCTTTTCTGTTGTAACATTTGAACCTTTCCATGCATCCAGAATATTGTCGTGTTTATCTGTCTGTGTCATACTGTTGTGACTGGTCCTAGAAATCAATTTGGTTGACCTCTGAATAATCAGGTTTTTCATCAAGCTATATGAAATACTCTGGGCTAGGAGAGAAACAGAAATGTTAAACTTAATTGGCAAAACATGTTACTAATGCACCTGTAATAAGTGCAACAGGTCTGAGATATTGCATATTAATTTCTTACATTAAGTTCAGCCACAGGCACTATCTGTAATGTTACCTACATTGTCACTACTTGAAGTGCATTTTCTTAAATTTCAGAATAACCATCCTCAATATAGCATCCATTCAGTTCTTTACCTTTTGCCTTTTAACATACCTTTAAAACCCTAAGTAGTCAATAGTTAATTAGGGGGGGGTTGATCCTGTAGTGTTATAACTTTTTTTAGCATTATGATGTAGGAGTGTTCTGTTTGAAATTTTGAAATTTCAGTGTTAATGACAGAGATGACAGTTTGATCAGTGATTTTCAAACTATCATTAAACAAATTCTTTTGGATACTAACTGCTAAAACCATCCAGGTACTTGTGAAAATAATTAAACTGGTTTGTGGTGAATTATTTTTTTCAGAGGCTTTAAGAATAGCAGCTTCTCAGCCACCAGTTTAAATCATTCACCCTCACAAATTTGCAATGAAATGCTGGCTGGCACAGGTCTGGGAAGCAAAACCAGTAGCTAGCTGAACAATTTCACAAGCCAGCCTGACAGCATTAAGTTATGAAGCAAATATAATATGGTGTAATTTTTCTGAGATGAATGTCAGCAAGCAGCTGTGATTACCAATGATAATCATTTGTCAAAATTATGAAACACAGCCACACAGAGAAAGTAACACAAATTAACTCTTCAGTTTGGAAGATGTCTGGTACCTCCAGAGACACAGAGCAGAGCACCACACCTGGTGCTATTCTCTGTGTCTCTGAAGGTACCAGACAGCATAACACATCACAGACATCTGTGTGCATGTGGGGTGTCATAACCAGTGTTATGACACAATGCAGAGGGCCCCTCAATAAGGGCTGATTGAGGCTGTGTCTTTGGAAAGGGGTGGGCGCTGTGGGGGCACGTTTCACTTGGTTACATGGCAATGCTTCTTTCTTTTTCCTATACACCTAGTTTATAACAGCTCAGGATTTAGAGATCCCTTCTTAGCCACCCTGAAAACTGCTTCAAATTTTCCCTTTCTAAAAGGGAAAGTGATGTTGATAAGAGAGTAATATCCTTCAACAACAGATCTGACAGACAGTCAATACTCAAAAGAAGAAACATAATCCAGGTAGTAACCCATTAATCTTGATCCATATCCCATAGTGAAAACTAAAGTTGCAACTACCTTCAGTGCTAGGCACCTAAATGATAAAATTAAAGGTTTTCGTGGTGGGACCCTGAGTTAAGAGTACCTGTTCTGGCAAAAGAATTATAAAGTCATGCAGAATTAGCAAATGGGCAGCATATTCTAAGAAAAAAAAGAGCAAAAAAAATTCCATTCTTATCCAGTTCATGTGAAATACCTAGATCTGCCCATCAAAACACTAGTCATAGTAATAGATCACTGAAACTAGGCATTAAAAAATAAGTCAAATAAATCAATAAATAAATACCCACCCCCACCCACCCTCACCCCCCCGCCCCAAGACCTGTACTGTGTGTTACATAGACTGTGCAAGACTGCAGGTCTGGAGGGGAAGAGATGTTTCAGAGTATCCATTGGAGGGTAGCTGCACCTTTTGTCCCTTTTTTTCTGTTTTGTTCTGATTTTGGTTTTGGTTTTTTTTTTTCCTCTTGCAAATTTTGCTCCCCTGTTTCCTTTCTCATAGCTCTGTTGATTCTTCTATCTCATTTGTACTTCTGGTGGTCTAATCTCTAAGGCAGAGCTCCATTCCTCTAGCTGGTGTTAGCAGCATCAGGTCACGTGCACCAGCTCCAATCACTTTAGCGTTATCTCCAGGGAGGAAAGGACTACTACACTGCACTCTGTGAAATTCAAACTGCACATGTCACCAATAACCTCAAAAGTCCAGAAAGAATAGTTACAAACCCTCATCCTGGATATTTTCAGTCAGAATTTGCAATCTAGAATCACAGACATCTCTTGGTTTTATTATCAGAGCAAGAAGAAATGAAAATATGACATCCCTTGGAATGAGTTTCTTTCTGATGTATATTGCTTTAGAAAGTGAAAAACATCATGCAAATGTAAAAAGATGAGTGGGTTTTTTTTTTCTTTCTGTTTTCTTTTTAACATTTAAATTGTTTCCAATAGACTTGTCAATAATTTAAATTTATGAAATATTTAATTTTCTAGTTCAGTCAGCTGTACAACAAAAGGTGCAGAATGTCACAATTAGTCTCATATTAAGATAATTTTTTAAAAAAATTTCCATAATATAAGTCTTCCAGTAAGGGAATGTTGCTTTTTTATATGTTTTTATTCCTCTCCTTCTCCCTTTCTTATTGCCTTCCCTTCTCAATTCCTAACCCTCTCTCTTTCTCCTTCCCTTTCTTTCCCATGAAGAAAGCAGCTGAGGAAGTTGTGACTCAGAACCATTTTAGAAATCCAATCTTTGACCCTGTTAAAGGTCTCTATTGAGTTTTTGTTGAACTCCTTAATTGTCTTGTTGCTTATGAAATCACTGACTGTGCTTTTGTGAACAATGTATACATAACAGAATTCTTTAAAGCTTTACTCTCTTGGTGATTAAGCCTTTTTCTCCCCTTGAATGTCACTGCAGGAGGGTAAACTTAAGTAAGAACATGCTTTTTTTTTTTCTTTTTCTTAAATGTACCTTCAGAGTAAAATAAAGATTAACGTTTTTTAGCTTGCTTCACAAAAATTATACCTATTCATTTCATAAATCCCAGCTTTATGATCAAAATGAAGTCAAACCAATCCTCCCTTAGGTACACATTACTATTTCACTCATCTCTTTTCTGCAATTATTGATCATAATTAATTTTTCTTGTAAACCTCAGGGCTGCTTCACGTGCTGTAATTAATAACAAAAACCTTCTAGAAGTGTAATATCAAAAAAACTTAAAGAGCAGTTTGTGTTTGACATGTGTGGGGGAGCAGGAAGAACAGTGGGCAGCCACCCTGGCAGACAATTGTTTTGAAATGTATTAAGTTCCATACTCTTTGGAAACCTGGCCTGAGGAATGACAGATACAAATGCTTTGGAATGCAACGTATTTTCCTTTTTTGTCTCCTAGTATAGCTGAGACCAGCCTGAAGTTTTCTTCTTTTTTCTCTGTCCACTGGATTACATTATTGCTCCCTGTGCCACTTCATGAAATCAATCATTTAAGAGGAGAATCTAGATAAGAGGCTAACTAACATTTTAGGAGCAGAAGGAGATGGAAACCGGGAAACATGGGAACTAAGAAAATAACATTTCCATGGTATGTGCAAAAAGAAGCAGATTCTGTGTTGGACAATATGGGAAATATGAGATATCTGGATTACTGTACCATGAACCAAAAATAGAGGATGTGGGCTGAAAACACACAAAAACTGTGGAGATATACACAGTCACATGGTACAGAATGAAACATGTTTATTTGACTGAAAATATCCCAGATAGGTCATGTTTTATTGATGTCGTATTTCCAGCTTGCTTTCTTGTTTTTCAGGCTATTTTTTTTCCACCAGGAACTACTCATCTGTGGTGTGTGTAAGTGCACTGCAGATTATTGTGAGCTAACTTGAAAAATGTGTTGCACTTAAAGCCGACCTGAGCTGACCTGTGTGGTCTGGAAGGACTGAGAGCTTGTATGGCTCCATCCAGGTCCATCTTGTATGGGCATGGTCACTGAAGCACTGTGTGTCTACAGAGTTATGTTTACAGCACAACATCCAGGAATTTAACATCAGATTCTGCAATGAATTACTCTCATTTAAAACTTATTAAATATCAAAGCTTTTGATGATTATAATTTGAGGTTTGATAATTATAATTGGGAAATGCAAACAACATGAAAGAAACATGAAGAATGAAAAAAACTCAAAAACTGCTTGAAATGCACAGCAAAAAGAAATCTCTGTCACTAAATTTTTGTAAATTTGGACTACGTGTTCTTTAGTAGTGTTTGAGGTTAGCTTTTTCTTCATTTCTTTTGTTTCTAACAAGCAAAATTGTCTAAATTAGTACTGGAAATCAATATAGTAATGCAGCTAGGAATCTTTGCACAAAACATGATTAATTTCATTCATGTCTTAAGAAATTAGGAGAGTTCCCAGCGGAGCTTTGACCTTGGAGTAAAATCTTTGTCTAAATGCCACTGAAGTGGTCAAGTGCCTCCATCTGTGCCTGCCCACAGCCTGGCAAAGAGGAGCCAGAATGCTGTACACAACTGGAACAAAGCAGGAGAAGCAGCTGAGAACAGGAGTGTTGACCCCAGCCTTCCACGAGCTCTCTGCACTGACAGCAGCATCCTTCTTGATCCATCAATGCCCTTCGTTCTCCTGAAACAGCAGCTTCTCTGACGGGGCTGCTGATGTGGAGTGGGAAGGCTGTGGATCCATGAATGGACTGTGCTGTCAAAGGCATCGCAGTTTCACTGTGCCTGCTCCTCTAAGTGTATGGAAATGCTAAAATTAGAATTTAGTTACTCTCAGCTCTGCTGCATGACGAGTGTGGGATGATCTTTATTTTGGAGCTCCATTACTCACAGAATATATTTCTGTAGCTACAGATGACCAGTTCTCATGTATTTATGCTATTTTACTTGTTACGTTTTCTGATGAAGTGTGGAGGTAAAAAAGATAAAGACAAACAAGCAGGTTGTGCAAGAAAATTTGGTTTTATTTGTCCCTACAAAGTAAATTGCAGTTACCATTTCAACAAGTTATACTAGCACATAGTAGAAAAAACCCATGTGTTATAGAAAGATAGGGATAACATTTAGGGTGAAAAGGATGGAACTACTGCAGGAAAATCAAGTTGCAGTGACCACTATTCAGCAACAAGTATATCCTGAAAGACCCTCTCTCAAATCTTAACCAGATTCAAGTAGAATCTGAAATAGATAATATAATACAGTTTAATTTACAGGCACCACTGGAGCTTTTATGAAAAATGTTTCACTTTCTGTGTTGTACTGCTATGAAACCAATGTTACCAAAATCTTCTGCAATTATTAATGGATATTAAAACAGTAGATGAATATTATTTAAAAAAAATTAAAATATTGGAAATTAAATATCATTCAAAAATACAGTGGAAGAACAGCTAGAAGAGAAGATGGCTCAGTGCTTCATTTTGGAAAGGGCAATGAAACAATCCTTTCCAAAACGTACAATGAAAACACAGGAAGGGCTAATATTGATGATGAATGGAGGAATGTAGATTAAGTTTCCTCAGTCTGCTACTCTGCCCCTGAAGCTTTATTTCATGTTATCCTCCAGCTCAGATTCTCTTTGTTTCTATATGTATCTATGCAATATCCACAAAGGTAAATGCAGTTCCCTCCACAAGGATTTCTTCTTTTTAAAACTGTGTGTATCTACTTCTGCTTTCTAATGTGGGACAAAATGAGGGTCCAAACAGTATTTGATTATGTAACCTAGCCTAACTCCTATTGTTACAATTCTGTAGGGTCGGCAGTCATGTTCTTGCATGAATATCTGGACTAAGATTACACTAGCTGTATCTCAGATTGAAGACGTATAATAGAAGACTTGGCTATTCTCCAAAAAATTAGACATTGGAAAATTTCAATTTTATAAATAATTTGTTAATCTATCCCTATGTGATGTGGATCATTGAATATTAGTTTCCATGCAAATTTTCCTGAGAATATCACAAACCTTGAATGTGGTTTTTTGCCCATTATTAGGTTGTTACTGCCACATTAAATTCATCACATGTGAACTGTTCCATATTGGTGGGTTATTTGATTGTAAACAGGATTCTTGTTGCAAAGTGAGTTTATAGGCAATAAATTCAGGTTATAAATAGTCCTTTTTTGTTTGTTTGTTTGTTTTGGTCACGAATGCATTATTTTAAAGGTCAAATAAGTAAGTGTGATAAAGCAGACCTCAGACTAGAAAATCTAAAACATTCTTTGGAATATCTATGAATGTCTAAACTGGATTAGGGAATGTTATCTTAGCTGCTTCATCGTTTTCCTCTCCTGATGATGTTATTTTCATCTGTTATTAAAGGCTGAGTTTAACATGAGGGGAAAGAAATATTTGAGGACACTCCATTTGCAGTCAGTGTAAGGTTTCCTCTTTGCTCTTCAGGCATCAGAACAAAGTTGATTTTCTGAGCAATGTTGCTTCCACCCTTTCTTACTATAGAACAGTGAACAACATCCACCTGTCTCTCATACTCATTATTACTTTGAGGCAGAGGTGCACGAGAAAAGCTTGATACAGAATATGTTCCCATACACTCCTTATAAATGACAGACTTTTAAAAAAATGTTTTGTCTCTTTAAACTGGCACTTAAGCACTCACAAAAAAAAGAAACAACAAAAAACCCCCAAAATAAAGCTATCCTTAAATAGCTACAGGAAAGACAAAGACGTTAACATATAGGCTTAATTTGTGCATTACAGACTCTATCCTGCTCACAGCTTGACTGAGAATGCATCCAAAAGAAGTTTCAATATGGTTAATTTACCATTTTCATCTTAGTAAGAAGTAAAGATGTTTTTCTCTTTGGTGTTGGTGGTATATATCGAGGTGGATATGATCCATATTAAAATGGTAAACCTCTCCTATAAGATCCTGTTCAACTCTTCTGTGATAAGGTGTCAGGTGTCATGTTTATTAAATTGAAAAACCTAGATGATCTAAAAGACAAAATTTTATTCAATATAAAGACAATGTCTCAAATACCTCAGTCCTTTTTTTCCATCAAGGACAAAACATTTTTGCATTTATATGCTTCCTCTTTAGTTTTGCCTGTTTCATTTAAACACTTATAGATCTAATCCTGTCAAAGTCTTAATGTAAAATACAGTACACTACATAGGCTCAAAATAATTTGCCATTTTTAAGTGTGAATTTCTCTTCATTCAGGTTTCATGTTTGCTGGGAAACTAGGTTTGGATTTTCTTTCTTTTTTTTTAATAATGAACACTGTCTTTTTGAATGAGTAGAAATAGATATTCATGGATGAATAGTTTTATACAACTATCTAATCACCATCACCAAAGAAATTCTGCAGTTTTCTCTCAGAGTACATGTCTACATGTCCACAAATATCTTACCAACATTCTAACAAGTTCAGGAAACAGGCTGAAGTAAAGTTATGCCATGGATCTTGATGGAGATGGGTGAGGAAACTCTAGCTGAAGTTTCTGAGTTGGATCCTGTATAACAGATCTTTGTGGAGGAAAATTATGTAATTTCAGCTTAAACATTAGGCATGAAGTGTAAGTGCTTCTGCACTTCATGATAATTTAAATTGTGATATGTCTTGCCCTATTCTGCTGTAGTGGCTATCTGCCATAATAATCCAAAGCAACGGAAAATATATGTGCCAAAAGCTTATATTAATACAACAGTCCCAGAATACAGTGAGGATAATAAACCAAAACTTTTCACTTTTCATTCTTTATTTTAATTTTTTTTTTTAATTAAACAGCTGCACTCTGATGCATTGATCCTACATGGGATGGTCTCAGGCAATATCACATGAACATAAGGAGTCCAACTGCCTACAAAAACTTGTTTTCCATTCAGGTATGGTTAGTTTTGCTTCAAATACTTCATAGAGTTTTGTACCAAATACTTCAAGTAAAATGTTGGATAAATAACCAACATTCCTTAGTTGCAATTCATAGAATCAGAATCACTTGATGTGACTTTTTTGAATGCTCTTTTGTTCTTTTTCTTTCTTTTTCTTGGGAGGGTAAGGGGGGAGCAGATAGTGATATCAGGTACTAGTGAACTATGTTTTACTGTATTTCCCCAGCTGTGAGTCCACTGTCATGAATAATGAAGTATGCCCAGTGGTTCATTACCTCTGTGATCTGACTCAGATTTCCATAGCCCTTGGCATCCCAATGAGAATGGTTAATTCTTTAAGCTTTGTAGTTCAATTCATCCCTGTGTTATTTTTTGAAACAACCAGTTTGTCATCTGTTTATACAATGTGGAAATGAATTTTAATTGCCTCACATAAATTCATGACAGAGTACTTTATCTTCTTTTTTTTCCAGCCTTAACAGCAGTGTTCAAGCTTACATTGCAAAGATTTTTCATTAAAACCTCTTTTAGACTAGAGTATATTTGGCTGGCTGGCTCCCCTCCAGTAACTGGAAAGGGAAAAAAAGGAAAAGGCTCCTTGTCAGTGCTTGATGGGTCTCATCTATTGATTGTTTTTGCTTAAACCAGGGTAGTGTTACTTTAATAGTACTATACAATAGGCTAATCTTTACAACTTTCTGATAAAAAAAAATGAAAGTATGAAAACCTTGATAATTCTGTTGTAATAGGCTGTGGGAAAGCTGAAGAGGGGGGTGGGTTTAGGCTAGGGAGACCTTTTTCCTCTTTTTTTTTCTGTCTTTTCTTGTTCTCAGTCTCATGCCTTCAATATAGCAGTGGAAATTGAATGGAGGAAATTATTCAGTCTCAGAAGATGGAGGACAAGGATCAGTGACCTGAGGCTAAGGAAGGAAATGTTTAGGCTAGACATTAAGAAAAGATTTTGAATTGTATGGGCCAAATGGCTAAAGTCCTGAGGGAGGCTGTGAAAGCTACATCAGTGCTGCCATCAGAGGTCACATAGGACACGAGTGGGTAGCAGGAGGTTGGATGTAATGAAAACAAAGTTTTCTCATAACTTGGTCCTCTCTTTTCAAACTCAGTTGTGCTGGTTTTTGACTCTTATATACAGGTTGACAGGCACAGATGTCTGCTTTCTTTTTTCGGGTCTGACTGGACACTCAATCAACTCACTTTCTCACGCAAAGCTGACTCCAGCTACAATATGTGAAAAAGAATTGCTTCAGCATGAATCTTCTAGCCATGTTGAATCGTACATTTCACTCTTAAAGCACATTTTGGCAATCACAATTCATATGTAAGATTAATGCATATTTTTCTTTGTGTGAAACTAGATTTGAAGATAGAAAAATTCTAGAGTGATAATGAAGCTACAAATACGACTTGCTTTCTCACTCAAGCCTATCTTTGGTGCTGGAATGCTAAGTGCTGCATGCTTAAAATATCAATTGGCTTAGCTAGTTTTTGAAAGCTCCATGAATAATCAGAAAAAAAAGTTTGCTCAGGAGGACAAATCACAGCAAGAACCTTAACTTGGGCACCATGAAAACTCATCTAAAAGCTTTCAGATTGATCCTGGTGTGTGATGTCACTAATATGAGAGGTGTAAATTAACCTTATGAGAGCTGTTTCAATAACTTTTGTGGTTTTAAACCTTTGAAGATTCATATTTTGTTCTGTGAACGTAAAGTTATTGCAACTATAGAACCATAGGATCATATAATGATTTAAGTTGGGAGGGACCTTAAAGAGCTTCTAGTTCAAGTCACCTGCCATGGCCAGGGACACCTTCCACTAGACCAGATTGCTCAGAGCCTCTTCCAACCTGGCCTACCCGAACATAATTTTGAGAACAGTATTAAAGAAAGGACAGAGCTTTGACACTTCAGATTATTTTTTCTGGTTATAAAAGAGATATTTCAATGTCTTCTAAAAATGACCAGATGTTCTATTAACTGAATCCTATCTGCTCTTTGGTTTTTGGTTGGTTTTTTTTTTTGTTTTGTTTTTTTTTTCTCCCCACTTGGATTTCTTCAAAAAGAAAGGACTATCTGTTCTTATTTTTCCAACGTATTTTGTCTACAAGCTTATTAAATTTTCTCCAGAGTAAGCACTGGAAACTAGCATTATGTGGCATGCAGCATACAGATTTAACTTGCTTTCCTCATGCTTCCTTGACTTTCAAGCACACCTGCTACAAATTCTATTTCTGGAATGAAATACATCAATAAATCAGAATCTTTGCACCAGATTTTGCGGCTCATGTGCCATATGGAGAAATGTTAAATGAAGAGTTTAAGGCAGAAACATTTGTATAACTTTTATGCATTTCATAGCTAAGTCAATTCTCACACTGTGAGGTTGATATATTAATCATCCAGGACTGTGTCTGCTGAAGAAACACTCTGAACCAAGTAAACTTTGAAGGGGAGAAGAGATTTTGCATGAGCTGAATTTTAATTGGTATAGTGTCCGTTCTTGATGTTGTAGTTCTTCTACCTGTTTGTAGAAGTATCTGACTGCACACCACACGAATATTTCATTACAAACTGCTTTAGGATACTATTTCAGGGTAATGCCTACTGATTTTCTTAGTGGTAGGGAGGAAGTGAACCAATATACCCAGAATATTGTTAAGGTATGGTATTGAAACAGAGGTGTCAATGAACCAGGACCAACCATTTGGACTTTGCAGTAATTAAAAAGCTGAGTTGCAGCATCAAGACATAGGCTGACCTAATAAAGTTGCTTCTTTTTTTGGACATCCTGTCTCCAATTGTTTCTTTGAATGTCAAAAAAACCCAAATCAAATAAACCTTTTGAAGAACAACATAAAGACCTGAAATGTGTCCAGTAGCTGAACTCAAATGATATGTGTATCTTATTGAATTATGTGGACAAGATGAGGAAAGCTAAAACAGTACAACCTGATCATAATTACAAAGAGAAAGGAGAGACCATAAAAGCTAACATAATGGAAAGGGTCAATCAAAAATTCTGCCATCTGAGGCAAGTACCATGTTGCCAATGTAACACAACAAACTAAAAAAATGAAAAGATAGGTACCCCAGTAAGCCAAAATGAGTTGAATCTTATGGGTAGTTCTGAATCTTGACCTGTGGGTAGAGATAGTGCTAAAGACAATCTTGCAGCTGATACCTTGCAGCTGTGTTAATCACCAAAGATTGGGAACAGCCTTGCCCTCAAGGCTAAGGGTGTGATAAAGAGTTGGAGTCAGTTGAGGTTTTCTGGCTGTGCTGCGAGGACAAAGGGACAGGAGGTCGGTCAAGGGACAGATCAGGTGAGCCACTGTACGAGGGACAGGTGGCTGTGCAAGGGACAGGAAGCAGCGAGCCGGGACTGCAGAAGGAAGAGAGAAGGAGAGAAAGAGCCAGAGCTGGTGGAGCAGCACCCAGAAGGATACATAGAAAAGGTATGAAATACTTTTTGCATAACAAAGTCCTGATATTTGAAGCCCCCTGAAGTTTTTACTAAAGCGCTCTGAGTGCAGTGGCCGTCTCGACTACCACATTGGCCGTCCTTTTTTAATCATGAAGGATGCTAAAAGATAACCTATTGTGGCTTCCAGTTGACTCATTTGTTTAAACAAGGATTGCAATTTGACCTAAATGCAAAGGTGTTGCAGCTATTGTGTGCACTGCATTATGGACAGTTTACAGGCTCACAAATTTGATGAACAATTCAGGTTTGAATGGAGCTCAGGATCTCTCTATCTCACGTTCCTGCTTTGAGCAGGGCCAGCTGTGTTGGCAGATCACATTCCTCAGAGTTTTGTCCAATCAGGTCTTGGAAAACTGAAAAGATGGGAACTGCACCACTTCTCAACCTGCTCCACTGCTTGGTGCTCCTTGTTCTAAACAACCCTTCAGTGTATAAACATAAAAATCTACTTAAGCACAGGGCATCTCATCAAAATGAGATTTGATTTTATGAGAGCATATTTTTTAACTTTTATTGTCCCGTAAACTCATAAAAAGCATGTTTTCCTTTTCATTCATTTATTCAATACAAGACTCTGCCTTGAAAGAGCAAAGTGATGAAAGGATCCATGTCCTGCATTTGTGGTTACTTTATTCTCCATAAAAACTTATATTATTTCACAGGGGGAAATAATACAAGAATTCTGGTGGGTTTTTTCCCTGCTTTTGTTTGTTTGTTTGTTTTGTTATGTTTTGTTTCTTTTCTGTGGTATGCAGGCGGTAGCAACAGATGGAAGATATGTTTATTACCTTTTATATCCTCACTAGTAAGTGATCAAAGACCCTGTGTTAGGAAAAAAGTCAAAAAAAGTAAACACATTGCTTTGGAAGAGATTCAAGAGCTTTACACAGGCATCCTTCACTTCCAAATTACAAACCTTCATAGTTACTCAGCTAAACACCTCAAAGCTTAAAACAGTTGATCAACAAATCCTGAACCAAGAATGTGATTCAAGATGAAATTGATATAATTTCATTCATGTTTATCTTTTATTCCAGGAGTTAAAAAACAATGTCTGAAATGCACTTCAAAAAGTGGAAAGAGATAAGACATCTTACATATATAGGAGCTTCAGTAAAATGGTGTAAGAAGCAAAAAAGGGGTGGATTTTACAAATGAGCTTATTGTTCAAAATAAAGAGTAGAGTTTTGCAGAGATATAAGTAAGAGCAAGTTTAAAATTATTATTTTGAGTTTTGTTTTAATTTTTAAAAAAATTTTATTTAACAATTCTAACTGTCAAATACCTGGTTAACTATTTGCAGATATTATGGTTTCCATCCAGCTTTGATTAAAAATCCGGCGAGTTAATCGGTGTTAACAACTTTCTACAAGGCAGTCTGGGATAATAAGTTGGGAAGAGTTCTCTCTGATAAGAATGCAATTCTGTGTTTTCATACTAGGCAGAGTAGGGTGTTGATAGTTTTCTGGACAGTTGCTGGGTAGAAGAATATTCTGTCTGTCTGTGAGAGAGCTGCTGAAGGCTGGAGTTTGCAGTGCAATCGTTTTGCTCTGTGGCCATTTGTGCTCCAGACTAAGCCAGTGATCACATCTGTACAGCCCTGAAAGATTCCACATGTAGAGTTACTGTCATGAGTGGGCAGAACACTACACTTGAACCTTTCCATACTACCAGTCTGTGCAAAAATAAAGTGTCCTGGTGACACTTACTAGATTGAAGAGCAGCTATGACAAGAAAGACAGGCAGTGCCACTACTTGAAAAAAATTGATAACTGAACAAAACTGGAGACTGAAGAAAACATCAGGAAACTTATCCTAAGAGTTGGTACTTCACTCTCAATAGCTGCTCTTTATTACATCTTGTTCTGTGACTGATTTTGGTGCACTGGGGTAATAGTGCTGTTTGCGGTGCTGTTACAGAGCAGCTGCAATCAGAATCACCCTTTCAGTGCTCAGCAGCACTGCCAGCTTTGGAGAGTGAGAGTGTGCTGCTCTTTTCTATTTATTTCAGACAAATAACAAGTAAAAGTTAAAGTAAGAGGTAGGAGTATGTCTTCAGTGGTTCCCACACTTACATCAGAAGTCACCAAAAAAATTAGTTTTAAAGAAGTCTGTCATCAAGGGCCATGCATCCTGCCCTCTCCTCTCAGGAATTAGTTTTTTGTCTTTTAAAAAACTGGCACCACCAAGAATTTTTTCACATCCAAACTCATGGAAAATTCTAAGGTATCACGTTTTTCAAATGATGGCTGCAGTGAAAAATCCAAATTCTCTACAACTCCATTTATTTTCAAATCCTTAATTCTATTGCAAAGCCTTGGACTCAGAATGTCCCGTAGTGAAAATTGGAGATACCTGAATCCAAGCCAAGCATCACTGATTTATGCCAGGTAAGGTTTTGGTCTCTTTGTGGGTTTAGTATTAAAGGCAAACCAACAGTGTCAAATCAACTTATGACTCAATTTTACTTTTTCTGATCTGTGATACTCTGCAGACATTGTGTGTTGCATTGTCAGTGATCTGATGTTTTCTTTCCTTTTTTTCTGTCATTTCTGTGTCCTCTTCAGCTTTTATTCACTGTGTTATGTATTGCCTGAGGAAGAACGTTTTCCCTTCCTCCACAGCTCTCTCACATTTCATATTTATCCTTTCACATCTATTTTTTTATTTTTAGTTTATTAGTGCAACCCTTCAGTATTATTTTCTATCTCAACTATTTTCAAACCTCCTAAATTCACTGCAGGGGATTGTGATCTGATCTAACTAAATGACAAAACATATGGAAAGGCATTTAGGATTTTTCTTTTATTTTCTAAAGCCATAGCTTGTTTCTGTGTCCTCTGTGATTCAGCCTTCTGGTTTTTGGGTTTCATTTGAAGAATCTGACTCCTTTCATGGCTAAATGTAGCACCCAATGCTCTCCATCACCTAAAAAGTAGTAACTTAATAACGATGCAGTACACCTTGATCAAAAATACATTAAAGGAAAGGAACACAAATGGAATTGATTTGCTTACACTGTAGAGGATTTCTCTTGGTCTGTATAGAATAATTTTGATGCCAATTTATCCTTATTTTTCTTTCCTTGTCTTTAAAGGGATAGTTGTAGCCTTTCAAATATTTCTTGAAAGCAATTAAGAAATAGTTACACAGGTAATACAGGTCTTAAAAACCTGCAAGAGAAGACACTGAAAGTCATATAATATTACAACAATTGGTCATGGCTATGCTAGTGTTCTAGCATAACCTGTTAATTCTTATATCTATTTCTATGACACAATGATCCTATTATTCTAGTCTCCATTTCATTTTTCTCCTCTCCAGCAGATTTTGCTTGAGCTTAATATGGTTTCTAAAATTTGATATATCTTTGGAGTTCTGTGAATATAATTATATTTGTGAAAATTTCAATCTGCCAGATCACCACAGATATCTCTAAACTTCTCAAAATAGATGATTCTCTACACAGTGAAATTTTGATGAGAGATAATAATTTAGAGGTATTAATCTGAAACATTGTCAAATGATAAATTAACTGGGTAGGAAATAATTTACCTTGCTATTTTAATTGCAATATATCTCATAGTCTCATTTTCTAACTAAATGTAAAATGTAGAGTTTGATTAATGCTACAAAAAAGACTCAGAGACCAGGATTAAAGAGACACTGGGACATCTGAAAACTCTTGAGATTGAGACTGGTTGGGAAATCTCAGAGGATCTCCCTTTTCATGAGCTTTCGCATACACTTAATTCCTTCCTCATTTGATTGTTTTGATTTATTCATTACATAGCCTAAGGAAGCTCCATAGTGCTACTGTACACAAGAAAAGAAAGTGCAGCTTTGATAAGCTCCTTATTCTTTGTGACATGCTATTAGTTTATCCAGCTGTCACTTGTTGGATGTGAGTTGTAGAAACAGCTGGTGGAAGCTGGGAATTCAGAAATATACTGAAGGATTTGTTTGGAGCAGACCAAATCAGAAAATGTGCAAAAAAATAATGCTGACATTGAATGTTTTCATTAATGGTGGAATTCAGAATAATTAAAGATTATTCCATTGATAAATGCGTGATAAATTAAATTTTCATCAAACTAAAGTGCTTGCTGGACAGATTGAGACCCAGAATTTCACTTGCAAAAAGGTAATTACTTTGACAAGATTGCTTCTGAATGTCTGTTATATCATGTCTGCCAGAAGGACTAGTGAAAACTGCTATTTTTCTTTACATCTTTCCATGACTGGAAAGAAATTTTTTTTCTTAATTTCTCAAAAAAAGAATGTAATATGTAATGATGCTAACCTTATTAGAAGAGAGCTATAAAGTGAAAAACTGTATTTGATAGAAAGCATTTAATATTTTCTCAGTAAAAATTTATTTTAGAGGCTAATATTTATCTTATTGGTGACATTATACCTCATATCTTAAATTTAAAAATGGAACAATTGAATACAGATATTGTAAGATTTTGTTGATTAAAGAAGCATTTATCCAAAATGTGTTTAAACCAGAAAAACTTTCATAGATTTTGAAACCAAGTAAAAATCAGATTTGTTCGTGTCAATTAACAGTGTTGATTTCAGTGTCTGAACTATGGATCCTTTCCAGCAGAGGACAGAAATATGGATTTTTAGATGTAATTTGTCAGAGGTCAGGATTGGTTGTTTATCTGCATCTAGATATAACAGGTTTTCTCAATTTATTATAAAGGAATAGCCTTTTATTTAATTTTAATCAATACTTTTGCACTAGATAGCTGTATAAAAATGCATGTAGTATGTTTCTAGGGGAGAAAAGACATTAAATCTGATTGTCCCACTAATATTTATAATCAAAGACTTAGCAGTTTTTCTCATTAGACTGTTTTCCTGACATCAATATATGTGTTTAAATATTCAAATAGTAAATTACTATAAAATAGAAATTGAGCTGAATCATGTGTATACAAAATTTTTAGTTAGAAAATGGTGTAAATAGTTTTTAACCTCTAGCCTGTGTCATTTTTCTTGTCATTCTGTTAGTTATTTTTCATCCCTAATGGTTAAATCACAAACCTCACTTGCTTAATGTTTAATGAAATAGTTTCCTTACAAAGATATTATTTACTAGCTCAAACAGAAATAAAAATCAGGTACTTCAGATAGCTGTTTACGCACTTACTTTCGTTCTCTCTTGGATACATATATAATCTAGATTCCTCCCTCACTACTTATAATCAGGTAATTCATAGCAATTTAGAATTTCCTTTCTGAAGACTTTCTAATGTTGATTCAAATGCTTAAATACAGGTGAGTTTGCATATATATTTATGAGATTAAAATATAACAAAAACGAGGAAGCCATAGATAAAATTTTAGCTCTCTCTGAACTGCAGTGTACTTTATAGCTGAAATCAGAAGCTTAACTATTTTGGGACACAACATTTCAAAATTCAATGTACACTAGCTCTTCAAGCAGCTCAAAAGAGCCCATCTGACTGCCTCACATAGGCTGAAAAGTTAAGGACTCAGACAGTCTTTCAAGAGAAAACAGTGGGTTTGAAGTCTCCAAAAAAAGTCTGTGATTTTCTGAAGTGCATTGTTTAAATCAAACTCCCTCCTGCTGACAAAGGTAGTCACAGACAGTTCTGGCTCAAGTTCAAGAAATCAAGAATGCTGAAGTTTGTTTTCTTTACCTGTAGAGAACTCTGGATGAGATGTTATACTACCAAGTTTGAGAAGCTGGCTATGGTCCAAATCAAACACCCTCTGCAGGCTCTCTTGTTTGGCATCTGCACTCTACTTTGCAGAAGTCCAAGAGTGAGACAGAAAAATTAAGGAAGTCATAATGCTTTAAAGATCTGACAAAACTTGATAAAACCCATGACCTGCCTGTTTTTCTGCCTGGAATGTTAAGACAGAAAGTCCAACTGTGGAGAAGTCTGAAGCATTGCTCCCAAAGGTGAACGAACCTGGCTGGTTTCCCGAGTCTACATTGGAAATAACTGCACAGCAAAGCCTGTTTAAGATTTTTCTTGTTGGCATTTATATGATTATATATTTAGAACTCTATTAACACAGACACTAATTCACTGGGAATGAACTAATCCCATTTCACACTTTGAATTTATCGTTGGTGCCAAAGATTGTAAGCTTAGTTACAGGATTTTATGGAGCAGTCTGTCATTTATATATTTATTTCTGGTGGTGCTGGTGGGGATTTCTAAAACACTTGTAAGGTTAGTCCTATATATTTAACAATAAACCAGGTTGTACTAATTTCTTACAAGTTCTTGCTTGCTTTGTCTTTACTCTTTCATTATCTGAATCACATCAGATCTGCAAGGACTGTTCTTTGAAGAAAAGATACTATGAAGGAAAAGAAAAGATAGAGGAAATAGCATTGTGTGGAAGACACAGGGATGATAAAAGAATGCAAAAATTAGTATGGGAGATAGTTTCTTTGTTTAGCTTTTTTTTTTGTCTTCTAGGAGTGGAACTTTTGGTTTGCTGCAGAAATAGTCTCTGTAAAACATTACAGAAGACATTCAGTAAGTTTAATGAACAGTTCTGAACCCTAGAAACAACTGCTCAGGCAAATATTGTCATTTTCTATGCAAAATGAATAAGGCCTTCACTACATGCAGAACCTCTTCCTACAATAACTCATTATCATTAGAGGATACATGTTCATTGTGAAAAGGACCAGTGAGGAAATGAACTATGAGTCATTGAACACACCAACAAAGGGCTTTAATGCTCTTAAACCCATATACACTTTGTATATACTGTTTTCATACTGTTTATATGGCTTTTGTATCTGTTTTCATGAATTCTTGATTTTCCAGATATGCATGTCCCTGCTTCAAGGCTATTTGGTACTATTCTCAGAGGCAAAGCACATTAATAGCATGTTTAATTTTCCTTAGTTTCTAGAACTGAGCTTTATGTCTTACAAATAATGTTTTGTGGAATGAACCTGCTACTTGAAATTTCTGCTTTTTCATCATCTCAGTCTTCCACCTCTTAGATAATAAACTACACAGGCATTTATTAGAAGCAACAATTCACTAGGTCCTTAACAATGCCTTGCTAAGTGGTGATCATGGTTAAGAACCCTTATATGAGCACAATATTAAGAAAGAAAAGTGTAGAGGTGGTCTCCCCGGAGAAGAGAACCCTGGAAAAATGCCTTGGGAAAACCAATTCAAAATGCAACAAGCAAGAAACTTATTCACGTGCTCTCCATGCAAATTATTACTAGAAAATTCTTGATTTTTTTTTTTTGTTACTGTAGGTTGACTTTTTGTGCAGGAATTTTAATATTCCTAATTGTTCTCTCATATCGGACCCTTCCCTCAGACACCACCTTAACTCCCCACCCACACTGGGGTGCATAAGTACCCTTGTCTGACCCAAGACCCTGCCTTTTGCCTTTGGCCTCTTGTTACTGCTTTGGTCCAGTTCACTCCCATACAGTGGACACCTTCCTTATTATTTGTTGTTCTCACGTTATTAATATTCCTTTTTGGACAACTGGACCAAGAGTGCCTCTCTCCATTAAGTTGTCACAAGGCTGAGTCCCAAGGAAACTCAAGGGGATCTGATAATTTGGGCTTGGACCCTTGGGAGTTTCAGAAAAGCCCAGTTTTTTCACCAAAGTGAACTGAAAAAGTGGTAAGGTATCCTTTTGCTAGACTACTAGCAGTTTACTCTCTTTTTAAAAATTATTTAATGGCATCTCTGCCTAGACCAGTAAAAGGCTACCATAACAGAAACTTCACGTCATCACTTCTGTGTCCTCATTTGATGAAACTTGGGAAAGAGAAAACATGGTTCATAAGATCTGGGCACCTAACTTTTATTGCAGGAACTACTTTAAATATAATTAAACATAAGACAACTATTACAGAATTGGAAGAAGAGTATTATATTCTCCCCTTTCCCCCCTCGTTTGTCCTATATATTTGACCTTAATTCCAGAATATACTTTGCAGTGGTTTGTCCTTTACAACTTAGTTAAGAATCTGCGACATAAAAATTCTGTTTAACATTGCCCAGAATGAGCTTCTGTTGAATTTTGGTGTGAAAACAAAGAAACATGTATGTGTAAGTGCAGAGGATGCCTGAAAGGGATTTGAAAAGGAATCTGAAAATCAAAGTCATGGATGGAGAGTGAAATACTCTCCCAGTTTCAAACTGATGGTTGTTAAAAATCAGATGATTCAAAATTAATTTTCAGGTCATCTTAGATTAATTATTTTTAGGAATTACAATGTCTGGGGTGTCATTTGCCTCCTCTTACAAGCAGCAGACTTTTTAGTAGCCAGTTTTCTTGGATGGGGAAAAAAAAGAGGGGCAGGAAAATCGTAGATTTCAAACCAGACATATTCAAAGCATACAGTGACACACAGATATGATGTGTTGAGTCACCACTGAGAATTAAATATTGTTATGTAATCTAATTATACTAACCTTTACAAAACATTATGTTCATAAAATTTTATGAGCTATGGGCAGAAAGAATGTAGGTTACTGCATTGTGTTGTACATATTTTCTCAGAGAGAAAATCCACAGCTGTTTCTGTGTCTTATGTGTTCCAGTCATTCTCTTGTGCCCAACAGCAGAGACAAAGTTCATGTTGAGCTAAAAAGCTGCTTAAAATGGCTAAGACAAGCTAAAACGTTATATTGTGGAACTCACCAGGTTTGTGGCATACAGGATTTACCCAGCATGAAGTGGTATTGAATGTTCACATTAACAGTGCTTTACAATGCTATATGTAAAGCTAGTATTAAAAGGCAATACACTATTTTATGAAGAGGTAGCTTATTGGTAAACATTCATGAGGTCTACACACAACGTTACTCTGAAATGGACACCTGCCCATGTTTTGCATGAAAATACTCTCTTGTGTAGTTGATATAAAATCTCATCAAATTCAGAAGGGATTTTGCAAAATGCTTCAAAATTTTGTTTATCTCGAGTTTATAACAGATAAGCAGACTAAACCAGAAAGAAACAAAAGGTCCTCACTGATTCTCTTTCCAGAGGGCTCACAATTTTCAGCTACACAATTACCATAACAATTTGTTAGTGCATAGTGAATAATGCAAATGCATAGACTGATCTGCAAGTTGGAATTCTCCATTTTTAGCTAATGTAAAGCTCCCCTGAACACTTTTACCAAATTATGAACACAGTGGCATGAATCGTTAGGATTTTTGTCTGTGAGCCACAGCAAGAAAAACAAACTGAAGAATATTTTTTCACTCAAAGCAAAGAAAGGGCAAAATGTGTTGATTTTCATATCATTTGCAGCTTTATCACCCTACCACCTAACAAATGATGTTCAGTCTGCTTGGTCATACACTTTATTGCATTTATTTGCTTTTTAAAACTTAAAAAGTATTTTGGCAAATTTCTAAATATTTTCTCTGTACACTGAAATCAGGATTAGTCTAAATCTAATCAAAATTCAGAAATTATGTTCTTTGTATGTATGAATCCACACCTGTTATCCAGTAGCGATAAAAATTTGATCCTTAAAACTTTAAAAGAGAAAACTGTAAAAATGTAAAAGAAAAACTTTTTTGCCATAAGTTTTTGGGTTAGTATAATTCTGGGAAGAAAGGGCATGACATGTTGCTTTAGAAAAGAAAATTGGAATGTATTTGAAGTTGCTTATGGCTTGTAATGTCAAAAAGAGCCCTAAGCAAGACAGATTGTTGAGCTGATCAGGGGAGATGGTCACAAGTGCAGCATAAATGCAATTTATCATTTGACTCCATATTTTATCACAGTCCTGCCTGTCTATGTATCTCTGCTCCTGATTCTGCCAAATTGCATTCCAATGAACATTTTTTCTTTGATGTAAATAGAAGCAGGAATGTATTTAATCTGCCTGTTACAGTACTATACCCTGTGTATACAATATAAAACCTACTTCAGTCTTCCCCCCTTCTTTTATCCAGTCCAGATTTCCTCTTGGCAATAATGGTATTTTTAATCCCAAAGGTAGTTGAGGAGGAGGGGGTTTTGGGGGGTTATTTCTAAGGGGTTTTTTAACTTGTTGCATGTCTAGATAGAACTTTAAAATCCTGAAAATTCCTGACTTCTGTTCTAAAATGATTCAACAAAAGAAGTCAGAATAGAGAGTGTGATAAAAAAAGATGAAGCTGTTAGAATTGTTAGAATATAATTTTAAAGAAAATGCCAATGCCAGTGAGTACAGGCACCACATTTTCAAAATTGTCGTTATATCTGAAAATTACATAGGCACAATTTAACATCATTCAGCTCAAATGAATGTCACATGAATTTGTACAATGCCAGTCAGCTTACCAGTGATGATGAGAAAACAGCCAAGTGCAGACATATACAGTGTTAAACTGGAAGTTCAGCAATACAGAGAACTGATTTTAATTGCCTCAGGAAAATCCAAATAATTGACACGTGTAAACAACATCTAATACCGTGTGGACACAAAGTCCATCAGTTTGTTGCAATCAGTTTGAACCATATCAGGCCAAAGAGTTGAGGCCCAAACAATTTGAATGTGGGGTAAAAATGTAAAAGAAAAGAGTGCAAGAAAGATGTGGAGAAAAAAAAAAAGACAATGAAAGAAATGTTCTTACATTGTAAGAAAGCCTGATTGGAAGCCTCTCTTATTGATCACAGGGAAAGAACTACTCTCCAACAGCAATTATGGAGTTCCATTTTGCTCGACTTTTTTTTCCACTTTCAGCAGGTGGTGGGAGGAAAGACTTG
Source organism: Brachypodius melanocephalos (assembly GCA_013398615.1). Lineage (NCBI taxonomy): Eukaryota > Metazoa > Chordata > Aves > Passeriformes > Pycnonotidae > Brachypodius > Brachypodius melanocephalos. The sequence continues at coordinate 30,998,863 of VZSR01000520.1, forward strand.
ATTTGGCTATGATTAGCATTCTCCCACAGAAAATGTTTGAAGTATTAATAAATACATATAGAACTGTACTCTCAGAAAAATGTACAAGAAAATTACCTTGAAGTATGTGATGAAAATCACATTTTGCCTGTAAACAGGAGAGAGGAATTATTCCACTTCCAGCTTTGTGTGAGACTCTGTGTGTTAGATTTTAGAATTGGATGGCAAAGAACACTGCAGAGTTACCGTGCAAATGAGTAATTTTATCCACAAACAGAAATTTGACAAAGGTGTCTTATTCTTAGCAGGAATTTCATTAATTGTGCTCAGGCAAGTTATTCAAAGAGTAAAGCAACCAGTCTAAAGCTCCTATCATAAAGCTTCCAAAAATCTTAAACTAAGTTCTTTCATTGTATCATTGTTAAGAACTTGAGTAGTACAGAAAATGCAGATAATACAAATGTCATGAGACCATGAACAAAAACTAAGTCTGATGGCTGAGGTCCATGAGTGTTTTTGGGCTATTGCATACTCCAAGTGTCAGTTTATTTATCTGAACAACAGAGAAAATTAAGTTCATCAATATTAAGCTTTTGAAAAGCTGTAGTTACAAGCACTTGACATAATCATGTCATGTGGTAAATAAGTGGTCATTGTTCCTAATCATTTAGAGATGATTGTGTAACTTGCTTATAATTCTGTTTGTCCTGTCCATGGCAATTCCTCTGAAACAAAATTATTTTAAGTGAAAGCTTCTTACCTCTAGGCCTTTGTCTGGTGCTGTGAGTTAGGTTGAGAATCTGTCATATTCTGATGATTAATCTAATCATACTCTATGCCTAAATATAGGGTTCGTTTTTCTTATGTGAATATTATTAATGGTCATAATGTTAACTTGATTGCTGTGCCTCTAATTTAGACAGAGAATATTCTTGTTGTGTGAATTGCTGAGGTTTCTAATCCTTTTTTTTTTTATCTTGTGTCATTTTTTTCTGTGTTTTTTGAGTGTTTTGTTTTGTTTTTTTCCCCAGTAGACTCTCATTGAACTGTTCAAAATTTCAGGAGGGGAGAGGAGAAGCCAGAATGAAAAGCAACTGGGTCCAGAGGAGCCTATTGCAAAAATAATAAAATACCTTGGTGGGATAAAAGTCTGTGTGCTAAAGTCAGCTCTGAGGAGACCTTTGTATGAGGTCCTGGAGTCTCCTTCAGTATTACTTAATTGAAATCAGAATTAGCAACAGGAATGTTTGCATATTATCAGCATGATCAGGACAAAGCCTGTGGTGCCGTGGCAGACTTACAATAGAAGAGATTGTGGTGTGGTGTGGGAAGATAATGCAGAAATGATACAAAGGCCCACAGGGACAAAGGCAAAATGATTTAGGTTTAAAATAATTGTAACTTACATTTTATTAAAGGCAGCTGGATTGCAAACCTGGATAGATTTTTCTTATTAAAAGGAGTGATTCCAGTTCAATTTTGATGCTGGTGTGAGGATTTTCTGACAAGAATGCTGTGGACAGACATCAGCACCTCCACAAAAACTGAGAAACAATAGTTATGTTATAGAGGGGTAAATTATTTCCTGAAATGTAGTATATGCAAGCTTTTCACTCAAACTGATTTTAAATAGTTTCCCCGCATAGTTCTTCTTTTCAAGTGTTCAAAGGAGGTGACAAACCTTCATGGAAAACTTTAATACCATTTTTTTCATACACATATGTTTTGTCAGCTAATTGTACCATTGGTGAAAGCTGCCAGATTAGCACCCTTTGACACCAAAACTCTTTGTTTATTCACCTAATAGATAAAATATAATCAGTATTTCAGTGTGCTCTATTCCACAGAAAAGGCCAGGCTGTTGTCCTGGAAAGCCTTAGGCATAGAAAAGAGAAAGAGGGAACATCTATCTCTGAAGTATAAACAACACTTGATTTTAAAAACACAGAATCTGAATCACGCCACACAGCTGGGGGACATGAGGGTGCTTTTTCTTAAATGGGCTAGCTATTGTGTAAGTATTTTGGATGAGATAGAGTGAATTCTTCAGCAGCTGTGTCTTATTTGTATGGTTTTCTCAACAGCAATAAAATTAAAATTTATTTGGTTATTTCTCAAGCCCCTGTTCATAAGTTATGGGGAGTGCTTTCAAACAAACTACTGTTCACTGTTGGGAATACCCTACTTTAAATGCCTCAATGCATTTCAGGGTGGAGATCAGTGGGAATTGGATGGAGAAATATAAGGAAATGAGAAATTATAAAAGAGAATATTAGTTACACTTTGATGAGGAAAAGAGAGCACAGAAAAAACATGAAACAAAAACAATCATCAGCAGCAATGTAGATCCTGGATTTTGTTGGAAGTATGGTAATATACGCTATAAATGAAGGGCTAAGAACGGTGTACGAGAGGGAGAAGCAGGAACTATTGAGCCTGACAGGCAGAGAGAGTAAAGAGCAAAGAAATAAACTCTTGCCATTCTTGGCATCACAAAGAAAGCTTATAAAGGTGGAGAGAGATTATACACTATATCTCTCACTCAAAAATCTTGTACAGATCAGATTTCCTTCTCTGCTTGACATTCTGTCATCTTAGCAGAGAGACAGGCTTTTGTCAAAAGGGAACTTAAATTAAGAAGGGACAGGCTGTCCTACAAAACCTAATTCTCCACCTGGGCATTTGCAGTATCTTTTTTAAAGAATATTTTAACATCATTACCTAAGACCTGGAGAGGTGGTGTATGGCTGGAGGATGAGAAACAACAGGAATAAAGGGAAACTGGCTTGATAAAAAGACAAAAGTATTTTGCGAGGAGGGCAGTCAAGTAGTGGAGGAAGATACTCAAACAAATGTCCACACTTAGAGATTTCCAAGATCTCACTACACAATTCTCTGAAGAATTTGGTCTGGTCTCACAGCTGTTTTCAACAGTAAGGTGAGCTAGAGAGCTCCTGAGGTCCCTTCCAGCCTGAATTATCCTGTGATAGCCTCTCCTCAAAGCTCTGCTTTAAGAGGTTTTCAGACCTCTCTGTGGCTTTACTCAGACATATATCCAAAACACCAGGTCTTTTGTCCTTCAGTATATAGAGGTTTTTTAAAAAATTGACTGTGAGAGTACACCTGAAGAGAATCAGAAAATATATTCTTCTTCAGGGTGGCTTTTTCTCTTCAACTTTCAAAATCTGCCTTTTTTTTGGTCTTTATTGAAAGTCTTCTTAGACAGTGAATTTTTCTCCTTTCCTTTGTTTCTTCGTGGCATGATTTTTTCCTTTCTTTCTGCATTTGCCTTTTGAATTTTAAATATTAACGAATATCCTTCTTACTACTCATCCTAAGAGTAATAGAAATTTTGGACTTTCAACAAAGAAGACAAGAATGATTCTGTTTTTCCAGCTCAAATACTACCGGATGTATAAACAGTACAGATTTTATTCTGGAATTTTTTTAGGTAAGAGGGTGAAAGAAATACTTTTTTTCCCCGTAATTATATTAATGTTTAGATAGAGGATCAGAATTTCTTCTGTTTGAATCACTTGAACAGGCATAGACACTCTGTAAAACTTTTATTTACACAAAAGAAGAAAATCAGTTCCAGATTAAAGCATTTCTTTGCAGCTGCCTAGAGGAGATTTAAGTGTCTAGGCTCCTGTCACAACCCATAGATTCAATGGAGCTGGAGTGCTGTTCAGTTAGCCAATATTAAAGAGCTGGTTTGGAATAAACCAAGGCACTTAGTTGCTACTGAATGTATTGTTTAGATATTCCCAGACCATAAATAGTCCTGAGATACCTGTACTGAATCTCACCCAAACTGACACACTTCTGAAAACATTACACTAAGAGGAAATCTGATTCTTCTATGGAAGTCAAGGGGATGGTAGAATTTTATAGTTAATTTATTCCTAAATTATTAACTGGTTGTCTATCTGCTCCATTATATATCTGATGATATGTATTCACAAATATGGACATTTACTATCCAGAGGAATACAAGTTTATTTTAAGTGCTTTTATTTTACACATTTTCTTATATTTTGTTTTACACTATTTTCATTAAAATAAGATACATGTACTTTTATTAACTTTTCCTAGGAAATTATGAACACTAGCGTTGTCAAATGGTACTTAATTTGGCATTTTAAATTCATTAAACCTGTTTGAATAAAGATCTTTGAACCAGGACATGATATAGACTTGAAAGAGTAGAACTATGTTAAGCAGTATTAATATGTGTGCTTAAGAGTTGTTGTTGTTTGGACAGTAGCTCCATGGAAGTGATTCAGCTGGCTTTGGTATTACTTACAATTAAGAGGTGTCTTAAATCAGGAATCATGAAGTGATTAAGTATATCTGGGTTAAGTATATCATTACCTGGAGCACTTACAGCTGTCTGTGGTATATCAAACCGAAAATGGAATCCAAGTAAGCCAGAATTACTGACCTATAGATGATACACAAGATAATGAACAGAAAAAGACAAAGCCCTATTAGATTATAAATTAGCTGTGGGAGGAGAAAGACCTGTATTTTAGTGATTCCATAAATAAGGAAGTTCATGACTTGGCTGCTGTGCTGTAACATTCCAACCTTATGATCAGTTTTAGAAGGATCTACTGTTTAGCCCTAGACATATTTTTCATAGCAGCTGAAAAGATGTCCTGTTCCTCAGGTCAGGTGGCTTCAAATTCATGGTCTTCTAAATCTGTTCTATGGGATTCGTGAAGACTCTGTGATCTTCTCAACGGGTCCAAAAACTACTCTCTCTAAAGTGACAATGAGTCAAGTAGTGGTAATTAATCAAGTAATCCAAGGTTTTTTGTTTATTTGTTTGTTTGTTTGTTTTAATACTAAGCTTATATACTAAACTAGTTCAGGTTTGAAGCACATCCCTAAATTAGACTTTTGCCACTTTCCAGTTCCATATATGGCTTAGGTATATGTATGCAGAAATAGAACCTCTATAGGTTAACTTGAATCATTTAGGAGAGACATAAAAAAGAGAGGGGTTTTGACCTCTAACACCCTTGAAAATGAACTTACAAAATTACTAGCACGGTACGGTGACAAAATATGATCTTCCAGTGGACCAGCCTGTTTGTCCTTCGTCATTTGCCAGAACCTCCTGCCTGGTCCATAGCTAAAGGCATTTAACTGTGATATCACTACCCTTCATTGTAGCTTCACAGGGCAAACAAGGCCCACTAATGAGGATGTGTTTTCATGATATTTAACTCAAATCTAACTCTAACACAAGTGGCTAGCAAAATAAGTCACATTGTCTGTAGGGTATTTCTGAGCCCTTCATTCACACTCTTGTTCCTATCTTTTGTTTGGATGGACAAGTATTAAACACTTTTTTTTATCTTCTGGAAATTGTCTTTAATCTCCACTTAAATAATTTTGAGTTGCTCACCGTGAACACTGAAGCAAACATATTCTAAATACCACCTCCACTGTACAAATCCTCAGCCTACCCTACAAATCTCAAACTTTCTAGCAGTAAATCAAACATAGTTTCCAATATTGCCTAACATGGCCTGCAATCAGATAATACATTAACCTGTAATCCTTGTTTTATCACATATCAATATTTTCGACCTTAGATGTCATTCATCTCTACTAACCACAAACTATAAGATCTATCAATTAATTTGTCTTCATGATGTTTGAAATCCTGACCCAAAAAAGAAACCTGACCCAAAAAGAAACCCGCAAGAATGACTGCAAACTTAAACTGTAACAAATACATGTTCTTCTAAACCATTTTAATATAGATTACTTTATGCAGAGGTATATTAAGTGCAATATACCTTTCTTTTTCAAACTATTTAGTTATATAATATTTTTTCACAGGTGCTTTGACTCATTTATTGCAAAATATAAACCCATACTAAAGATAAACAAGGTTCTCAGAGTAAAAGAGACAATTGTTTATTAGTTTAATAATTCATTTAATACAAAACTTTAAAAATTGAAGAAAATTAAAAAGGAATTTTTTTAGGAAAATTATTTGGGAGCATCCAATTAACATCTTTAATCTGAACAACTGACAAGGATCCTGGAAAAAGGTATTCTATTTCTTTGATTGGTATGGATAGCTGAAATGGAACCTTTCCTTGGTGTTTAATCTCAGAATCAGGCACCTCATTCTTCAACAGAGAACTTGGAGGTTGAGTTTGCTACAGTGATAAGATGGCACTGCCAGAAATTAACAACATTGTGCTCTAAACACTTTGTATATTGTAAATTGTTAAGTACAAGGGAAGGAATATCTAAGCATCTGTACCTAAAAAATTTTGACTAAAATCTCTCTGTACAACAAATTCCTTCTCAGAAAAAAAAAATCTATTTTTTCACATGGATATTAAATGCATAAGATGAAAGATGTTGAGGAGATACAGGGTTCTGTGAAGGAAACTACAGCCTCACAGAGAACTTGATAAGGAAAGCAAGAGGGCTGTAAGGGGTAAAGGCTTGAGTAGTATGCAGTACACAAGTTGTAAGGCCTGTACTAGTAAATCTAAAATATTTTAGAATCAGGTAAAAGTTTTGTATACCATGCAGGAAGGAAGTCTTAGGTATTTTGAACCAGGAATTGAGTTGTGCTGTATACTCACAAAAGAAGAAAAATAAGATGCTCTAATCATTCTTAATTATTGCTTTCCTATTCTGGGGTGCCTGAAATATAACTGCTTCTTCATCACATCCACTTTTTGTAGTTCCAAAGTCATCTATAGCTTTCAATTCCCTGTGTGTAATTCCTCTTAAAAATACAAGAACCTAAGCCTACATCAAGGTCTTAATAGAGAAAGAAAAGGATTTAAAAAAGCACTGTGATTCAGAAATGAGTGCCCACTGATTTGCAATCAAAGTTATTAAGTCTAAACACGTCAGTATTTATGTTAAATGGCATATGGAAGTGACACCTGGGAACTGCAGTATTTAATCACTAGTTATATGAGCTGCACTTTTGTCTAAAGATCACATTAATTTTTTTCAGAACTCAAAATCCTTCTGGGTGCTTCTATTAATATTTGTGTGATACATTTAAATGAGTGTAGAGTAAGCAGTATGGAACTGTTTTTTTCTAGTCCCAAAATCTGTGACCGTCTAAATTGCCAGTGCTAGAGTGCTTGACCTTCACTTTTGGTCTTCTTGCTCTCAGTTATTATAGAAATAACAGAAACATATTTTCACAGAATGTATTCACTTCAGCTTTTAATGGATACCACATTTATCACTTCTCAAGAACAGGGACTCATGGCTAATGCTCAAATGACAATATTATAGAATAAATGTCAGGTACAACTAAGACATGATTGCAGCTTGTTTGGATTATTTTGTATTCTAACAGCATGCAAGAGGGACACATAATTCAGACACTAATGTGATAAATCTCACTACAAAATGAAAATTGCAGGGTTTATTCCTTATACAATCTCCTGTAACAGTAGGAATAATTATGAATTTTAGAGAAGAAAAAAAATTATCTAATATGGTAGGGGTGGAGAAAACAAGTAACCTGATTAGGGAAGAAGCAAACAGTCCATTCAATTTTAAAATTTTTGATGAATGATGTTTTATACTGAGTAAGTTTTCATTAAGAGCAGGAAAGGTTTTAAATAGTTGAAAGGTTGTACAGATAAAAAGGTATCCATTTGTCTGCAATTAAGAAGCCATAAAGCATATCTGAATTGCTATCACTTTTTAAAAAGAAAAATGAAAACATAATTAAATTGTTTATAGATTGAATTTTCAAGGAATTAAATAGTGCACATTTGGATTAATGGTATCTCAAGTTTATTGTGATATATAAGGTTAATTCTTGATGTGTGTCTGGTTTATGCATTTTAACTACACCTGCAGCAGTGGTGTCCTGCAAATTTGTCATTATGTGTTTCCTTTCTTAGATCAAGTAAGAGAAAACAATTGTCCTGTGCTCAAAACAAAAGCTTTTAATTTTTTGACAAATTACATGCTCTACCAGCTTTTGATAATATGGATTTATGAAATAATCTAAAAACAGTAATTCTGTTTAGAAAGGTCAGGTAGATAGCTATGTCCAAACCAGTACATTACAATATTGCTAAGAAGTAACACTAACTGAGATAAGAATCTTTGATTCTCATTCTGAATTATCAGGTGATATTTGTTTATTCTTTTAGAGTGCTGGAAATATCCCTCTAAGTTTTGAAATAAATGTGTATCTATCATCTATCTATCATCTATCTATCTATATCTATCTATCTATCTATCTATCTATCTATATCTATCTATCTATCTATCTCTATCTATCTATCTATCTATATCTATCTATCTATCCATCTATCTATCTATCTATCTATCTATCTATCTATCCATCTATCTATCCATCTATCTATCAAGGTTAGTAGATCTTCTTAAATGTGAAACGAAAAGGGGAAAGAGTTTTATATCTCCCTCCCCTCCTCCCTCCCCTCTCATCCCTTTGGTGAGAGAGACAAAAGGCAGAGATCCCAAGGTGAAATAAGAAAAAAATTACTGGAAATATCTATGGGATAAGAAAATGAACAGAAACAGCCACAATATTAATAACAAAATTATATTAAAAAGAGGGGGATTTACATGAGAAAAAGATGGTCCTAAATAACAAAATGGTAGACCCTCTATGTGCCAGCTTTTTCTTCCTGACCCTAAGCCATGCTCCCTTCCATCTCAGAAGGGAGAGTAAGGGATATATCAAGGCCAGTTAGATGATGTACATTTAATTTTAGTTGTACAGACTCTATTCAGATTAAGAAGCACACCTCCATGTGTTCTTGATCTCTCCAGTGTTGATCCTGGTGATGTAAGTGAAGCTTTTCTGGTTTTCTTCTGGCTTACAACCAGATTTCTATTCATGTAAAAAAACCAAGTCTCAATGAAGGGGAGCATGATAAGAGAAATTAAATGCAAAATTAGCACCACTGGGCCTGTCCTGCTTAATCAAAGTTCATTTTTCATTAATCTGGGTGATTTTTACACTAACTTTGATGTAGCAATCAAAAAGGAATCAGTTCAGATCCCCAAACGTGTAGTGGCAGAGCCAAGTGCCACAAGGTACCCAATGTGGTGATGGGCATACAGTCACCACAGCAGTGATAATGCACAGTGTTATATAGCAATCAATGCTTTACAAGTTAATTCATTGGCTACCCTCACCCCAAATCAAGTCTCTTTGGGGCACACATTGTACTTCCCCATCCTCCCTCATCACCCACCAAGTGCGGATAGGTATTTGAGAAAAAGAAATCACACAGCTGGGTTTGCCTTTTCCTGAAGCAGGAATAACGCAGACGGTTTTCCCCAGCATATTATTTATATACTCTACAGGAAGTTTGTTCCCTTCCACATATGCATAAAAAGGTTTGATTGGGCAAAGTTGGCCCTATTGGCACATCCTCCAGTGATGATGAAATAGATTGTTTTTTTGTTAATGTGTATCCTCATTTTTGAAAGCCCCACCACCCACTGCCCTCTGTGTAATCTTTTCAGTCTATTGTACTGTTTATATTTTCCCCAAGCTGGTGAATCATAGTGGATCCACATAGCCACAAATAAAACAGGGATATTTTTATGTTCTTTCACTTTCGGATAGAAGAGAGTTGAGCCTTGTACCCTTACATGTTATCTTGAAAGGCATTTAAGCTTATTTCTGATTTTATATAAGTATACAAAAGTGTTTGTTCTCAACAGAACACTCTGTCAACAAAAAAACTTTCTGTCTCTTTCGGGGATTTTTACAAGAACAATAAATATTAGGATGATAGAAAGAATATGTGTTAAATATGTATTATTTGCCTAGAAAAAGTTTTTCCTTTGGAATTGCTGCTAAGATGAAGTTTAACTAAAAATGTCCGTACTGAATTTCACATTAACATGAAACAAAAAGAAAAGGGAAAAAAAGCTTGTATATGTATTCTTTTGTAGACTTGTCTAGTTTGAAAATCTTCTAGCCTTTTCAACATGGCTAATAGTCTTATCCTTTATAAAGCTTCCCTAAATCATTCTTTATTTGAGCTGAAAGAAAACAGAAACACACGAATGGCCAAATGGGAAAATTCTTGACCAGTTTATTTAAAATATGGTTATATTGCTAGCAGTAGTAGCAGTATTAGATAGCGTGATCAATTAAAGCCCCTTGTCAAAATATACCTTAAGACTGTATGAATGTGGAAATCAACAAGAGGCCAGATTCAAAAGGCCCATTCAAATAGAATGATCTAAATTAAAGTTGTTGTATTGTAGGGGGACACAGAACTCTTCATACATTAGTCAAATTAGAGAGCTGGAATGTCTGAATACCAATGTTTAGTGCCAAGTTCTTAATGCCTTCCTCACTTCTTGACAACAACAAAAAAAGAGTTTATTTTAGTATAGTAGTATTTGGCAAATGTGAAATATGTTTGCACCCAGACTAAAGATCAACAGTACCTGTATTTTTTGTGCACATTTACAAATTCTGTGCTTCATGTGCACATTTACCTATTAGCATGATTTTTTTTGCATTTACAAAGGTTTATTCTGCATAGTTTTGAGGCTATGATAGCAATTTTACTTTCAAACTTTGTTATTTACAATTTTGGAAAGTCAAATATAATTTTGATATTTTTAAATTTAAAATTCAAACTATAACTAAAATTATAATTAGAATATCTACTTAATTAGAAATATTTAATTTTGCATGTTGTTGTGATTGCTTAAAAGTAGCAATAAAAGTTGAAAAATTCACACAATTTCATAAACCAGTTAAAAGGTAATAAAATCAGAAATAACACAATTTTAGTAGAAAGTTAAGAATATCTAAAAGGTTTTGATATATTTATGCATGAGATGACAAGGGAGTTACAAAAAGAGACTTTACTGTTTTCTCTGCCTAAAACACAGCTTATGATTGACAGTGTCTTAGACAATTTCTCTGTGTGTTTTCTGATTTTTACTTTATACCTTGTGAGCAAAGAGTTTATGCCTGAAAAAAGGTGTTTAATTTCTCATTTAATAGCCTTGGAAGACAACATAAAAAATCTCTAACACATTACATCTTGAAATAATTTCTAATAGCCATTTATCTATATACTGCTGCTTTGCCACATTTAGTTATCCCCAGTCGTGTTACTTGTTGGTACTGGACATTTTAAATTCTTTATTAAAGCTGCTTTCATTTAGCCTTTTCTATTTCTAGCTCCTTCTCCCCTTCCTTCCCCCACCACGTTCACTCTCCCCATCATCTCCCCATTTCCTCGCTGCAATCAATAACGAGTGTGTACTTCCATCTGTTCCGAAGGAGCAGAGGCCAGACCAGATGTGACCTGTGATTTACCAAATGGGACGCAAACACAAGGAATGTTGTCTGCCATCTGTTGATGCAGAAACCAGCAGAGCTGGACTAACATTTCAGCAGAGCTCTCCCACCGAGAAACTGCAAAGCAAATTCATCTGTTTCATTTTTTTTCTCCTCTTCTGACCTGACAGTTCCTCTGCATGAAGTGTCTTGCAATGAAGCTGTAAGAGTTTACATCTAAATGGCTGTGCTCTAGGGAAAATACAAGAAAGCTTTCACAGCTTATGCTTTATATTTCTGCCAGAAACAGAAGTACAAAGATGATACTTCTCTCTACAGCAAACTGATATGTGAAGTTGCTCTCTGAAATGGATAGAGCAGAGAGTCTGGTTTTCCTCCTTATCCTCTCCCCTTCTTTTTAGTGCACATGAAAGGGTCCTGTGACTGCTGAAGGAAATGAAGCAGGTGTTAGTAACAGTCACCAAAAAAGATCCTTGTCTCCACTTCATTCTACTTCCAAATTACCCCACCGAGGAACATCTGGTTTCAGTTCCAAAAGAGGAAATGCACAATATAGGGAGTAATCCTTATGTGTGATCTTTGGTATATTCTTATGTACTGATGCAATTTTTAATGTACAAGTTGAAAACACAAGGATGGTTTGAAATGATAATTCAAGGCCCAAAAATTCAAAATGCAGCTGATGGCAAACTGGGATGCAGGGCCATTTGTATGTGGGAACATTTTCAAATTTAATATACTCATGACTCCTATTGAATAGAACCTGACAATATTATAACAATCAGGAGCACTTTCAGTGCTTTTCTATGTTTTATGTAAACTGAAGCACTATAAAGCCAGCAGAGATTTCTATCCACTTATTTTCTTATAGCTTGAGCAGAAGAGCTTGAGCAGAAGAGCAGTGGAATGAATAATTCACTTTGAGGCACCAGTTCTTCACCTCCAAGAATGCAGTTTTATTATACTTGTATGGATTACAAATATTATAGTCTCTGTCCAGGCTGCTACTTGAAAATTTTGGTTTAACATTTATAGTTTTGAATGTTGCAGCTAGAGGAAACTTAGATCCTTTCTAAACTTAGATCCTTTAAGATCCTTGAAGATAACTTTGCAGTTCTGTGTGCAGACTGAGTCTTGTATTCCACCATGATATGACTATTCCTTTATCAGTATATTACAACTTTATAGAAAGCAACTCCTAAACATTATATTTGTTTGAAATTAGAAGAAAAGCCATATTCAGAAAAGACAGAAAGGTCGAAGAACCTTGGTAAAAATGTTCACAGCTTACATTGTTGTTGTGGTTGTTGTTGTTGCCTCTGATGTTCCTCCAATGTCCCTAAATGATTGGGAGGTCTAGAGCAAGTTCGGGTTTGATACTCAATTTTTCATCCCCCCTGTTCAGGAGACATACATCAAAATTATTGACTTCCTCTTTGTACAGTGCAGAAGAGGAGGTGTCAGGTAGATGTGAGGGGGAAGCTAAGCAGCTTTCCTAAAACAGTAATGAGACTTTTTAAAAGAAATATTTTAATCTGCTCACCTGCACAATCTTCTGGGTTCTGTTTTGTCACTTATTTTTAATCTCTTTTGTTTTTCTGGAGTATTTATGGGAGTAGTATTGTTTGTGTTTTGTTTTGCTTGTTACTTTTAAATTATTTTTTCGTTTCTGACACTGAGAGCAGAATATGCAAAATACTGCATCAGAGAGAAATAATTTTGTCAAAAGATAAGTCTACTTGCTTCTGTCTTATTTCTTTGTTGATAGGAAGTGATCAGTCATTAGCAAGCAGACTGTCAAAGCAACTTTAGCAAAGACAAAATCCTTTCCAAATGAGAATTAATGGGGAAAAGAAAATGATCTTTTCATATTCTCAGCTCTCATAATGCATGGCAATTTATCTCAGGAAGGGTTGGGAATCAATTAAGCATGAATGATGTATAGGAAGGTGGAATGTGACCTTAACAAGTTGTCTTGTCTCTTGTCTTGATGTTTCCATCTGTTTTGCACAAAAAATGATCTGATAATGTGGTAAGGAGGTAGATATGATTTCTGAGGGAACAGTCATTATGGGCCACTATCTTTCCAGACCTGATAAGTTTAATCCAAGTTGCCTGGGAGGTAAGAAGTCATAAAATATTTTATCTGAGACAAGTGCAAAAATACTCATAAACTCAAAGGTTAATCACTGCACCAAAAGAACAGATGAAGGAGACAGGGCAGTTTTATGTGTCTCTGTGTGATGTCCTTATTAATCATGGTGCCCCATTTGCTTTAAGTATGCCTCATGTATTTTCTTTTGAGAGCCAAATGGATAGTCAGAGAAAGAAATAGAAGATTATTACTATCACATGTTAAACTGTTCTGCCTTTCTTGTATCACATATTCAAGCGATTGCATTACAGCAAAGATGTATTCTAATTCATTCAGTGACTGACCAAATATTCCCTTCAGATAAAAACCTTAACTCCCTCCTCTGTGAATCATTATGGAAACAAAATGAAATTTGAAAGACTACTGGTTAAGAAGCTGTGGAAAGATGGCTGGGGACCAGGTGGAAAAATGTCAGGGGGATAAAATTAGAGGAACTAAGAGGTTATATTCACATCCTAACAGAATTTATAAAGGTACAGAAATTATAGAGTAAAATTATAGAGTAAAATGCAGCTGCTACTTCCCGGATGGAATGCAGTTGGCATGCTCAAAAACTATTCCCTGAAACAGTGATTCCCCACAGCAACAATCTCCAACCACAGCACCAGCTAAGGGTAATGGAATGGAAAGTGAGTGGAGTGGAAACTCCTCAGTCAGGTTCTGTTGAAATCCTTGCAGGGAGGGGAACTCAATGGCACTTTGCAGTTGAGAAACTGCACAACACCTCTCAGCCAAAGAGATGGAGATGTCCTGCTGCTGAGCCAACAGCTGTAGTGAAATCACTCTCCTTGGATGAACTTGGTTCATTTTAGCCTAATTATAATATTAACACACACTTCCACCCCAAATTTACCCGCTCCCAGGGTATGCCCACCCCTCACTGGGCATGTGCTCTGTATTTTTCAACTGTACCTTTAAAAGCGAAATGAAAGAATTTTATAACAATCAGTGACAGAGGTGTTTATGACTAAAGTCATTCATGCTCCACCTAAGCATAGAGAAATAGTACATAAATATGTAGAGAATGTGGAGAAGATAGGGAGGACTCCATTGCAACTGCTGGCATCAGTCAGCAGGCTGAAACTGTGTTCTCCATAAGAACACCTAATGGAGGTGAACCACAGTTCAGATACTGAACACACACTGACAATCCTCTAACCTTAACCCGTCACAGTTCTGTATTAATAGAATATTATTCTGTAAACTGTTGGAGTGAGTCCTTCACAAGTTCTGGCAGCCGCTGGCAGTGGGTAACCTTATTAAATAAAATGAAAGACCCATTGAGGGGTCTCCCCTACACTGTTGATGTGTCCCTCTGACTAAGTGGAACCACCCTCTGATGCAGCAGGACTGCTCAGTGAAGGGTTCTCCTAGCAGGACTCTGACAGAGTGGTCAGCACAAGAGTCTTGAGTTTCCTGGGGATTGATAAAAATCAAATATTAAGGATTGAGGAAATCTGCCCACACTAAGAATAGACAAAATCTCCCCTTTTCATGTGACAGAGACACAGGATTGCTAACACTGAAGAGATATCATCTGTATGGTTGGACAATCAGCTGGGAGGGGAAGTGTCTGATTCAGCTAATGGGAGAGGTTAAGGGTTCGAATTTGGGCAGGTATCCAGTAACGAGGACACTTCTCATGGGGACTGTGGTGGCAACAATACTATTTAAAATCATCATTAGCAACTTGGGCAGTAGGATAGACTGCCTTCTCAGCAGTTTCATGGGTGACATTAAGATGAGCTCACACAGCTCAGCAAAAACGAATGCATTGTTTCACCAGAGGCAGGATTACTCCACGCGACAGTGCATGCCTGGGGCTGACTGGCAAGAAAGTAGTTTTGCATAGAGGACATAGTAGTCCCAGCAGACAAGAATTGTGCATAGATCAGCAATGTACCCTTGCACCAGTGAAGGCTAACCTCAAGGGTGTAGTCAGTAGGTCAAAAGGAGTGTTTATGTCTTCTTCTTTGACACTTAGAGACCAAATTTAGAACATCATATAAAATTTTAGGGTTGTCACTGCAAGTAAGACATTGACAGACTAGAACAAGTCAGTGGAAGGCCATCAAGATGTTTAAGGGGTCAGAGCACCTGATATATATGTAGAAGTTTTTCAGGCTGAAGAACAGATTAAGTGGAGATCTAATGTCTGTTTTCAATTAATTAACTGGACAAAGAAAAGACTCTACTTGATGGTTTACATCAAAAACATAAAAAGCAATGACCACATAATGCAATAAAGGAAATTCAGGTTACACAAAAGAAAACCAGAATATTTCTTCCTTAGAATTGTGTAACACACTGGCACAGGTTGTTCAGAGAGGCTGGGGAGTGTCCATGTTTGGAGATCTTCACAACTTTACTGGAAAGACCCAAAGCAAGCTGATCTGTTTCCATATGTTTGACTTAGCATATAGTCCTCCTCTGACACAGTGGAATGGATGATTTCCAAAGGTCTGGTCTGGACCAGTATTCCATTATTTAAGGACTCCTTTTGATTCTCATTCTCCCTGTAAAATGATGTTAATGTCCGATACCTATGTATCTCTCCAACTGAAGCATAAGACTTTTTTTGATGTTTTGGATTGTAATGGTAATTTTATTGAAACTATCATTTTAACCTATCAGATAATAATAAGTAGACTGTGCAATATCAAAGACTTTCTGCAAATCTAAGGTGAATGTAAATAAAATGCAGGGGGGAAAAAGCAGAAACAAAGGATGATTTTATCTTACAGTGCAAGTGCACTGAGAGGCAAATAGTATTTTCAATACAAATTAAAACAAAAACCACTATATTAAATATAATTCTTAGTTGAGCTCTGAATATCAAGAGGATTTCTCAATTTGTAATCTCTTCTAATTCTTGAAATGAGGACTTTGCTTGCATGTCTCATAAAATAAGATGAAAGTAAAAAGTTATGCCATGATTCTGAATTTCTACTTTTAAAAGACCTTGTTAAAAACAAGACCTAACTACCTCTTTTTGCTTTTCTGCATCTTGCTATAAATCCTTCTCAACAAAATTTGGTTTCTACACTCTGTAGAATTTATGATTTATCTAACCCAAGTTCAGACTATTTTCTCCAAGAGAGAACAGTTTTCACTTTCATATCATGTAGTTACTGTAAACAGCCACAGGCTGTTTGAGAGGAGAGACATTCAAGATGATTTTGTATTTTAATATAACCATTACAAATAGCTCAATACTTTTTTCTCCTTTATTTTGTCTTTTGAACTTAGTAATATTTTGCCCATGTGCTAGAGAACAATGTTATTTATGTTCCCCAATATGAGGAAAACATGAGACTAGGTCTCATTTTCAGCACTGGCCTGGAACAGGATTTGAGTTACAGCAGTTCATAAATGACTTCATTTATATTTTATGCCGCTACACTGAATGGATCCAGCAACCTCTTTGGGGAAAGACTAGAAAATAACCTCAAATGCATTACCTAGCTTATTATATTTTGGGCTTTGTGGTTCAATATCATAATAAGAAATTGAAAAAACCCAATCAGAATTCTTAAATTGGCTTTTTTTTTTTTTTTTTTTTTTT
>VZSR01000520.1:31015894-31032767 GCA_013398615.1 Brachypodius melanocephalos
ACCACGTTGTAGATTTTGAGAGTTAAATAATTATTTTTGGAGCTAAGAATGCATAGAAAATGGCTCTCATACAAACAGAAATTAGAAAATTAATTTATTGAAATGGAATTCGAAAGGTTTACTAAATGTAACTACCTGTTTCCATAACCTGTGCATTGAAAAGAAAATATTTCTTGGGGTTTTTTAATGTCAAATCTGTGCAGTTCTGATAGTATTAGTAATTATAGATCTTCTTTTGTTATTAACAATAAATATCAGCAAACACATCTAAATAATTTTGCTTTTTTTCTTTACAAAACATAATCAAAATTTTATTTCAACTGAGGAATCAAAACCTTAGAGAAATAAGAGCACTATTATCCAGATGTTAATCAAAATTGAGGAAAAAAAATATAAAATTCTCTGGGAGAAATACAAAGCAAAAATTACTAAGCCAAGTTTAAGAGTGAAGGCAAATAATGTGTTCCAAATGATTTTTTTTATGACAATAAATGAAGTACAGTTGGGCAGTGCAGTGATGGATTCTCATCAGAAACTGTCTAAAAGTGGATTTATAAAGGAAATCTTCAAATATGTTTCTATTCTAAATTAAGCACATCAACTACCTTTCTAGTAAACCGAAAGTGTTTTCAGGAGACAATTGCTCTGGTCTCTGTTGGGACTCCATTCAAAATAACCTAACCCATCCTTTAGGTTTGAATGAATTTCCCTTTTGAGATCCATTTCTGGTTTTCTCTCTATTTGCTATGAAAACAGCCTGGGTGACTGTCAGGCTAGACAGACTAAATTATGTGAATGAGAACATTTTGCAAATGCTGTTTAATCTGTTTTTTATTTCTTACATTTCTATTCAAAGCTCTCAGGTGATCTAAACAGAAAATAATTTTGAGCTACATGGACATTTCCTTGTGCTGGGAAAATATGGATATCTAATGTGTATGAATGGTGCTATCAACAAATTTTGAACTGTTCTAAACCCTTAAGTGGAAGAAGTTCTTGGTTTGAAGGTATTGAATTCAAATTTAATCTGACTGTAAATTGTCACCTATGCAATATTTTGTTTATATGATCTTCAAAATATGCTTATCTTCAGTTCAAGGATATTACCTTTGAGACGAATATTACTCATAAAATTTAAGCTCTAATTTCAACAGTGTACGAAGCAAAGATTTTATGAGCATCCAGATCCTATGAACTCAGTGTTCTTGACTCGGATTTTGGGAGAAATTTCTTGTTCTTAACAGAATACAAATAATAAAGTCATTATGAAACCAAAAATACAAATACTGCAAACAATAATGTTTTTAATAGAAAATTATGACCTCTTAAAATGAACAGATAAGCAAATGTAATGATTTAACAACTAATTTTGACTATAAAGAAATTATTGCACAGTTAATAATCATATTAATAGTTAAATGTAAATTTCTCAGTGTCAGGGAAGTTTTATAGATTTTTTTTCTTCCCCAAAATATTTCCTTTTTTCTAGAATGTCACTTTGTGCTCATCATCGTCATACAAAACCCCACGAAACTGTAAAAAATTTGCCCTACAAATGTCAACAATGTTTATCCATACACTGAAAAATCCATAATATAATCATATTTTGTTTATTCCCTCACACACAGATCATTAATGCAGCCTTGCAGCTAAAGTTCAGTTTGGTAAAATGTTTTCTTTTAGTAATGATATTTTTTGTTATTTTTTCAATTATTTGGTCATCAATTTCCTCTTTTTGTTTGTTTGTTTGTTTGTTTTGTTTTGTTTTGGTTTTGGTTTTGTTTTTTTTTTAAATCTCTTGGGATATACTTCACTGTTAAGGAAAACTTCCACTTAACCTCTTTTTGCTATCTAGTCAAGAAGATTATTGAAATATTGCTCTATTGTCACAGATACTTGTCTCATGCATGCCATCCATCTTGTATAAACCAGTCTCTAAGATTCCACTTTTTGAAAAGTAAAAAAAGGTAGAGGAAGCCTGATCCTACAAAGACAGTGTGTGGTACTACTGTCCTCATTCCTTTTGAGTTTTATTTAATATTAGTGCTTAAATTACAGGTTAAATCACAGAATCATAAAATAGTTTAGGTTGATAGAGAATTTATATAGCCATCTAGTCAAATATTCCTGCAATAAACATGGAAATCAACCTAGACTAGGTTGCTCAGAGCACTGTCCAGCTGACCTCGAGTGCCCAGGATCAGACAGCCACCACCTCCCTGGACAACCTGTGCCACTGTTCCACCATGATGATATGGCCAGTGTTCTTCAGGGGCCCATTCTGATGAATAGAGGTATCTCATTTATCAGTTCATTTCACCTCTTTTCAACACTCACTATTCTTCCCTTCATGGCTGCTTCATTTTCAGTCTTCACGCCGTCTAGATTTTCCACTTTCTATCATGACATAGACGATATTTGGAATGATTGTTAAGTTAATTTCCATAAAACTCTAGCTTTT
Organism: Brachypodius melanocephalos; assembly: GCA_013398615.1. Classification (NCBI taxonomy): domain Eukaryota; kingdom Metazoa; phylum Chordata; class Aves; order Passeriformes; family Pycnonotidae; genus Brachypodius; species Brachypodius melanocephalos. Next base: position 31,018,356 of record VZSR01000520.1, read on the forward strand.
CTGTCACTTGAATCTTCAGAACATCGAGCTGCTCGATGAAATACCCAGCTGTCAAGTGGATTTTCTGGTGGTTTGTTTTGTCTTGGTCCACTTTTGTTTTGTTTATTTTGTTGTGTGTGTGTTGATAATCAAACCTACAATATTAAAGCCTTTAAAGTACACCCATTGCTTCTGCTCAATAGGAATGTTCAGTTGTTGATAATGGAACAGAATTGCAGCTGCTGGCCACTATGTAATCTCAAATTATAGGCATCAGAATTCATATTTGTAATTTAAAAGATTTTTGTTCCCATTTGAACTGCAAAATGAGCACTGGACTCATTAAGCATTCAGCTGCCTCTTAATCTCTTTCAAAGCACAATTTCTAATACAGAAAATTTTTTGGGACACAAAATTCATAACCTAAATATGTTGGATTTAGAAATATAGCCTTCATACATCAAATATTTCAAACTTCAGCTGAATTAGTAAGTCTCACTTTTAGTATAGAGAAACCAAATAATAGCTGCCTTTCAGATTTTGAAGCAATTTGTAGTAATGCACACATAACACCTGGACTTAATTCACGAGTGCTGGGACGCTGAGTGATGCTTCCTACAACTTTCAAGCTATGGTCACACCACTTCCCGTGTCCCAACACCTTGTTACCACATTTCTCCTAACATTGAATTGATCAAGATTTGAGATGTTAAACAGACATTCTTTTTGACCTCTGACCAGAAATACAGAACAACCTACAAGGAGTTAGAGAACTTAATTTCGCCACAGCATATTACCCAAGAATTTAGATATTTGCAAGGCTTTTTAGCTGTAAAACCACTCCCAGTGCTATATCTCATTTAATAAGAAATAACATTTCCAAAATGCCTACAGGTGATGATCTAAATTCTCACTCATATGCATTAGGTGGGAAAATCTTTCAGTATATTTTATTGCCCTGGTCTTGAAAGTGCATAAGTGCATTTTCCTGGTGATAAAGAATGCAAACTTGTTGTTAAGTAACACAGATGTTAACTGTTACTATGACTGTAAATGATGTCAAGTACTACAAGGTTCTGGTTTTTTTTTTTGTTTTTTTTTTTGTTTTTTTTTTTAGTGAATTAAAATCTGGGTTTTTTTAATGAATTAAAATCTGACATTTTTTATAAACCCACTCCATAATTTTCAAGCAGGTCAAGTAAAGGCAGATAATGAAGAAACAGAGTTAAGGGTTATCTGTTCCTTCCTTTCTACGTGTTTTTGCACCTCCTACCATGAAAAGAAGTGACTTGTTGGTCAAGCAACTATGAGAAGTTGGGTCTTCCATTCTCACTAGCCCTTGACTGTTTATACCTACAGTATATAAGATTGAAGTACATATAACAACTACACAGTTTTCTTTGTGTGCTCTTCATGTACTTATGACTTCGTTTAGAAGGTTTTCTTAGGTTTCATGTCTTTAAAGTACCCTTTCTTCTCCATTTCCTCAAAGTTTTTTTCCTGTTTAACTTTCCTCTGTGGATAGTATTGTCTTGTTCCTGTTTTCAGACCTGGAGCTGTTAGTAGTGAACTGAAGCAAGGTAATTTGTTTCCTGGCAGTTAAGTCCTTCTTACTGCATGGGAGATGTTTCTACAGAGTGCAATCCAAACAGAGCACTGCTTGCTTGGGAGTGTGAGATATCTACTCAGCGGTTTGGTCTAAGGACATGGAAGAATTCTAATTTGGCATCTGTCTTTGTTTCTCTTTTTCAGTGCAGTTTAATGTGCAAGCATTAATTTGTGTTATACTAGATATCAAATAAGGAATGTTATTTTCCTACCCTGCTTATGATAAAACACATCTCTGTCATGCTCCTAAACTCACTAGTTTACACTTCCTAACATTTTGATACACCTTGCACTGGTCCTGACAGAGTTTTCATACTTCAATTTTCTAAGTAATATTTCTTAAAATATTTTAAATTACATGAAATATAATATACATATATGGACACATACTAACACACAGAAGATTCATTTTCATGCATATGTTTCTTGGTTTATAGGATATATATTTCTTAGAATTATCTGATGCCTGTTATCTGAAGCGGCAAAATCAAGTCTACCACCATTTATTATTAATAAATATTTCTGATTGAAGTATGAAATTGTTTTAAGACAATATTATTTTTTCAGAACAAAATGTGGGGAAAATCATGACTTCTGCTTTAAGTTTAGGCTTTTGCCATTCAGAGAAGACAACAGATAAATCATTGAGATATAGACACCTCTGTAACACCTTTCACAACTGCTTTCCTCTCCCGTGTGCTGAGAATATTTTCTTCCACTCGAAATAAATTATGGCAATATTTCCTAAAAATCCTGCATGAGGAACCACAGGAAAAGCCCCTTGATGGACACAAAGGAGGACAGGAACAAAAAGGACAAAAGGACTCAGCTAGGACTTTTTTTATTCAGTATTCACACATTAGGCAGACAATCAATAATCTACAATAGCAGGGCAACAAATTCCAACATGAAGTCAGTTTCAGCAGTCTGAGGCAGCTGAATAAAGCTACAAAATAAACTGCCTGTGAAACAGTAAAATTTTATGCAGCATAGAATTGTTATAAAGGAAGATCCTTGTGAAAAGAAAAATATATTACTAGAAGGTTCTGTGTTTTGTGTTTGTCTCTTTTAGTTGAGGGTGGTTTCTAGGATGAAATTCAAATTGGAAGTTCTTTTAAACCACCAATTGTATTTAGGTATTTAATCTTCCAAGAAAGCTTTGGTTAGGGGATATTTCATGCAAGAACACTGTTTAAGACAGGAATACAACAGCACTGAAAACAGCCAGAATATCTGTCTCACTAGTGACATCCTTACAAACTAATGCACACATCACTGTCAGTGCCTGCTTAGATAAAATGTTGCTACCTATTTCCTGTTATCTGCAAAAGGATTCTTGCTCATTCTGTCAATGTGCAACGCCTCTTGAAACACCTGCAAGTGCCACCACATCCTTGATCATTTTGTATCATTCATCTTGGCCACAACGACGTCAGTGTGACAAAACAGGCAAGGAGTGGAAAGCAAGAACTGCCCTCCTGCCCCAGGACTCCTTCAAATTACGTGGTACATCTCAAACTTTGGGAAATATGGATAAGGTGTTTCAGTGCTCCCTGAAACAGTCACAGATTTTTTTTTGCCTATGAAGAGTAACACAAAATTTCCATCTCATGAGGGCGTGTTAGGCTGTCAGTACCAGCTGAACTGTAGTGGCTATTGTATGAACATTGGAAAGGGGCTAATTGGTACCTTTCTCATCACCTTCACCAGGAAAGCCAAGGCAAAAGAATTCACCAGTCCAGTGCAGGGAGAAGTCTAGGGCTACAAAAAAGGAAATGCACTGAGAAATCCCTGGAATTGTACTTTAATAAGAATGATGCTAATTTTGATTTTAGACTTTGTTTTACAATTAAAAGGCTATATGTGTTAGAAATTAGACTTTATATTTAAAACTGTGTAAGGCACTATTTGAAAGTTCTTTTTAAAAGCGGTATGTTGGAAAAAAAAAACCCAACAAAAGCCCTAGAAATATTTAAATACCTAACATTACATGATTTTTTTGTTAATATTTACTGCCATAGGTGTGTATATACTCCTTTTAATTTGTTCAGCAAAAGAAATTTATGTGGGCTTTAGTACATACAATTCCCTAAAAGAAAAAGTAGGAATTATATTCTCAAATCCACATTTCTATTATTTAGCTGTCATGATCTTCATATATGTTGAGCATTCAAAACTTTTCATTAAAAGGAATCACAAATGATCTGCAACTTTCAGACCTAGTTATTAATTCAGCACTACCGTTTATAATTTGGGAGCCAATTATTTTATTTCTGCTACCTATAAGACAGTTCATTTTGATAAGGGGCAAAACTTATGACAGCATAAATATTAAAAAGATTTGGTTTACACCATTACTATATTCATAAACAACAGTAAAATGTTCTGTGGAAACATGTTCTGGGAGGCCCTCCAGAGAGCAGAAGGGAAGAGTGTGGCAATACACAAAACTAAACCCAGGCAAGATCTATCCAGCCTAGAGCTGGAGAGAGACATTTTAATACACTTTTCTCTTTTCAGTCAACTACTCAGAATTTTTTATAATCCAACTGGTAGTTTTTTAGTAGACTTATTTCTATATTTGCTTCAGCACAGTCTGACAGTGGAATGATTTTCCTTTTACTTCATCTAAGCAAAGTCACTAACAGTAAATTCACATCTCTTTTCCCCTCCTTTGTTTGCCTTGAAAATATAAATATTGACTCAGTAATACTTTTCCTATTTTCTCTATTTTAGAATAATCTTTTTATCTTTCCCATAGTGAGTCTGTCTTATCTAAAGAGAATGTTAAGTCCCCTTCTAATGCTCACAATTTAAACTGATTTTCTAGAGAATTTCATACCAAACATTGATGAAGATTTCTGATGTTCTACAGTGTTCATAGCTAGGTTAGGTTTTGAGATTTAGAAGCTTCAGATTAATTCTTGAAGAGTTACACAGTCAAAAATCTCCAGTTTTTCTGATATCAAGGAACTTTCCTTTTCTATTAAGATTTCATTATTAAAATCATTTTGCATAAGTGCCTAGCATGAGGTCTTAAAATGATTTTGTAAACATCATATATACTTATTTGGAAAGAAGAAGAATATTTACTTTGTTTGCTTAAATGGCTCAAACACTGTTTACTTGTGAAATATGTTTTAAGGAGAGCAGAAAAGCATTTAAATGATAATAGTATAGCATTCTGAAATGCTATAGAGTTACACCTGTGTTAAGTATTTTTGTACAGCATTCAAATGTTAAACTAGCCATGTGTATATCATTGTGTGCGTTGCCCCATTTTTTCCAGTCTGTAAAACTAAAGAGAAAAAAAAAATGCTAGCCAAGGTTCTGTGGCAAAATGACATTGGACAGAACAGTAAGAATTGCATTCAAACTTGAGAGGTAGCAATGCAGCCTGTTTGGCAGTACTCTGAATGGTAAAACTAGAATGTTTCACCTGAAAACTCATTCAAGAAAGAAATGTTTTAAGCTAGCCAATAGCCATGTAGAGAAAAAGTATCTTTTCCTTTTGATTAAAATAAAACTCACAAATGCTAAGATCAGTATTCTGTAATATTAACACAGTCCCTCCATTCCCTAAGTCCTCCATTCCCACAGTCCCTCCATTCCCTAAGTTCTAAGTCAACTTCAAGACACTGATGGAAGAGTACCTGTTGCATTAAGAAATTTTTTTAAAGAGGATAAACTTCCTGTGCATTTATAGCCAGTGATGCAGTGACCTCTTTTCATGCTAAAATCTGTCTACAAAGACCTTATAGATAGCCATTGTCAAGTTTTCAATAATTCCTGATGTCACCCATTGTGTCAGTCTTGGCTAGCTTGACTGTAGGTTGGGCCATGCTAGGGAGATGTTGATGGAGCAACTGAACCAAGCTTTGGTCCAGATCAGTGTCTTGAGCCTTCAAAAAGATCAGGATATGTTTTTTTTTTCTGAGTGCCAGCTTTTCTTGTTTCAGTTGCTTACTGACAAAATATTGGTTATACTGATCTTGCTCTATTCTTTATCTGGTCAAGGGTCAAAAAATACTGCACATCTTACAAGAGAGAATGATGAGCTTTCAGACAGAAAATTAATATAAGGAATTTAAAGTTTATTTTATCCAAAACTGAGTTTGGATTTTACCTCCTAGTGGTGTAAATTCAATACAGATCATTGAGAATGAGCAAAGGATCCTTATAATCACCGAGAAGAAGCTTGACTTCAAAAACATTGGACACAGAGTGTGAGACAGATGTAGCCTGCCAGTTTTGATCTATTTTGCAGACTGAAAAATGTAGCACTAGTATCTACAAAATGTTGTCCAGTCTTCTAATCTCTTTTTAAAGGATGACTGGACTTAGCTTAGCCTGTGTAGAAACCTTGACCAAAGAGAGAATTTTATTATTAGTATTTTTAGACATGAAACTAGTGTTCTACAGCCATGATGCTTTGGTCTTTCTGTTTTCTTATTTGATTCATTGTCCATGAGCTGAATTATATTAACTATATATTAACTATCAAATATAATAATGTTTAATTATAAAATGATTCTTTTCTACGAATTTGAAGGATGCAAAATGTCTAACTTAGTTAAAACCAGAAAAGCCTTGCCCTTTCTTCAAAATACATGGCTATTACTTGAGCGTGGAATACTTTCACTGTCACTATAAGAGGCCTGTGCTGTGCTTTATCTTGTACTAAAGTCACATCAGATGAGAGGAAACTTATTGTTCAAAGGAATTTTTATTCTAATTACTGTTGGATTTCATTGCTTTATAACATTCAGTACGTTTTATTCAATTTTTTCCTTCAATTAAGTATTACAGCACAGTGAGAAATGTTACCAGATCAATATTTTACTGTTTCATGATAGAACTTGTATTGCACGTGTCCAAACTGAAAAACCCATGGTGCTGTTCAGCTTTCTTGAAACACCTTTTCAGACTAAACCGCTTGGATCTTACTAATCCCAGCTCAGCTAAATGATTCCAATAATTCCCATTCAAATTGACAGTCTTTCCAAGAAATAACAATTGAAAATAATTGACTCAAGAAGTGTACAAAGCATATGTTTACAATATTTTTGCCCATTTACTGAAATTGAGGGAGCCAATGGGCACAGAAGGTTAAAATTGAACAAAAATTGTTTTAGCTGTGCATGGTTAGAAGATGAGTAGCCAGTTCATCAACTTACCGGAGCATGCAAAATACATTTCATTTACATCTTTAATGCCAGGAGAAGTCTGCGTCACTTGTTTTTTGTTTCATTTACTGCTGCAATGATTTTGTTAGCCTGTGCTATGTAAAGGAAGTTTATTGTAATAGTTTGTGCAGGCTCCTTAATATGTATTTCAAAGATAAAGAAAATTTGGCTTCATGATGGAGATGACAATGACTTTTATAACAAATATAAATTCTGTTAAAAGTTGTTAGATCTAGTGGACTTCAGGACCCAAGACACTTTTCTTCCCCAGCCTATCGTCACAGACTTTGTTGTGCTCTTAGAGCCAGTGATGCCTCCTTAGTCGGATAGATGGGAATCTGCTCCAGTTTTCTGCCCTCAGGTGCACCTGGTAGCAATGTTGGGAAGCTGCTCCATGCATGCTGGTTCAATCACATGTACACACACTCATACAGAGTACTTATAAACAGCCACACAGACCCACTCAGATGGAGATCAATGCCTGGTTCACATGAGCACAAACAGCACTGATACAAACATGCACAACACAAATGTCCCAGTCTAGCTCTTTATCTCTTGCTGGTCAGAATGATGAATAAATGGAGTAAGTGCAATAGGCACACATAAAGAGCACTGGTGTCTTCTGTAGCTGGACCTCTCATCCTTTAATTCCTCCAGCTGCTGCTCCACAGACCTTCATGCCCTTCACAATAATTGTCCCACTTAAATGGCTGGCATGCAGACCACTTGATAACAGAGGGAGACAAAGACAAAAGGGAAGAGAGAAAGGGAAAATTCTCCAGTAGCTAGACGGGAGTCCCAGATGTGTCTTCCTCTGGGGGTGGTTATCAGGTGGTAATGGCAGTAAAGATGATGATAATCACTTTCCATGATTTTTCAGTAGTACCATACAGTTCTCTGTGGAACCTGAGAAAATTCTCTACTGATCCAGCTTCTGGCACTGTTTGCAGCATGTTAATTGATGCTGCACATTGATTGGAAGTTGAGAGTCTGCACACAGCTATTGTACTATATTTATCAATCATATAAATTACTACAATCTACTTTGTTATGCACTAGACCCGATTCTCGCCAATGTAAAGTTAAATTTGTCAAGATAAGATATAAAGAATAGATGGAAAAATTATGTGATTGTGATACCAATGCTATCATTACACTTCATAATTACATTACATTATATATGCTATCATTACTGTTGAGAATCTACCACAGCCAGAGTCTCAGGGCTTTGTAGGTACAAGACCCCAAATTAACCCAAAATTGTTTAGCAGATCATTAAACACACACTTATGTGAATCAAAGAGAGCACTAATGTGGAAAATCAGTGGTAATAGAGTTTAAGAAAGAACAAATTGTGGTGGTCAGGACCAGGGGTCAGTCAGACAAGTGTGCTGACCAGTTTATCCCATTGTTGCATGTTGGTGGATTTTACACTAGGGACAACTGGTCTCCTTTGATGCTCTTTGAATTTTGATTTGCTCTGTTTCACTGATTCCTGCACCAATCAGTGTTGGGTTTTTTCATTCTCACCGAGCTCTGTGAATTTAAAGCTGTTGCTTTTCAATTAGATAACCTTTCAATATCTAAGAAAGATTTGGTCAAAAGTTACTCACAGAGGTCCATACAGGAGAAAATATATTGTGTGGAAATTCTATAATCTGTGGAATATAAACAAAACAACAACAACACCCCCTCCTGCCCAAACAACACATCAAAAAACAAAACAAACAAACAAATTGCAAAACCAGAACCAAGAAAAGAAGGAAAGATATTTGGAGAAAACAGAGTCTGTAGAAGTGATAGTGCTTATGTACTCTTTATATTCAGAAGCAGCCTTACTGCAAAAACGTGCTGACCACAGAAATGAATGTTCTACCAGATGTGTGACAATCCAGCTTGGTAAAACTATTGTTGGAAACTTGAGAGCTAAGGCAGAATTGAAAGGGCCCTAGCTCTTTGTTTCCTAGACTGGATGTTTCCTTGCATGTCATCTGTTCACTCTTACACATGTCATGCATTCCATATTGGAAAGAAAATCTCACAGAATCCAACTTAAAAGTTCATCCTGTGCATCATTTGTGTCACTGCCAGTGACAGCTTATTTAATGCACCACTGCAGTCCCATCACTTTCTTATATTGTTTTTCCAATAACATTATATAAATATCAACAGAATAGCGTAAATGTCTTAGAAAATTGACAGGTATATGTATGTGCAGAACTAAAATGTAGAAAAGCTTGTGAGGGCTTTAGCAAGCTCTAAACTTGATAAGTGCTTTGGTAAATATAAATTCAAAGTATTGAAAGTGACAATATTATCTTAAAGTAATAAAATTTTAGAGCAGAATTTGATTTTACTTTTCTTCCCCCATAAACTAAGAATAAAATTTTCAGGGTTTTTTTTTTTTTTTTTCCCTGAAAATGTTTTTCTTTTGACAATAAATGAATCAGGAAAAAAATGAAATATGAGCTTTTCACATATTTATCTGAGACTTTAGCTGCAATGTTGGGACAGATATTAATGTATTTCCAGTTGACTCATGCTGATTGGAAGTGTAAAGGAGAAATGCTTAAATGTTTAAGGTCTTTCCTTTGTCACACAGTTGGATTCATAGACACCACTGAAAGAGGTAGGAAACATACAAACCTCTTTTTTTTTTGGTATTTGTAAATTAGGTTTTCACATATAAAAACGGTGAATCCACCCAATACTGAAAAAGTTGTAATTCTCGTTTCAGGCTTACTCTTTCAACAGGTTAGATGCTCATTATATTTTATCATTTGGTAGTCTGGGACTGTTAATTTTTAACACTCTGATTTTTTATCAGGTTAGTCATGTATTATGCCTTTTCCTGACCTAATTGATATGTTGATATTCATATATTTCCATACCAAAACCAAATGAACTTGCAAATGTGCCACATGTCCCAGAGATGAAGAAAAGGACTTCAAAGATTTAGAAGGGATTCGTATAAATGAGATACTGGCAAATGTTCACTCATTTAGAAAAACTATTTCCTCAGTTATTCTCTTAGTTTGGATGCAGCTTTAACCTCCTTGGTGTCTTGCTTAAGGAAATCTGGTTGGTGACATAAAGCATAGAGAGCAATGACAGCTCAGGCTGAAGGGAGCAGGGCTGCTCCCACAGGACTTGACACTGCACTTGGCACTGAAAAAATGGGAATTACAGAAGTCAGAGTACTTCAGTGCTTTTCCACATGGTTAACCACACTTGCTCAATGAATCTTTAGGGAAGTGTCTGATAGCCTTACAGCACACATTAGTGGCTCTTAAATGTCCCAGAAAATGTTACCTTTTGAATCCCAGCAGACCATCTCTGCTGCTGAACTCTGTTGAGTCTCAAGTTTTTCCAAGACTGTGCACACATAAATGTTGTTCAAAACAGGAGAAGAGGGGGAAGGGAGGAGAGGTGTCAAATATCTTTGCAAATTTGTGAAGTACTATCCTTAGGGATTTGTTTTGTTTTTCTCTTTCAGACACTAACTCATATGACGTTCTGCTTTGTTAAAACTGCCGTGCCAATGTATTGAGATTTAATATCTGGTGGGAAACAACGTATTGTCTCAAGAAGGATATGCCACACAGAGTAAAACTGAAAATCTTCTTTACATGAACCCCTCTATCTGGCATTGTTGAGTGTGCACTTCCAGTACTATGTCCAGATCTGGGCCCCTCACTGCAAGAAATACACTGAGATGCTGGAGCATGTCCAGAGAAGGGCAACAAAGGGTTGAGAGGTCTGGAGTATGAGTCCTGTGAGGAGAGGCAGAGGGAGCTAGGGTTCCTTAGCCTGGAGAAAAGGAAGCTCAGGAGGGGCCTTAACTCTCTCTACAACTGCCTGAAAGGAGGTGGTAGCCAGGTGGGGATCAGCCTCTCCTCCCATGCAGGCAGCGACAGGACAAGAGTGACCTCAAGTAAATGGCCTCAAGCTGCACCAGGGGAGGTTTGGGATGGACATCAGAATGATTTTCTTCACTGAACAAGAGGTTAAATATTAAATAATTTAGCATTTGGTAAAGGTGTTGTTAAGTCAAAGATTGGACTCAATAACCTTGGAAGTATTTTCCAGGTTTAATTATTGTGTTTCTACACTGTGAAAGTGTCACAGTGAAAAACACTACACTACTACTGATCACTGGTGAGATAACTGCAGATAATATAGAAACTATGTTTTAAAGGATTGTATTTATGTTGTGATATTAAATGTTTAGTGGCAACATATTTGTATTTTTCACTTGTACCTTATAGTGTTGAGTTTACCAGATGTCTCAGTTTATATCAATTTTCAGATTCTACTGCAGAGCAAATAATAATGATGATGCTGGCAGCAAGAGCAATGTCCAAAATCTAGAATTTCAATTTCTAATTTGTAGGAAAATTTACTAGTTCAATATTGCTTTCATAAAAAGTGAGAGAAAAAATATTAGAATTTTAGGTCTGAAAGCAAACTTTTGAGTTCCATTATAAGAGCTGAAACCACAACACGAGGAAACTTGTCTACCGAAAAATGTTTTGGCAATCCACATACTTCCCAGATTTACTAAGGTGATATTTTCAGAAAATCATAGTTTTTCACTCTTGTTTTTTTACACCAACATCTCTCAGCTTGTCTTCAGGACCAAATACTTATCATAATTTCCATGCCACACCACTAATTTATGCTTTGAAAACCTTGGGTGAGTTGTGTTATTGAAGAAATGTGATTTTTGACATTAGTGGTGCATAAAATGTCAATGCATACCAAGCCCCTGCTGGAGTGTCTCTTAATGTAAAAAAGCTCAAACATGATTTAGTGAGTAAAGAAGTAATATTATGTTATATCAAACCAAGCATTCACCGTGTTATACTTTCTACAAAGGCAGAGTACATAAAAATAAAGATGACACATTAATTCATAATTGCAATGGGACTGGCAGGCCCTGAGTGCACACTTCAGTGCACTTACTTTTGTACCTGTCTTAGCTTTCTGTATATTGTACTTTGAAACCTCTTATGAATCTGCACAACTTAGAATTATTTTGACTTCACTGCAGATTGTTGCATTGGGAAAGTGTTATTTTGTGCAGCTTTATAAAGTTGTTGTTTTTGTTCTCTAAATATTGGTAGCTTTCATGACCTAAAAGCACTGAGATTGAATGTATTCCAAATCTGCACTTGGAAGGAAAACATGAAATTTATGTCATAGAATTCCTTTATACAGAATTTGTGCAAACATGCACAACCAACCCACAAATGCAAATAAATCCTACTCTGACTGGTCTTCAAAGTATGGGTTTTTTTGCAGATCATAACTACAACCTTGGAATTATACTGATTAACAATCTCTCTAGAAACAATTCAAAACCTACGATGAATAAGTTTGACAACACAGGCCAAATTGAGTCACTTTGGAAAGTACCTTAAATGAGTGAATCTGCGGAATATATTAAGAAATTATGTTTAAAAATTGTTAAAAAATTATTAAAATGCACTTGAAATTCTCACAGTACTGTGAGCTATGCATGTTTTGGTACTTCCTGTTCATGATGGAAAATATTTTTATCCCATGTTTTCTGTTCTGAACACAATTACATAAAACTAATATTATGTGCAATTACTTCAAAATTCAGAGGTTTTTGAATCTGGCCTGCTTGTTTTAGGAGGCAGTTTACTAAAATTTCTTGTCAAAAATATGCGAGGTACTTCAGGCTCCATTAGACCTCCCCAGCAACAGATTGAGAGGAAAAAAAATTGTTGTAAGGTATTTTCTGTTTTATTAATCTGGTTGTTGAACAATAATTTAGTGTCCAGCTGTATCCAGTAAAGAAATTGTATTAGAAAAAGGATAATATATAGCATGTACATTTTTAAACAATGCTAAATTACTTTAAAAAAAGTAGTATTTATTAACATACTGGCATATACTCAAATCGGTATGGTCCACAGAAGTGGAGAACAACATTGCACACAGCTGTGGTGGTTTGTGTACTGACATTCACCATCTGTAGAATAGTCCTTCACATTTAAAATCTTTTTTATGGCAATGCAAATCAAATTTGCTTTTATGTTTGTATTATGATGATATTGATAAATGTTGTGTTATTTCCTTTTGCATTTAAATGGAAAAAATAGAAAAAAGAGAATCCAAAATGAAACTTTGTGAATTCTGAAGTCTTTTTTATTGAAAGTCTAATAATGGAGTTAACAATAAGATAATAGTCAGATCTTGATAAGCACAAGACTAAATGAGTTTGGCAGGAGTAAACTAACTATATTATATATTGTGGCATAAAATGAAGAACTATTGTGCTCCAAAATAAGTGCTGAAGAGATAGTCATATTTGTACAAGAAGAGAGATAAATCTGCACAATCTTCTGAAAAATATTATCAGATCCAAATATGTTATTTGTTGGCTTTCTTAAACTTGATTTGAAATTTTTGCATGTGCTTGATGGAATGTTACTGAAATACAAGTGGTAGTCTCTTTTCTTCATCTGTGACCATTTTTAAAAGTTTCTGACCCTGATGCTTAATTGTGAGATGGAGTCTCCTGAAATTAGCATGTATTTGAAAAACTGGCTCCAAAGGCACAATTTAATATGTAATCACTTAAATATGTTTTAAATTAATATGATTTGCCAATTCCACAGCTAATATTTTAGCTCTTCTGGCAGTTGTGTGAAATTGCACATTTCAAAGTTCAAAAACCTCCATCAGTGTCAATAGGTTAGTTAAAGCAATGCCAGCACAGATATAGCATATCTGTTACACAAAAAGATACTGAAACTCAATTTTTTTAGGAAATTTTTATTTAAAGGCTTCACTGAATTCAATGCAAGTTGCTTTATGTTTATACATGATGACAACTTGAGCTTCTAAAAGAAACAATTTTTGCCTCACAGTTGACTGGAGGCAACTGGAAGTTAAATATCCCAGTGTTTACCCGAAATTGCTCTTTCTAAATTTCCTGATTAAACCATTTTCCTTTAGGAGAAGATACTGCTTTTGAAGGAGTTACCTCATGTTTGCATTTGAATGAACAGCTGTCTGGGGAATAGCTTGTAGCCAGTTGTAATGGAATGAAGCATGCTGCTAAACCTTATGACTTCCTGATTAAATACCCAATTTTATGACATTAACCTTTTTTTGCTAAATTAGCCCAACCTCTAGTCTGAGTCTAGAAGTTTAAGTGTTGAGATACCCCAAACAAACTGTTCAGTGTATCTATATCATCTATATCTATATCTATCTACCCACTGCAAAGCAGTAATCTGTATCAGATGAGAAATTTAGGAAAAACATTCTATTTAATTATGAATTTACAAGAATGCTTTCAGAAAATCTAGTTTACATATGTTGTAACTATATTATTATTATATCCCATATTATTTCAGTTCAAGTGCTGTCTTAAAAGAAACAGCTTTTTAGCATGTTGAATACATTTTCTTCTGAGGTCTTAAGTTTAAAGGTGATAGGTTTGAGACTTCTATGCAGTTTGTGAATACCCATTTTTCCTGACACAAAAAAGATGCTGACCTGTGGGAAAGACTCCAGAGGAGAGCCACAAAGTTGATCACAGGGCTGGAATACTTCTTTGAAGACATGTGGAGAGGGTTGGGATAGATCAGCCTAGAGAAGA